>PTEX01000027.1:3014320-3197161 GCA_003342815.1 Eudromia elegans | reverse complement strand
GTGGGGCCGTGCGCAGGCCGGGCCGCGGGGCCGTGCACAGGCCCAGCAGGCCGCACGCCGCCGCACCGGCCTCCCTGCGCGTCGGGGCGCTCACACATCGAACGGCGGCGAGGACTCCAAAGGGGATCCAGCAAAACACCTCCCAAACACGAGCAGGGGGGGCATCAAGCCCGGCCTGTCCGGCCCGGCCCCGGGCACGCGGCAGAGCACTGCACTTGGCTTTTTATGTTTTCACTGGTGCTGTTTGCCCCAAAGCTCTACACTGAGTACTAGTAAGTCCATCGTTATCCCTTACTAACTAAAACATTGAGCTGAGTCTGTACCCGAGTTTACACATATAACAAGATAGCCAGATTTGACTCTGTGGAAGTATCTGCAAGCAACAGGTAAAAAGAATATTTAATCACCAACCCTTAAAAAAATCACTTGCCGTTTATCTCATGTTGGTTTATCTAAGATAGTTTCTCTTAATAAAGGTCTTTCGCCCATTTTTCACGATTCCTGTTTGCATCCACAGCAATATTACCAACTAATCTGATATATAGTAGCAAAGGAGCCAATCCTTTATTTTGTGATACTGAAGAATATTCTGATAACAAAATATTATCTGACAATACTAAAAATACATGAAAAATAAATCTGTAGAAAAGTAAAAATAATCACTTTGAWGCATAATATCTTTAAAATGTGCATTTGTTACATAAGAAATTCCTTTGATTTTCCTAGGAAGTTACACACAAAATATACAGTAAACTGCTACATCAAAAGATTAATACATGCATGAAGTGAATAATAATTTGCTACTTTCAGAGTTCAGCTTATTTTAATTTGAGTAACAGAAAATCAGAGCCAAGTGCAATGAAACAACAGAAATCTATAAAAATATGGAAAGCTGATAAGATGTGCAAGCAAAAAGCAACAGGCAATATTTGACTGCTTGTACCTCACATGTTAATTATCATCTATTTCATTTCTTAGCATTACAATTCTTTAAAAAGAGGCACATTTCCTCAAAACGATGATCAGTTTGCCATGTTTTCAGCGTTTACTACATGTACACGAGGCCGCGCTCCGACTCCCTTCCCCGAAACCACGGAGTGTGCTGGGCAGGATCCTCCCTCCGAGGCTGGGGCTGYGAGCTGCAGCTGCACGCGCTCCCGACTCCCACTGCAGATTTCTCCTGATTAGGAAGAAGGAAGTTGGCAGTTCATCATTAGCCAAAAAAAGCCTCGGACAAACGCATACAGCACAGTCCAAATATCTATCCCCTTCCACAGATTTCTATAGAGACAGATATATGTGTATTACTTCAGATATATGTATATTACTTCAGATATATGTATATTACTTAAGTAACAAAACTATGTTATTTTATCCCTCCCCCCCMAAAAAAAWTCATGAAAAGGAAACCAGTTATAAAATGTATCCTATTTTATTTTGCGCACTGTGGTTTAATATTTCATACAGAATCCCAGAAGAAGTGCTTTAATTGAACCTTCAATATATTTTGCCATAATCTTTATGTTAACAGTACTTCYACAAAGGTTCCAGGAAAGAAATACTTATGAAACAGAGAACAAGGGAACATATAAGCCATTACAGAAGATTGGATTAAAATGTACTTACCCAGGCCTCTCAAATATCATACATCTCCATTATGTAGGCTTTAGGCACCAAGCCAATGGTTCCCTTCATTTCTCCTACCCACCAGCCAAATCTATTGTACTCCTAATTGAAAACAATATGCAATATTAACCTTTAGTCTGATATAAATGCAATAGAGTTTTGTATGCAACTCCTTATGGATGCTTCCACTTATATACAGTTATAATCATCTCAACTGAAAATTAAAACATTATATCTTTTTGTTAGAGGCATTCACAGGCAGAATTAGGCAAGGAGAGAAGTTAAATTTTAAAAAGGCCAGGCATACTGAGGAAAATTTCTTAATTATGGCCATGCTTCTCTAGAACACATACTAAAAATAGCTGATCTCTCCATCCTATATTCTTCACTAGTATAATAAGCATCTTGTCATTGTAACCAATATAACACTGCTATCAACCGAGATGCTTTCAGTTTCATAAGGCTAAACTCCAGGGAACTTACAACCAACTTTTCAAAAATAATATTTGGCTCAAACAGTAAAGGAACTCTGTGCATCTAACACATACTCTCTTTTTATGCACAAAGTCTACTATTGCTTTAGGCTTGCAGAAAATTCTACAGCCGATCTCATATGTCTGACAGATGACTAATGTACTTTCATTGGAAATTTGTTTAGGCTTAGTGAGATAAATATGAAACAAAATGAATTATAATAGTTTAAAGAAATAATACCTTCCAAAAGCTATACTGAGTAAGAGTATAGTGGGATCCAAATTTAATTTTTTTCCTATGAGGTAAATATTTTAAGATCAATCCTAACAGCAGGTCAATAAATTGTAACAGCTGAAATTGCACACACACACACACACACACACACACACACACATATTGAGTTACATATGAAGCATTATTAAAACAGAGACCCCGTTCAAAATGGAACAATTAGCAAGATAAAAATTACTTAGGAACAAACATGGAAAACACAAAATACACAGATAAGGCTGATAAGCAACATCTGCTTCCTGCTACGCCGCTCTTCTGATGAGAAAAGCAAGGCCGCAGATTTCTGAATTGATGGTCCTACCGAGCAGCCCCTACGAGCCGCTAYTTTGGCTGCAGATAAAGTTTCTCCCCTGCGAGCAGCCAGGTGGAGCAGAGGGGTTAATGGGCTCCCATGGGAAGGCGAGCGCCGGCGCCCCGGCTGCCGCATCCCCGCTCCCCTTCCCGAGGGAAAGTCCTGTCCATATCCCACCGTGCGGCACCGATCCCCGGGTCCAGGCAGGCCCGGGCTGCTTCTAGCACGCACGCGGGCGCACGTGCCCGCGCCTCTTTTCCTTTTCTCACTGGGAAAGGCTCAGGACCCATCTTGATTTAAACTCGCCTTTTTAATGCAAGCAGAACTTGGTGATTTCACAGGTTCTATCGTATCATGCATGAAAMGCTGCAGGAAGTACAGTTTAAAGAAAATCTACATAGGGAGGGAAAAAAAGCATGCAAGCCCTCATTTGTCATTTGAATACACCCAGCTAGAAGCTGCAAAACTACTTCCACCTTCTTCCCCCTCCCGCTGCAGGACAGAAATCTGGGGATGTGCTTGGCCTGAGAGTCTGGGGATATCTGAGCCTGATCTTCGTGACAAAAATGCTCTCCAAAGGACTGCTCGTAATCTCTCCTCTGGGGCAYACATTACCCCCCAAATCCTTAAAGGCTAAGTAATATCCTGACACTGAGGTTTACAGTGTTCCAGATCAGCTTGTTTAAAATATATATTTTATCTCACAAAACACTGCTTAAATATACAAACTATATTTCTAGGCTAAAGTGGGAAATTGCTGAAAGGAGCAGTACTCACGTATGCTACTGGAATCTCAGCAATAAATCTCCCCAGCAGAAAGCAACAAAAGATTTTAAGCTGCTACATGGAGCTCCTGAAGTGACTGGTGAGAGTGATTAAGCAAGTTTTGCTAGACATCAGCCAAAAAAACAAACAATACAWGAAACGAGGGAAGTGGCTTAGTGAAGTGGTCATTAAACTGCCTATGACAAATGGCACAGAAAAAGCCTGTGGACTGTATTATCCACTGAAAATGTTCCACTTAGCAACACTACATGAACTTAAAAATAATGAGTTTTTAAGGAACAATTCAGATATCTCAAATTAAAATTAAGAGCGTGCTTGCAGTTTTGAAAACTTTCTGTTTCTTGCTACTTAGCTGCATGCCAGAGCAGTAAGTGGTGTATTACTAAGTGAGAAGATGAAATGAATGTTGATACAACGGACTAGTAAACTAATTTAAGGATTCACTGCAACCATTATACTATACAGACAAGATTGCAATGCAGAAGCTTTTACTTTATCATTAGCATTCTTTGTATAGGTCTCAAGAGCAACATGAATTCCAATTAAACTATTTGCAGTCTATAGAAGTCTGAATAAAAATATAATACAGATACCTGGTTAGCAAGAACATAATACCATAATCTCAGGTTTTAGAATAATTACATTGCAGCCCCCTTTAAATTGATTAAGGTACACGTATTCCTCTCTGAGCTCTTAAGCATCCCTTTCTGTCCTCAGTACCAGTCAGACAGAGCAGCAGTCTCCTCCACCCCCTTTTTGCATTCACATATAAAACCCAAATTGATGTATTGTTTCTATCACTGTTATCAATGATGAACTACTTAGTCACAAAGGAACTCAACTGATTCGTCGATGTGGGGAGGTTCTCATGTTTACCCTTGCTTTTTAAGATGTGTAGAATAAAAATCTAAAGCCCACATTTGTGGGAAATGATAATGAAAATGGAGCAGGGTATGCATACAATTAAGAGTTTTTATACTAATTCTTAGGCTTTGGGAAGCATGGCGTTTTCTGCAAGCATCAGCTTAAGATCTCAGGTACCACTAGGTTCACCATCTGGTATCCCTCACTGCATTCAGCTCTTTAACATCAGCGCTAACATAGGGAAGCGACTATACTTCAGAAGGACTGATAAAATAATGAAGAGTCCTTTAATCTACAGGAAACCATTGTAGTCAATTTATAAGAAATATTGCATCCCTTTGTAGGATGTGTAATTATTTTCTATTAATCATGTGCTATAAAGCTACATTATGTGGTTATTCTGTTATCACTAGAAAGAGGCCTGCAGTCAGCTCCTGACAATGTTAGGTAATTACTAACACAAAGCTGCTTTCTCCTTATGTAGAAATGCTATCAAGATCCAGAGGTGCTGTGATGCTTGCTGTATGAAAATAACTCGCCAAAGAAATTCAATAAGTGCAAAATGAATTGCTCCGAGGCGAGGAGAGGGGTAGGAGACGGGGGCAGGGCCAAACCCGTCGCGCCRCAATGAGGGGAATGCACAAGTGTGCAGCCACACTCGCTGCCACGCCGCTGACCCGGGGCACGTGCGCCACCCCGGGCAATCTGTGCACGTGTGCGTGTGCTCGTATGTATGTCTGCATGCTCATATGTGCAGGTGCATGTATATATGCGCATGTGTGTACTTACATGTTCATGTGCCTGCTCACGTGTACATGTGCATGCTCATATGTGCATGTGTGTGCACATGCATGTCTGTACTTATATGTATGTGTGCATGCTCATATGTGCATGTGTGCACATATGTGCATGTATATATGTGCATGGATGTGCTCATATGTGTACTTGTATGCTCATGTGTGTACGTGCATGCGCTGGCTGGGGGGAAGTAGAGGTCAGCGCAGCCCCTGGACTACAAGCACCTGCGTTAGCGGAATATATTAAGCCAAATAATCCAACTCTAACAAATGGCCAAAGGCTTTAGTGTCTGTAATGCAGCATGGATTTTGCAGCAGAAAATTATTAAATAAACACGAAGCAATTTCAGAAGGCAGCAAGGAACAGGTTGTGTCTGCACATTTAATATGCTGGCAAAACATTCCCTATGCGGCACGCAACGATAGGGGAGGAGCTGCAGCCTCCTAGAAGGCTGAACACACTGTGGGCAGATGCTTCTCTCCTCGCACATCCCCATACCACCAGTTTCATTGCAGTAAGACTCTACAAGATACTTATTTTAATTTTTTTTTTTCACTAGGGGAAAGCACAGTACATAGGCATATACTACCTCTGTTTCACATGGATGGTTGATCTTTTAAACTCAAGATTTTTACACCGKACAGAGAATTTTGGCCTTCAAGAGGACATCTCCTATAGCATTCTCTTCCTACCTTTAAAAACAGATCCTCTGAGTAAATGTGCATCTCCAGATSCTTTGCACCCTGTTAACTTCTAGTSACTTCAACAAACTTTGAGAACATCTGGTCCTTGTGCAATTAGTCTCTATTGTTCAATACATACGGTATTTTTGATTGTTTTTTGCTTTTTAAAGAGTTGCTGAAAATCATCATTGTGTTTCGATGCCTTGAAGAAAACAATGGACTTATATTTAAAAAGAAATACAAAACTGGAGTGTGTGAACTTAGGCTTTTTCTCTTTTCTTCTCCCATAGCATTACTAGTAATACTAATTCAATGAGTTTCAACTTCTAAAACTGAAAATCAAAATCTTSCTATTACTCAGCTTGTGGTCAAAATAAATAGCCTCTCCTACCAAGCTCAAGTCATGTGGGAAGCATACAGAATTTTTTAAAATAATATCCTGGGGGCCAGTTTTGGCAAGACAATATTTTTAAATATCTCTAATTCATCCAGGAGATTCAGAAGAGCTGAAAAAAATTTAGAACCTCTTTTGGTGTAGTTGCTGAATGATACACGATCAACTAGGGAGCATTTTTGGCACAGAAGAGCATTTTCTCTAAAAAGCAGAAAATGACAAATGCTTTAGACAACTGAATGAGACTTCTTCACAGGTAGGAGAGTTGGTTTAAGGCAGCAATAAAACGGTTGTCTTTAAGAATGCAAGCCTCAGATTTATTGTATGGCAGCATTATTAGGTTTTATTTCCTGCAATGGCATGAAACAAAATAGACACCAATTAAAAAGTTCCAATACAAACCAGGATAAGCAGACTGATTTCCAAACCAAAACTGGCCCCTAAAAACAACCCAGAAYGACTGAAAAGTCTGTTCTTACTGTCATATGTCATAATGCTAAAATCTTTATGACTGGGTAGGTAAATTCTTACATGGTGTTAAACAGTATACAAACCAACAGCTACAGTCACTTTGCATTAGTCTGCATTAAAAAACTTCTCACTTAAAGGCTTTCACAAGACTGGAATTAAATTTAACCATGTATGAAATTTATCTTTGTTTAAGAAACATGCCTAAGCAAGTAAGGAAGAGATTTCACACTCAATAAGTGCATCCACATTTGCGTTTTAGTCCTGATCAGAAGTGTCCTATTGAAGTAGACATTTTGGCTCACTCTGCAGATCAGTCACATAACAAACTGCTTTTCCTTCAAGATGAAGCTGAGGTGGAAGGTGCACTTTTGTGCTCCAACCACCGATGTGGACTCAGAAGAAGCAAGTAGACCTATTCTGACATGAAACCTCATGGAAAATGAACAGAGGAGACACCGGGTCCTCAAGTACTACACACTGTGCCCTGCAAATGTGCTCCCACAGGTACACACTGTTTGCTACCATGGACAAAGCCAGTGTGATGATCACAGGAAGCCAAATTATTGTTAAATACACCATGGTCAATCAGACAAAGGCCTGAAAAAACCCTTAGAATTTCAGTATGCCTTTCACACCCTTAAGAAAAAAAAATACTGAATAAATATACTTAGATAAAAAGATATTGCACATACTGTACAAAAAGGCTTTCACTAGTTATGAAGGACCTGCACTGTTAAGTTGTACTCTATTTCATAAGCAGTAATCTGAGCTGTGGAGTCTTCTTTGTTTGCCTGATCATTGAGCAAGAAAAATACAGGTTTGGATGTGAACATTTTAACAAACGTTTGTTGTGCTGAAGGAGCAAAAACCTGCCCCACTGCACATGCACAACCACTAAATACAGGGTGATCCAGACACTGAGTTAATGCGCTAAGGGAAAATTCTAAAGCAAAGGGTTAAGTCATAGATGTGATTTCCATGGATCATAAATACCAGAGTGAGTGAAATTATATTGCATTGGCATGTACTGAAGTAATCACAGGGAAGCAGTATTCCAGTTCAAAATACAATTTTTGACTTTTAAGTCTCATTTGTTGCTTTAATGAAAATATAAATTTAAACTTGATGGGAATTAAATTAGGTTAAAAGTTAAGATATGTTGGTAATTCTGCTAAGCAGGAGCCTGCTAATGTCTAAGTAAATTTCCACTACTACTTGCATTTGGCTGATGAAACTAAAGTTTTCCAACATGAAGCATTCCACCTAAAGCAAATAAATAAATACTGAGACTGCCACGCTTATGTAAACTATATATATATCCTGAATTCAAGGCATACCAAACTTAAAAAAAACACAGCTACCAACACTCACAGTTGGCTTTGCTTCTGAAAATTGATTTCTTGAATAAGAGCTATGGAAGATTTGTAAAACAGATTGTTACACCACAGGTTATTTCCCCATTTATCATATGAACTTGAAAGCAAAGGCAAGCCCATAAGCGAGCAGCAGTTGAAAGCAATCATCCTTTTCTAAAATGGGACACCCCACASTATTGCATTTCACATAGTCAGTATTAACTGAGAAATCTTGAAAAGTCCCTCTATCAGTAAAGCTATAAAACATTTTGTACTGTGCAAAAGGAGAAAGGAGAGGCAGTATAAACTTCTAAAGGACCACACAGTTCATAGGGTAAGTTTGAAAAGCTGCTAAATTACTCAAAATTATTATAAATTGAAACCATAAAATAATATTGAGTATATCTGTACAGATATGTTGATAATTAATATGAACAGTTATTTTCCCTTTTATCAGGAAAATAACAAAAGCAATTCTGCTTAATTCTGCTCATATTAAAAACTATTTTTTGAAGGAAATAAAGGTTAAAACTGCCAAAAAAATATTTGGGGAGCACAGAATACTGTTATGAAGAAGCCACAAAAGACATAAATATTCGGAGACTAGCTCAACTGATTTTCAAATGCATCTTAAAAAGCAAAAAAAACTTACTTTGTACCGTAACTTAACTAGTTATGTACATAGGTATTTGCAGGATCAACATCTAAGCATGCAGACTGTGCTCATTACATTAACGACGAATTCTGAGGCTCAATGCAAAGTAAATAAAGGAGGATTTGTCTTTTTGCAGTGRTTAGCTACTTTAGTGAGTAAATGTTGCCAAACTGAAATCTTGAGTATTCTACTAAAGGGTATTTAACTAGAAACTTAAATGTAACATGTTTCTCATCTTACTTAATCTGTATCAAGGCCCATATTTTCCAAATTGGTTCATAATGTCTTTTGTTGTACTAATGATCTCATTCCTTGGAAACAAAATAGTCACTTTTCCATCTCAATTTCTGTAAAGCTATGTAAAAAGCAGGTAAAATTACACGGCTTTAGCGTAACAACTTCTGGAATCTTTTATATCTATGTATAAAACCACGTTTAGCATGTTTGATCGTGCTATGCTATTTATGTTTCACTGTAAAACAAAGAACTATTACATGTTCTACAAATATTTTCAACACATTGTCAATGCTTAATCCTTCCCGCGATGATACTGCTATACCTGTACTTACTTCCAAATCAGCAAAACGCAATTTCTTCCAGAGTAATGTTCATACCTGGCTGACATATGACAGAAAGGCAATAAGCATAGCTGGGTGCAAGCTGAAGCTGAATTTATGACACCATTTTGGGTCTATCCACATCACCTCCTGTCACTACCTGCATCTCTCATTTTCAGCCACTAGATGGTGTGAAAAAGTAAAAAAATATATATACGCTTGCCAAGGACGCCTGCCGGCTGCCACAAAAATCCAGTATTAATGTAGGGGATTAAGAAATATTTTCTGAAGCAAAGTCCTGACCTACTTCAGGACGGTTCAGTTCACTTCTGCTTTGGTTATATTCTCCCTCATCATCAAACCAGGGCCTTGTAAATGGCCAGACCTTGAAACTGAATCAAGGGGACGGTCGAGATGGATAAACTCTGTGGCACTTTCCCCTCCAAGGACCCTAAATTCAGAGCTGCCAAGAGTGGCCACCACTCATTTTTCTGAAGAAGCTATAACAATCTTTAAGCGAACCGGGACTGAATTTGCCGGGCTCCGTTCTGGAGCAGAAATCACTCGCAGAGCGAAAGGTTCGATCCATCTGGAGCAGCGGCGGGCGGCCTCAAGGACTGCCTGCGGATTCATCACGGCCGGAGCACGCGGCGGCTGCTCACGGACGACAGCTCAAGCCCCTGTTGGTCTATTCCGCTCCATTTTTTTTTTTTAATTAAATTTCTCACTATTTTGGCAAGGAGGTAATGAGTGATTTTTCCACCTACAGCCTGCAGATTAAGATTTTATTAGTTCCTGTAGCGATACAGAAAGGTACAACCCACAAAGTGGCTGGGATGAACTGGAGGGGGATCTGTTCGTTGAGAGGGGTTTTTTTGGGGGTTTTTTTTGATGATGATGATGATGATGATATGGGAAGGGCACGAGGTGGTTATTTTAAATTAGTGCTCTTCTCCAGTGCTATGTAACACCACGAAACTCTGCCTGCCCAATCAAAGAGTGTTATCCTACCGTTAGTAATGTAATTCAGTTATTAGTTTAAGTGACAATGAAATACTTCGAAAGACATGCATGGTCCCATTACCACTGGTAATATATCTTCTATATTTTTATATAGGACTACCTTTCTACTCATAAATCTTAAATTTATTTAAACGGGAGCTGTACATTTATTATCCAGAAACACGGCAGCTAAAGGTAGCAGAGAAGATTTACAGCAGTTSTGACAAAACTGAAGAGTTTGAAACTAACACAAACAGATGACTTAGCTTTCCTGCAGCTACTTACATATTTCAATGACCTGCAATATCTGCCACATGAATTATACTGAACAGCAACTGCATCAGATGTATGTATTCTACATATATTACAGTTTGTGTTTTTTTAATAACAAATAGAAAAGCTCAGTTTGCTTCTACGGTGTGAGGAAGACAAAATTTCCTCTTGGATGACTTGTTCAAGGGTAGGCTTCAATGGAGTGCAATAGATTTTTAAGAGAGTTGTTTTAGCGTTTGTTTTTTTAAAGGGAAAAAATAGGAAAAATACTGAACATTAAAACAAAGTATAAAACCTCCTGTCTTATACTGCTTCACACCATTTTAGACCAGAAGAATTAAATCTACCATTTGCTTTGCAAACAGGAAAAGAGTGAATTAAAAATTGCCTGTATCTGTCAGGGCAAACAAATTTGGAATTGCAAAATGCAGACAAAGATGAAAGCAGAGACGGAAAAAAACAAGCCGCCTTCATGAGCAGCATGCCCAAGAAGCCAGAATCAGCAGAGCCGGGAATATAAAACAGGAAACAAAAACCATAACATACAAGATAATATAAAATCCTACAAGGTTAACTTTTACAAGCAGAAAGCCCATTGTCTCCTGTTAAACCAGTTAACAAACGGTAGCCAGGATTTAACGGGTAAATAAACATGCTTTTAAGTTAATTCCTGTTACATGGATATGTTTTAAATGTGATTAGAGTCCAGTTGACAAAGTAATTAATTGCGGGGACTATCTGATTGCAAACAAAGGATCCGAAAGGGAGTGCCGGTTTCCCCCCATAGTAGTAATGTGGGAATGTGCCCTTCCACCGCGGCTCTTTTTACAACTATTTAGTCTCGACAGCGTGCTGTACCTTGCTGAGAATGTAGATAACGTCACCACGCTTAAATGTCAGCTCATCAGGTACGTCTCCCGTGCAGTCCCACAAACCTTGGTAGAAATTAGCATAATCGGTATTCTTACCATCTGCAGAGAAAACACAGCATCTCATTACAAAAGGATAAGGACGCTGAGGGATGAAAATTACTCTTCAAGTCTCTAGACACTACAAGGCAATTTATTACAGCACATTTTCTTAATGCTCTTTGTAAAAACAGCTCCTTCATACCACAAAAGCAAGTGGAAACCAAGTTAAACGTGCGAGCCCCTCACTGGCAGCAGTTGTATCACTTAAAGACATGTAGCTACAGGTTTTCAAAGCATTTTACAGCTGCAACTTGGAGCAGCTAGTTCGTCTCTGCTAATGTATTTCCAGCAAGTCATATTTGTATCTCAATGTGAAAGTGATAAAAAGGCGAGAGTGCAATTAATAATAACCTGTGAAAGGAAGCCAAAGTAAGTATTTTGTGACAGGGTCTCCCCTTCCTCTTCTGCTCCAACAAAACTAAGTAACTTCTCTGAGAATCTTTTAGATAATTTTGGATTGCTCCTCCTGAAATATTGGAGAACTTTGAAACTATTTGCTGAAGCTGCATTTTAAAAATATTTGTGTCAGCTCCAGTTTAGGACATTAAGCTCTGGCTAAACATGCAACTACACCAGAGTCATAAACTCATCCTTCTAACAGCATAAGCACAATGGATGTGCTGTGCTCAAGCTGCCATACAGACCATTAACTGATTGATTATTTAGCACTCTTTGCTCTGTAATACGGCAATAACACAGTAATAAATGCTTTGTCATACACTTACAATACAGAGTACATCTATTCAAACACAGCACTTGCACATGGTTAAATACACTGGGTGCTTCTGTTACCCTGCAAAGTATTTCCTGTTTTTAATTCCATGAGAATGGAGTGTGATGAGTTAATGCAAAAAGAATGTAAGCAATACCACTAAGATGACCAGTTACATTATGTATACACTAACCAGACAGAATGTATATGCACTAATAATTTACATCACTGGAAAGCTATCTTCCTATTCTGATAACATAAATATCACTGAACTGGCTGGATCAAGTCTGTCATCTTAGTTTTGTTATATGATCCTTGAACAGCAGGCTTGCTGGTTATTCCAACATATACCAGTCACATTTGCATGTCATTAGCACTCTGCACCATTATTTATAGTTTACAATTTAATCACCATTGGTTAAGTTTATTRCTGAAAAACCCCTGCCAAAATATGGAGTAAAAAACACAAGAAAAAGTCATGCTCTATAACAAAGTAGCATTCAACTCGTGTTGTTCTCTATTTTGACAAATACTTAAAGTTTAATTTTAATTCTCCCTATATGAGCAAGAAGGGCTTGTTTTCTATTTATTCCCCGCAGTCTGTGCTCTTTGTTATCTTGTTTTGATGWCAACACTGGCATAAGATGAAACATTCACAACCTTGAAATTAAAACTGCTGATAGCCACCATTTATTTTTCCATAAACTGGTGATTAGTGCCTAACATTCACTATATAGCACTAGAGGGCGTTCTGACTGTCAGTGCACAAATTCTTCTGTCATCACATCAAAACCAGCAATGCATTTAAAAAAAAATCCCATTTATTTATAAAATAAAAGATTTGGTTATTGCAAAATGTGTAGATAGTTTAATCTCAAGAGGAAAATCTAATCGGTTTGAAATGTTGCATGTCCAAATTTTGACCCTTCCCATTTGTCTGTCAGCTCATTAGTCACCCATTTAGCATGAGAATTAAAAGCAGTAATACAGGTTAACACCAAATTAATTTGCAATAGTATTTAATCAGAGTATCTCCTTTATCTCAAAGTCTTTTTAATACAGCATTGACCACAGTTCTCAGCATTAGCCCACAAAAGATAATGAAAGCCCTTGTGAGAAAAAAAAATGAAAGCGCTACTTTGGTGTATATCCCAGYCTTCCAAATCTTTCAGCAGTTGTCTTTTTGATCTGGGTTAATMGATTAACAGGGATTTGCACGTCTGCAGAGTTACAATAAAGTGAATCATGATTTTTCACACTGATTATCACTTTGGGATCTGCTCTTGCCATTTATGTACCCAAAGTAACTCTTATTAGCACCAATRTGAGTTAGATGGGGAACACGGAGAGCAGAAATCCCCCAGCGAGCAGGACACGTCTCTCYCTAGATGCTTATCTTGAACATTTCCTTGAGCCTCAGAGAGGGAATGAAACTCAACTAAGGACATGGCAACAACGGAGCAGATTCATTTTAAAACAAGCTTATTGCTACACCTTCAAATGCAACAGCAGCGTAAGACAGGAGCTGTTCRTAACAGCTAACCATCCATTTCAGACAGCAGCTGATATACAGGAGCACCGAAGTKAAAACCAGGGAGGGAAAGTGCCAGCATAAGCTGGTGAACAAACACGCTGGTCTCCAGGCAAGTGTTAATTCCCTTTTGGAAGGGCTTTCTCATAGCCACCAGTAGAGATTTCTTCAAATATTAGAAGTAACTACACACAAAAACACTAAATGAAAACCTGCCTTCAGCATCTATACACACAGAGAACAGCAAGCTTCACGAATCAATTCATGAAGTTGATCACAGYGCTTTATAAACACAGGTACAACAACAAAAACGACCAAAATGCTGCAAAACGCTCTGTAAAACACAAGCCTGTTCCTTCTTCCTCCAGTATATTTTGAAAGTTAGGGAGGATCCTGTCAAATTTCTTCTGATGGCAACTGAAGAATTGAATAAAAGAAAACTGGGGACCTGGCTGAAGGAGTTTGTTACTTTTATGGTAAGGAAACTACACAGACCTTCTAAACACATGCAGTACATGAAAACAGTCTGTGGATTTAACATCAGCAACTTAAGTGCCAGTTAGAGTTTAAATTCATAAGGTATTGATTTGCTGGCATTAGCCTGTCAAAATTACTCTATTATTATACTCTGTAAAATATGCTTTGTGCCTTAAAAACACTGTGGATGGTAAAACTGCTAAATGAAAGTCAGTTGTATTTAGAAAGCATGGTCACTGAAGCAAAAATGGGAACGAGACAACCAAGTACAAATTCTTGTTCAAAAATGGGGAGTAGAGGGGCTGTTTGTTTTTAATTCACCCATCGCTTTTAAAATAATCAGTCAACAAATGGCTGAGCATGGTTTTGGATAGGCTGTTTCTGCAGGAAATAGTTCTTTCAATCCATGAGAGTTATCCAGAGGATCATATATCCAACAGTTTTCAGAACTATTCCATGAAGAATTCCTCGGGGCTTTCTTCTGACATCTCTGTTTTTCCAGTAACAGTAATAGGAACAACAGATATTTTTGTCCAATATACTGGTGAAAACATTTCAGAGGCGGTTTGATAGATCAAACAGCAGTGTTTGCCAGCCTTCCTGATGGTAGGCTTAAACTACCTTGAAAAATGCTGGCACCTTATAATACGTGCTTGAAGCAAGAAAGGTGAACACTTCAGGTAAAAGTCTGAGAGATGTATTACCCTAGCACGTACTTAAAAATGTTGTAGATTGGTAAAAACTTAATAGCGCCAATATGTTACCTAAGGAAACAACAAACAAAGAGTATTCACAAYAGAGAATAACAAAACCTAAAAAAGCAGATTAAAAGTAGGCTTTATAAGTGTTTTAAGTGTGTTGTACCACTAAGTCAATGAAACTGAGGGCTGTCCCATTCCTGCATCTTCTGCTGTGCCATTTTTGACACTTGCTATTTCAGATCACACACAAAAACTAGACTGATAAATAAAAGGGATTATAGCCAAAATATGGAYAGGCAGAGTTTAAAACAGTAAAATAAATATGGCTGTGTCTTGCTTTCACTGATTTTGCTTTTTAACACCAAACTCCACAAAAGTCTACATCTAATAAACTACACTAAGTCTAAATAGAATTAGAACTACCAGTTCCACATTAGCTGCTTACAGTTCACTTGTGGAACAAGAACATATTTTCCTTTTTCCATTCTGGGTTAGTGTCCAATATATTAATATGATCTTTAAGAAGCTTTCAGTTCCTTGACTTTGATCAGATTCTTCAAAAAGATCAGATTTCAAGACTACTAATCATGGTCTGAACTACTTTACATTATTAACATTTTTTAAAAAGGCAAATGTCTGCAAAATTAGTGTGTTTACCATGTACTTTTTTGTTAGTGGTGTGCTGAATATCTACAATAGTGAAGGCAAATGCTGAAGAGAGACGTAAAGTGCAAAATTAGTGATATTCAAATAACTGTCTCAATGTAGGACATAGATTCTCAAAAAAAAATTTGCTTGTTCTGATATTGTCCTAAACCTGCAAAGAATTCCTGTATCTATTTATTTGCCCCTTTTCCCACATAGAGGAGATATTACAAATATAAATAAGGGCTAATTAATCATAACAGATTTGGACTCAATTTCTAGTCTAGTTCTATTTTCTCTGCATCACCTTTTTTGGGAGAGTTTCATTCTTCTGTTATTCCTCAGTTACTCCAAAATGGAAGTACATACCCTGASACAACACAGAATTTATTACACTTACTAAAATGACAGCGTCTGTGAAAAAGGAAACAGGTAGATAGTTSTGGCAAAAAAGACCCAACAAGCCCAATGTTATATATTTGAAGTCCTCCAATACTTAGGTCTTTTCAGRTAACTAGCTCACTGGTAATTAACACAAAAATTATTCTGCAGCAACAGTCAGCACTCAGATTGAAARGTGAAAAGAATTCTGGAGTCTGCACATTAACTGAAATAAAGACAAGCTGGAACAACAACAACAAAAATCAGCAGACAATACAAAAGTTTTTTTGTCTTCATCAACAGGCTGAGCTTACTATTTCTGGGAAACCATCTGTGAAATTCAGACTTAGCAAAGTCAGGTAGTAAATGAAATTTAAGAGTGCACGTTTTAGTTTTATGGAAAAAAGATATTCTTGAATAAGGTTAGATACTTATGATGAGATGCTTATCAGGAATAATTGTGTTGACTTGCAGATTTAATGGCAAAACAGTGTTAAATACTTAGTCAAATAAGATCAGATATTGCTTTAGATAAATACTAATAGACTATTAAAGCTGTTTTCATAGGAGGCGAAAGTTTTCAAGAATAAAGGTTTTGATTCTTTAAAAGTATGACCATTTAGATCACTTTTTGAAGATGGCATATTAGCTAAAAAAAATATATAATTGGATTGACCCTATGCCGTATTATGACAATGCACTCCTGTAATTACGGTAATGTTGAAACACGAACTAAATGCCAGGACTGTTAATGAGTTCTGCTGTTTTATACATGTTTTTAGCAGAGCACAATGCTAACAGCATCTGATGACTCGGCTCTTGCTTCCTTTCCAAGAAAAGCAACCCAAAACTCTTCACAGCAACCTGTTCCTGCTTTCCTGTACGGGTCAGGAAATCAGGCCTCTGTTTCCTCTCCACATGTTGCAACAGGAAGAGCCTTGCAGAGCTACTTCCTAACGGAACTCCTCTTGTCCACCCTTTCCTTGACAGCCCTGAAAGAATGATGTGCAATGTGGACGATGAGGGAAGGTGAGCCAGACTGCATGTCAATGCAGGTCACAGTTACAATGCAACAGATTCTCAAAGAGGCTTAAGGTCTGATAAGCAGCAAGTCTTCGCTACTTGCTGTGTCAAATCACCAGTGGTTTATCTAAAGGTCTCTGCCCTTGAAGCACATATATATCTTGTTTTTAAGCATAACTGGAAATATCTTTCTGTCAAGAAAAGTTGTCTGGCCATGTGACTTTACGTGGTGCATGCAGTTATTTTTCCAGTCTCAGAGATAATTAGCGCAAGGGCAGGTTGCCAAGCTAAAACTGAGAGAATATCCTTCACAGCCTTTCTGGGCATTCGTGTCCTTTTCCCATTTTTATGCTGCTGTCACTGGACTCTGGCATTTCTTACCCAATTCATTTGCTTTCTGTGGTAATCATATGCAATGAAGATATGCATGGCCAACATTTAAACAGGCTGCAGATCAATTAGTGGTCTTAAGTTTATCTGATTTTTATCAAAGAAGACAGAGCTTTGGGTCGATTGTCAGAGCCTGTGTCAAGTTGACCTTTTCAGAGACGTCTACATTGCCAGTCCCTTGGGCAACTTGTTGTCCCCTGTTAGTCTCTGAATGGCAGAAGTCTGTTCTGCTCAAGCACAAAGTATACACAGATGTCTATATTACATTCTTATAGGTTTGACAGCAACTGCATGTTGTATCTATAAACTGTCCTTTAGCAGTGACACTTCCTCAATGATGATAAGCTAATTTATGCAACTAAATCTCCTTTGTGCAGAAATGAAAGCTAATTGAGTCATTACAAAGTAATTCAGGAAGGAATACCTTGTATAAATTGGCTTACTTTATAAATCCTTCTCAAGTGGTTTTCATGCATCCTAAGTGGTGCTAAGCAGTTTKGCTGCCATCAAATACCCAGATGAAAAAGACAACTTTACAGAGTTGTAAAAACATTATTTTAAAACAGCAAAGGCAAGGTAMCAGGAAATAAAGGCAAAAAGAAATTGCATACAAAAATAAAGAAAAAGTTTAACATTGTGTCAGATTACCTGAAACGATGGCTACTTTCTCCTGGCTGGGTTTTCTTGGCACTTCACTCTTTGGAGGAACACTTTCCTCTTCTGCAAAACACATAACAGCAAGTGAAACTCTGAAGGCGCGCATCGCCTCGCAGGAATTACAGCCCCCACCAGCCTGAAAGCCTCACTCTCCTATTCCAGTTCCTAAACCCTGTTTACTATCTTGTATTGGCGCAGAAGTTGGAGGATTGTTATTTCTGTGGTTTCTCCTACACATCCAAACACTCCAAAAGCTTTCTTTCAAACTCTCAGTTGGGAGCATCTGTTTCCCTTTCCACTCTGCTCTGAATACGTAACACAGAGCTGCAGTTCTGCTGTTTTTCAGTCATTCCAGACAGTCAGAATGAAGGTCCTACTCTGCTACATACACTTCTTGCCAGGATAAAGGAAAGAAATGCAGGAACTAAAATGATCCCAGCTCGTGCAAGAATTCAGCTGTTCTAAGCAGCGTGTGCAGAGGGGACGGGGGGCACTTTGCCCATCTTCCTGTCAGTGCTGGYACACACACACCCTGGCCAGACACCTGCGGGAGGGGACGCAGCCCCTGCGGAAGCCAGGCACTTGCTGCCGCCGCCTACTGCAGCTGCCCACGGCTTTAAGCAACCAAATCATATTAAAATCTTAGTGCAAGTTTCAAGGAGGCAAAGAAATGGCCTGGCAGTGATCAGCTCTAAATCATGTTTTCTGGCCAAGGGGCTTGGAAAGCTCCAAAACCACCACGGTTTCCTAAGATGTGCTCCATATATTTCTCGTCCAACACAGACAAGGAAGTCTCTCGTTCCCATACCCTCACTTAGTAAATCCACACTCCATTCATGGCACACAAGAACTACTCAACACACTTTGCAGCCAACGGCCTTCTTGGCAAGGCAAAAAAAGGGAACAAGTCATGAGCTCTTTTTTGTTGTATTCTTTTTTTTAGGTCAAAAGGAAGTAGAAACAGATTTATCTTGGCTGTTATAGAATACCCCAACTGTCAAAGCTGCTGTACTGACTGAGGAAATAGTGTATTGATAAGCCTACCTTTTTATAGACTAGAACTAGAACAATACTTTGAAATTATTTTAAATTGCTGCTGCTACTCATCACATCTTACACTGACATTCACGCTCATTTTTGAAGTATGTATTTCAGCAACAGATAACTGACACGTAACACAAAACTTTTAAAATGCTCCTCATAAGCAAATTCCACAAAAAAAATGTACCATCTGCTCTGACAAAGAATGAACTTTCTATCAACAGTTCAAAGGATTTTTAGCCTTGAAAAAATTTAATTTACCCACAAGATGGTTCCTGCAAACATTAAAGCAGCCGTTTAAAGCACAAGAGTAGACCTGTTGAAATGAGAACGCATAATTGTTTGCTAACCTACATACGCAGTCCTACAAACATTAGAATTACATCATGAGATCAACTCTGCAAAGGGCTTTGAAATTCTGCCCTACGAAGCCATGAACAGCTTTTGCCATCCGACTCTTGACTAGCTAGAAGTCCATTTGAGATGAATATAAATTATCGTTCGAGTCAAAGGAGAAAACAACAGAATGGGAAAAATGTGAAGCGTGATACAACACAAAACACTCTGAACTATTTTTTGCATTTAAATGTATTCCCCCAGCTAGCCTATCACTTGTGACGCATTTCCAAATACACTCATTTGTTTAAACACTTAAAATAGGCACAYAGATGACACAAATAAACCCCTGGTGCTATTCAGCACACTAGGAGGCASTGTCATTCTGCAGCTTCTGTATCACAACTGCACCACTCAGAGGTTTATTATTCCACTGCCAGTCACATTTTCTAGGGATTTTTTCTTTTTTTGAAACCAGAATACACAGTTTAATCTAATGGACAGAATATTACATATTAAAGAAATAAAAACTGCTATTAAATGTTAGAGATTTCTGAACTGGTATCGATGCTGATTTCACATGTTGAACATACTGTGGATTTTAACTCTATAACTGTCATCATCATCAAACTATTTGGCACACAGAATTCTGCTCTGGCAAGGGTTCAACTCAAGAGAAAAAAGTAGCAGAGGTTTCAAGAGATTTTTCATAACATATAATTGAATTGTAGTATTGTGGTTTTGTATAAGAAGTTAGATGGACATTCTTGTTGCTGAAACATGTACTTAATAAAAAAGAAATAAGAGGTCAAGAGATCTGCATCTGAAAAAGAGGAAAAAAAATGTCTAAACCAAAGTTCTTTCAATACTGAGAGGGTCCCAAATTCAAACAATGCATGTCCCCCCTAGCAGGGTGATTGGGATGCCACCACTCCACTTGTCATGCTTTGGTTCCCCCCAAAGAATTGCCCGAGTGGGGAGAATTAGATTCAACGAGGCCAGAAGCGACACTCCAGAGCCAGACTGCCGACTCAAGCACTTTCTGCCCACTCAGACCCCAAGTAAATGGGCCCACAGATTTCTGTGCATACCCAGACTAAACTGACTCCACAGTGAAACCTTTCTGAAAAGTGCACAGCGTGAACAGCATGTTCTCAGCACAAAGCTGAGCTGTACAAATGTTTCAAATGATCGAGGCTACCTGGTAACGCAGCCATAGCCACAGTGGTGTAGATCTAACAGACATGGTTTAGGACAGAATAAAGAACCTACAGTTCCTGCTCGTGTTGCCTGGCACTAGTTCCTGAAGCAGTGACAGTGTGGGAGATGCCTTTCAAAGACACCAGCCACAGGTATCCAGAGACCCACTGCTTGGGTCAAAGCCGACATACTCAAGCCTGTGTCACAACACGCAKGAGTGTCAAAAGAAGCAAACCACACCCAGAAGAACCCTTCTCAAGATATTGTGCCAGAAGAGTCAGGCAGACCTTTCAAATAAAGACCTGGCACAATGTTTCCTCAGTATCGCTTCTTCACACCACCACTACCACTGCAGGGGAAAAACAGGCACCTCTGCCCTCTCACTGCGTCAAAGGAATGATAGTCAAACCAGTGAATTCTTCCAGGTCTGCAGATCCAAAGCACAGACATGTGGTCCTCGAGAGGCAGGTTATATTCAGTGCTCCACCAGTTCTCAGAGACCCCAACCAGCAAACAACTAACAAAAATATCTTTTAGTGGCAGTTGAAAAAGGAGCTATATTCATTAAGGGGTGCTTCAGYCCATGAAAGCTGCTGAAAATTATCTTATTTTCAGTATGAAAATGGAAAAGAAAACTAAAAATAATCCCCCAAACACAGATGATTCTACTATCCACACAATTTATGAAGTGAGCGATGAATACTACACTAACTGAGTTTTTGACATGAAACCATTGATTTTTCTTCTAATTTCTTTTTCTTAAAGGGAAAAAAATCAGACTTCTTCAGTATAAAATGGATTGCAGTTTGGCTTGAACAGTGCATTCCTTCAATGGAATGTGGTATTGCCATTATAAATATGCATAAACTTAGCACTTTCATCTACCAACACACCACTAATCCATCTCTATATATTTGATCTTAATTTAATGTAATTAAGAACCAGTATTTTATTATACTGTATCCTCTGAGATAGACTCTGTCACTTCAGAACATTAATGCATACCTTGGACAATCCCAGTTTTGGGGTTAATCTATTCTATTCAACACTTTCATAACAGTAAACAAAAACAGCTCAGCTATGCAGCAGAATCTACCAAAGCTCACAGATGGTTATAAGGTTTTCATTGTGTGGTTTCCATAGCAATCATATTGCAAATCTGGAAGCTTCTTGCAAATAAGCAGCTTGTATTTACATGCCTCTCAGCTGCAGCATGGAACTCTACACCACGCAAAGTTGTTATTCCAATCACATATTGTTAGAAAAATTTTGGGGAGGYGTTTTGATCAGCCAAGATAAAACGACTCCAAGGAGCTAGTTTTACATCTATGCTGTAACAATTCAAACAATCATATGCTTGCAGTGCACACTAATATGTCTTAATCTGAAAACCTCCTAGGGTGCCAAAAGGTTATACGCATATAAACAGGTCTTGCAAGACAGACCCCCACAAAATACTTGCACTATACAGAATCAATGAAAGCTCCTGTGCCCTTGCCGTTGTACTCAGCAGGGATRAGCCACCACCCATGCAGGCATGCAGGGGTGTGCATGCAGAACTCAGCTGATACTGAACATCACAGCTGCGGAGTGCTTTGCTCAAGAAAACCTGAAAGGTCCAGCCGCATATTAACATGGCCTACACTAAGGATTACTTTTCCGGGCTGCTTTTCCCTTACAAAATAATGACTYTGTGCAACTGTAAACAAGAACTCTCCAACATGAACAAATGCTTACTGTGGGAAAGAGTAGAGACCTTTTCTCTCTCAGATTTATAATTTTATAAATTGACCTAACCCCATAACAGATGTATTATTGCCCTAATAAAGGAAATAGATCAGTCCAGCCATGTAATTAAAAAAAAAAGAAAAAACAGAACTGCCTTTTTACAAGCAAGATTATTTGTTTTGAGAAGAATTTAAGCAATCTCAAAGAAGGAGCAATAAAAAAAACAATTTTTAAGTCTAAACTATCTTTTTATAATTTGGCTGAACCACCAGCTTCTGCTTGCAYTAGTGGTGAAGGTTAGCAACCATCTGGACACAAAGGAAGAAGAATCAATACACTGKTTTATGTAGGCTAGAATGCTGAGCATTCCAGAGAAAAATGCTTCCCAACTAGAGAAGTAGGAGTCTTCCGCAGCATCCCCACTATATACACGGTCCTGTGCATACCTTGACACTTCACCCAAAATCTTACTGSGTTTTGGCCCAAGTAGCTTGATATCTCAGAAATCTTCTGTAGGTTACTTGATCTTAGGTTTATTTACCCTGGTGCATATATGTAAAATGGCACTGACTGGGCTCTCAGTCCTCAAGGTGAAAAGGAGAGGGAGTAACATTGGGGTCTTYGAGTGCCATTTCTGGATGTGCTGCAAAAATATTCTCTCTTGTAAAACGACCTGGGACACCACCTAATGAACCCAAGCATATGTTTCAGCTCGGCATAATCAAAATCAAAAAGCAGGTCTAACATTCCCTTCCCAAGGAAAATATTCCAGAGATACAATGTCAGCTCAGCTAAAGCACTGAGTAATCAAAAAAAAAAATCTCAATCCCATGAGGGACAAACACAAGACTTCTCGTCACACACTTCATGACTACAATTTTCTGTTCTTCTGCAGAAGAATGTGACTTGCACCCTGCACCTGTTACTATGAAAATAACCACAGAGTGAAACAGTTGAGAGAAATGAATAAGGTTGGACATAAGCAGGGGAAAAAAAAGGTTTTTTCTAGATAAATTTGTGAAAAAAAATGACATTGCATTTCTCCTGTACTGCCATGTACACAACCATCAACATGAAGGAGGCTAACTAGAGCAATAACAAAACTAGTACTTTTTAAAAGCATGTTGATATTACATAACTACTCACTACCTTACTAGAAAAGTAAGAAACAAAATCATTTTCTAGTAAAAAGCATTTCTTATATTTTTTCAAAGCACAAATGCGAGAAGACTAAGTGATGAAAGAACATATCTCTCTCTTTGGAAGAAAAACAGTTGTTCTCACACAAGAGAAAAAAATCAGCATTATTGGCAAGGTCTTCCACATTTGYTGCAAAGCAGTGCAGTATTAAATGTTATTTTTGTCTTCATACAAACAGCTGGATCTTCTCACTCATGCTGCATAATTTTACCAAGTTTTCAGGAAATCAGGGAGCATGCATTGCTCCACTTACCCCTCCCTGACTGTTGAGAGCTGAACAGACATGAGCACCCTCCATCTCTTTCCTTTCAACACAGACCCCTTCTCTCCCAGTACCAAGCGTCCCAGTTCCCTGCTTTCCTATTTGCACCCCATTCAGTAGTCACAACCAATTTGTATAAAGAYTGTATCATCTTCAGATGTTATCCATTTTGTCCACTTGTCACGCACAGAAGTCGTTGGTTATCATGAAAGCTGCTGTTTCCAGGCCTKCATAAAGCCCTGYGGGCTTTAAGAGCAAAGTAGCACAMGGAGAGGAAAAACATSCTTAGCCTYCTGAATAAGAGCACAGMACATACTCATTAGGACAACAGAATGATCCACAGAAGTACAGGCAATTCCTGGTTTTAATTATGAATATATTAAGGATTTCATGAACTCAGCTTCCTGCTTCGAGCTCTCCTTCCTGCTTGGGGCTCACCTTGCAAATGAGCAATCTTCAACAGAGCTGTGACTGTGAACTAAATCAACTCAGAACCGTTCCTCACATCAGCCTCCCAAACTGACTAACTCAACTAACTTTAACTTTAAAACGTCTGCTTTAAAAAAAGGCACTAGCTTTGCTTTATATTTTTAAGACACACAGAGATGTAGAAGAATCAAAAGCTTGTCAGTTTAGGGCTGAGAAAAAGAAAAAGCACATCAACCTGACAGGATTAGGGGGAGCTGAACTGAGTAAACTSTTAGCTACACCAATAGCGAGCTTGGGAGGACAGGAAGTAGGGAAGGACCATCTCAAATGTCTAATTTCGGAACACTAAAATTTCTTAGACAAAATGATCTAATTATTATTAATAAAATTCAATACAAATATGCCAAAGTGCTATGTGCACCGCATAGAAATAAGGGATGGATTTTGTACTGACCTTTTTATTTCCTTGTGAAGAGAGATCTGATAATAGTAATTTTACTCAAGARAAAAGATAAAGGTCATCACAAGCAAGTTAAATCATGGATATACATGCAATAATTATAAACAGAATATAAGAAATTACAGAGAGATTCACTTCAAAAAAAATCCATTTCTTTTCCCATTTTTATATACACAGATAATAGATATTTACAACTGAATTTGTTTTTTCTGTGATTTGTTTTCAGAAATTCAGTCTCTCAGAACTGGCTGATCCCATGTGCTGAGTGAACTGGCCAGACTAGGCTAAATTTCGAAAACAAGAAATTATTTGATAGGCCATTGAAGGAGGTGAAAATGTTATCTATACTTTTTGATTGAGAAATTAGATAACTAAACTTCYACAGCTGAACAATATCTATGAAGGTAAGGTTTCATGCTAGCTTCCATCAAAAGCACAATTTTAGCTACATGTTAAAACACTATCAAAAATTTGGCAGATTTGGCATACAGCAGTATGGCAAGACTGGCAAGAGGCATCTCAGAAAAGTAAAAGTTGATGGAATYGGACATGCTTAAAAAAAAACCCACAGAAAAATGTCTTACACTAAGATCCAAACAAATGCAAAGCTGAGGAATTTAAATGGAAATTTTCTAGTTCCTCTGAGGCATACAGAGAGAATTATAATTACAAAGGACTAACATTTTTGCTTATTGAGTTAAAAATTATGAACCTGAATTCATACTTCTAAAGAAGGAATAAAATATTTTAAACACTGTTCCAAACAGGCACCAAGAATATAAGGGAAAGCTTGGAGGTTTAATGTTTCTGCATGTTCCTTTAATTATTTACCTGGTTAAGAACAAATGCTCCTGTTTTCCCCCAAAGGAAAAAGGGAGTAGTAATTATTGGGCAGAATGCAAATTAGTAGCTTGAAGGAGCAAGACAAAGTTTCCCAAATTGATTCCATGGTTTGTTGTAGGTTCACAGGAATCTGCACTAGCGACTGTCTGCCTAAATACGTTTGGCATGCGCATAAGTCCATTCTCATACATAAACATTACAAAGATTTATGTGAATTCACTGTAACTAAAATAAATTTGTTTGTTCTCTCAGCCCATAATAGCTCTTAGTTATGTAAATAGTCTAAGTGTTCAACATGACATTTTATAAACCTTATTAGTAAAATGTTTTGCTAAAATAAACGTGGTGGCTATAAAAATCTACATAGAAAATATAAATAGTTCTCTACATAAATACATCTAGCAATCCAATATTCAATTAACTAATCTATACTGTATAACTCTGTGCTACAGTGTTATTTGACAACCACGTACAGSGGTTATATTTCTCAGGCTTGAATTTATATAATACAGAGGGAAAAAAAGTTTTTACATGTCAAGTAAAGTTTCCCAAACTCGTTGATCAGCAGCAAGAYTTAAATTTAAAAGACATTTCTGAAAACTACATATCCCTAATTGTGACAAATGTGACTTGACATAATATTTACATACATGGAATCATGAAGAAAGCATCTTGTCTGAACCACATAATACCCCGTAATAATCTGCGGGGTTAAAGTATTCAAATTTATAGTCTGATTCCAGAAAGGAGTTTACTGAAAAAAGGGAGAGGAGACAAGGCATTTCAGCATAGTTCACTTTAGTGCAAGGAAACACAATACAGTTGTTGGCATGTTTCCACAGGAAAAGTCTGGCTCCCAGATGCTTCTTTTATAACTCCTTTAAAAATGTTCAGCCGACTGACATTTTTGCATTCTCTGTGTTGGTCATTAACTACACATCAACCACGAGAGAAAAAGAAGGAAAAAAAAGTCAGCAGCTTCCCCTCTTCAGGTACTTTCATGAAAGGCAACACGTCCACACCATGGCCTCTTCTCACTGGTTGTGGCCCATGCCACCAAACGAAATTATGCCTCCTGCAAAATCTTTTCCCCAGCTTAAATGAGGAAATAAAGCAATTGCAAAAAATATTGTTGTCATGACACACCAGTAAACAAAAATCCAGTTAAATCAGAAATAGACAGAAAATTATAGCTGCAACATGGAGCCTTTATACACACAATATTTTGGGTAACATTTCCGCAAGTACCAGCAAACATCTGCGCGAATACCGCGCTGTTCTCCCACTCTCATGGCTTACACCCAGAGCGAGGTCAGCAAGCTTCAGTGTCTGATCTTACTGGCCTCCTGGGCCATGTACCTCAATACACCTCGGAGAGATGAGGGGGGACAGCAACTATCTGGAACAGTCCATAAGCAGCAGATGACAAGTGATCCCGAGGCACCTCACCATTCTGCTGGGAGACTGGCACGCAGCTGGGTCTCGGAGAAAACCCAGAGCCTCCACAGCCCCAGATGWCTTGAATTCTCCTGCAGCCTTTGGATCATCCGGGCATCGTGCCAAGGGCACCAGTCTCAAACAGAGCTCAGGAACAACCTTTCTGCTAGGCCGTTAGCAAGGTGATTTAAACCAAGACCTGAGACTTAGGATTTTATCATCATTTCCATAAGGACCATATATGCCTTGAAACGCCGTTTGTTAAATTTCCTGAAACCAGGAATATCTTTATATGTTCCTATATGTAAATATGTTTAGTTAACATATTTGGGGTTGTTGGAAGAAAGATGCTGTGCTTGGCTCTTAAGGCTTTCCATGGACCGTGACTTGGTTTTGAAAATCAGACTCCTTCCATTTATCCCAAATTTTACTCATTGTGCAGTTCAGTATTCAAGGACAATATAACTGTCCCCGGAAGCCTGCCTCCTAGATCTGCCCCTCTGGCTGGCCTGCCCTGCAGCTCCAGGGCTGCCCCACTGACCACCTTCCCCTTCTGGGGGCAATCATCCCTTCCGATGCCAAGCCAAGACCAACAGGCAGCCTTTTCCTCTGGTGGCATCCTTGTGCACTTGCAAATTAAACATTGCATCTATCACAGATGCAGTACACTGAACAAGACACACGCTGATACAGTAACCATAGTTTCAAAATAAAAGGTTTTCTTCAGTCAACTTCTCTGCTTTGAAGAGAGTGGGAAGGAAAATGGGTCGCAAATAAAAASTGCAGAGGCCAGTGCTCTGTGCTGATGTTTTTCTTAGGGTTGAAAAACTCACAAGATTAGTGTCTCACTAACGGAGTGACTAAGTCAGCTTTTAAAGTCCACTTTGCCGGGTCTTACTTGAGAACCAGTTGTATAAATTACGTTTTTTTAATAGCTACCGTGTGGAAAGCAGAAAAGTTGAGAAGCGATAGCCTCAGGCACCATATAACCTCTGATTGCTCTTGCTTCTCAAAAAACCTCCATCTAATGGTTTATAATAGCCTGATACCCAGCCATTCATCACAAATTCAAAAAGGAAAGGTTCCTTGATCTATCTGTATAGCATCCACCACAGTTAAGCAGTAAAGCAAGCCTAAAATTTCTATTTTTCATAAACACGCATAGTGCCACTGAAAATTTGCTGTGAACCTACTAGACTACAATTCTTCAATTTTTATGGTAAATAAGCTATCTTGCATACTGAGACATTTCTTCTGAATGCTTTGCATTAACATTTCTGCACTGCGTCTTAATTAGGTAAAGTCAGCACCACCAAAGAAAACTACATTGCCTTTGCAAGAAAAACCTTCAGGTCTCTAACCCCGTTGAAGACATGCATGCATAAGCAAAGCGTTGCTCGCACTTAACACGAAGCCAGCTGTCAGAAATGTAGTCAACAGTGAAAAAGCTATGATACAAGTAAAATTACTTTGTGTGATTTTGTCTCTCCGGCATGACAAGCTTCTCAGAGAYGGGATTCTATCTCTTAATAACAAACAACTTCTGTCACATACTGTTCACATCAGATTGGTTCTTACAAATCAATAGTGCCACAAGTTGTTTAATGCTGCTGCATAGGAACCAGTATAAAATGATTGATCGGTACTTGCAATAAAATATCTTATTTCAATAAGTAAATTCCTTTCAGTGAGATGTGTGCTAATTAGTTTTTGAAAGAATTCTTAAACATAAAAATCCAGGATTAAAATTACCTCATTTTTAGATATACTAGAGGATGCCTCTAATTTTAAGTAAAAAGCTTCAAAATGCAGATGCAACAATCCATTCTTAGGAGCCTGATTTTTGTTTGGGAGAGTAGCTTTTTTTTGCTCTGACCAGGCTTTGGGTTTTAAAGCATTTATCTTTTTTTTCCCCCTTTTATTAACTCTGAATCACAGAAATAAAATTCAACCATTAACAGCCTGTGATTTTGATAAGAATAGCTTTCCAACACAAACTCACTTAATTTTTTACAGCAATTGGTAAGTYCAGGAAGGATGCTACTATTTTCTCCACTTGGCAACTCCAAAAACTGGGAAGCCTAGCATACAGTTCAACACGAGGCAAATAAACACCTCAGCTTCATAAAGCCCATTTTCTATTTATGGTCGATGCTGTAATGAACTGCTTTGAATTTTCTTGCAGATGAAGACCCCTTCCCTCCAACCACTATAAAATTGGAATACAGAAGATTCAATCAATGAAATTCTGAAAACACAGGCTCAGAATAAGCAACGTATATGTCTTACAAGGGAAAAGAAAAATATAGGGCTACTTTGAGAAACAGCATTGAGCAAGTAAACAACGAAAARCAAATACAACAAATGAGGAGTGTACATTTTTGGATAATTAAGATTTGATTCTTTACCGTTGGACATGGTTCGTTACAAATCGCAGGAGGCAACAACAGTTACATATGTGGCAATAGTTACACACCTAACACCATGTGTCCAGGATAAACGTACACAAAGTTAAAAACAAAGCTTTGTGAACAAAGTCTGGATGCCATTTATCTTACTTTTTTGCAAAGTATATTTCTAGATGTAGAATACTGATTTCTGAGAGTAGTTCTAGCATAAAATCCCACAAGGAAATTCAATCAGCAAATATGTCCCTCAAATGCAAATTAGAATAAATTTGAATATTTACTGGTATTATCCCATTTTCATTAGCTTGCTTGCTTGTTTTTTTGTCAATGTGCCTGATGAGGTGATAATGTCTTTTTGCAACTCTTTTTTTTCTCTCCTTTCTAATTGCATCACAGACAGCAGGCTTCCTGACAGCTATGGGCCACCTGTTTTCCACAGACCATCAATTTACAAGAAACACAGAAGAGTCTCTGAACACTATTTTTTCCCTTAAAGACTTGCCACTTCCCACTCAGGGGACATCTCATTCTTTTCAGCTGCACCAGATTGCCTTACCTCTTCTTCCATCACTGACACTTTCCCCTAACTTCAGTGCAAAGAAAAGGAGCCCTCTTTAGATGTAGGATTACATTAACCGAAGATCAAGCTCAAACTCTTGTGGCAAAGACTGAGCGCCAGGTATCATGTTCCTAACCACCTTCACCATGCATTGGGTTTAAACACAGAAAGTTCTCTGGATTCATAACTCACATCGTGTGTTTAGGAGCATTTACTGCCAGCTGAAGGGTTACTTTGTGTTACATATAAAACYCGTAGAAGTATTGTCTAAAAAGCCAAAGTGTCAGAGAATTCAGAGACACAGCTCCAAATCATCTCTCAAGTCGGGGTTCAGCGACACGCAGTTGAAAGAAGTTACACTTCAGTGATTTTTGTGTCTGATAAACAATAAAAACTCTTAGCACACCTCGAATCCCAGGGATCAACACAACAAAACCTCACATTTTAGACAGAAAATAAAATCCGTTCTATTCTCTGRCATCCTTTCCTGACAAGTAGTTTACATCCATTTTTCACTGCTTTTGTATTGTTTGAATTACTTCAGCTCTGCAGCAAAGCAAGCAACCTCAGTAGGATACCCTTTTCTTTTTTTTTTTTGGTACTCCTCCTATTGATATGATACTATTCACAACATTTTCCCATATATTAAAACAAAGTAAAGGTTAAATAAGTGAAAAATATTAATTTCTTAAGAAAACTGAGAGCTAACCTTGGAGGAAAAAAAAAAGGAGAGTTTTAAGAGTGACCTGTTCATCCTGACTTCACACACAAGGTCAGMAATAAGTTCTAAAACAAGATCAATAAAATTGAAAAAAACCTTAAAGAGCATGCTTAAACTAGGCCAACACACAGAGTGTGCATGCATGCACACAGACAGGGGCGTTTCTTTGGGAAGTACACTTCGTGTTGCACAAAACTTGCAAACATTTCCTATCGTTCCCTGAGCTTTGTTCCAGTTATAAAACACACCTAAGCTCCCAGGTACACAAAAAAAACCCAAAATGGATTTACTGGCCAGGTMACTGGGCTTGACGGAGCTGTTTGGCACAGGATTAATGGTGGGGATGAAGAGATGAAGGCGAGCTTGCCGTTCCCAGGCCTCTTGGGCCCACTAGAGATTGGATCGATCCCCAAATTTAATTTACAGCAAACTGAGGACTGCAGCAAGTTACATTGGTTGGCTTTGTTCTCCACAGCAGTTCCCCTGGCTGCTGATCACTCCCACACTGAATCTCAGCCCTGTCCTTACTTCTCACTCATCCAGGCATTCCCCGTAACACGGACAGGCTGCGAACAAGCAGGACARAGGCAGGTCTGCCAGCGTTCTGTCACAGCAGGGCACATGGCGCGGGGATCGCCAACCCTACTTCTTCGTAAGGGCAGCTTTTCACCAGCCGAGGCGCACCAAAGAAGAATAAAAATTCACCTTTAGCATGGTTGTAATGGAAACTGAGTGCACCGGGTGGGAATGACTGCTGTAAGGGCAGTGTGCAGAGCAGAAAGGGAACAGAACAAAGAGAAAACACGTGTTWGAAAATTAAGATAAACACATTAACTTCATCTAAGATTTCTTTTCTCCTACTGTGTAAGACTGCTGTACAGAGTACATAAACTATACTAAGGCTGCAGAAAGAGTCAAGGTAGCAGGTGGTAGCCAGCATTGTAAATTTAGGTACAGGGTACATACACACAAATCTCGAAAGAAAACACAGAAGCCATTTAAACATCCTGTCTTTGAAATCTGAGGTTAGCCAAGATTTTTTTTCTCCAAGGACTGTAAGAGATGACAACATATTTAAAGCTGACAAATATCTCCTTTTCTGACAAAGATAACTCCATTGTTTAAAATATCACTAAGCTGCAGATTCTTGCGTAGCCAGACAGCTTTACACACATACACACACACACACACTGTTTAATTCTCTAAAAGCTATTTTTATATTACGAGCTTAAAGTATACTTTATATATACTTATACTTTAAGTATACTATGCCTAAAATAGCCAGCTGTGGATTGGTTATACACACTAGTCATGCTGAAACTAGATAAAGTGTAAGGTAGAAAATGAATAACTACTTAAACAAGAATAGGTCTTCATTGACAATGTTTTTATTTCTGCTAGAGTAAGTTTTCCCTTGTTTTTTTTTTTATTAATATAAATAAATTTAACAAAAAAGAAAAGCAAAACTTTGCTAAAAGTTTGCTACTTTGCTAAAAGCAGTTAAATTTTCCCTTCCCAAAGCATCCTAAACCAAAGGAAGGTTTCCAAGTTGTGAAATCTTGGCAGTTCTGATGTTTTTGCATCTACCTGAACAACCACAGTACTTATTAAACTCTCTCATTAGTGCTGAGAACAAGGAAATGATGCTTCTGTGGCAAATATGAATTTGTATGTCTTATTGAAGAAAAAAGTGACTTAACAGATCAAGAGATTAATTCTCACACACTTCCTTGTATCCTTTCCCATAACCAAACTATTCCTCTTGCCAGAAGAGAGCACAAATTTAATACGACTAAAATCTAAGCTTTGAACGGACTACTAGATTGTTGCCATTCTAGATACTGTTTTGAAGCTATTAATTCCCATCTGGAAAATTTTTCTACACCGTTTCCTGACACAAGAGAAAAAAAGCAAAGTAGCATGACAGTTAGTGAGCACTGATTGCTGCTACAGTTTTCTCAGAATCCTAATTTTCAGAACTATGCAAAAATTCTCTTGTCTTCTCTTTAAATCCACTTTCTTATACAAACATTCTTTAATCAAATACCAAACAAGAGTTCCTGGAAAGTTGATATAAACGTGAAGTAAAGCTAAAAATACTCTAAATTGTTGCAGAATCACATAAAGTCTGCAGATTTCTGAAAATAAAACTCAAAAGTATTTTAATGCCTGTCCTTCAATCAATACCATGTGTTACTGCTACAGATCTATTGAGTGTTGGAGATTCAAATGAACAAGTGAAATCAAAAGAAGCTCAGGAAAGAGTAATTTGTCTCAGGACACATTTAGAGGTTCATTAATTAAAGCATAAGCAGGCATACCAGATCTTTTCCTGGAAGAGCCCAAAAAAAGCATTGCAACAGGATTTGGGTGCCTCCAGCTGTAACGTTTAGCTCTGCAATGCAAATTTTATAGCCATTGCTGAAGAGTTTTCCAGCATGGCTGGCATCCTGCACCCYGTTTCAGCAGAACATGCATCCCTGTGCAGAACTAGTCCAGGCACCACTCAAATAAAGGGGAAAAAAAATCCTCTCCAGTTATACTGGCTGATCAGCACTTAAACAAGTGAGTTTTCCTCTAATATTAAGATAATTATTTTTATCAGCCATTCATGTTATTTGCTCCTTTAGTTCACTAAAATTAAAGCCAAGACATACTTTAAAAAACATTTTTTTTCCCAGTGACATTCAACGCAACAGATGCATAAGGTTAGTCAGCATCACATGCTGTGACTGATTTTTCCTTTCAAGCTATTGCTGATAGCTGAATGGCCCCAAACAGCAAAAGACACAGAATATTATATMATACAAAGCTGTTAATTATTGTCATATCACCCACACATGTTATTTTTTAAATCACTTTCTAAATGTCTATAATCAACTCAAACCATTTCTGGCAAGCTTTCTTTTTTGTTTTGTTTTGTTGTGCTATCTGAAAYTCACTCTTAGTGATGTCGGGGTATAATCATTTGTCTATATTCAAAAGCCCACAGTAAGAAGTTGCTGTATAATTATAGTCATTTTGGAAGACACAGAACAAAATAAGGACCATCCTCCTGTTGCATTTATTTATGAATAATCTCTGGAGCCCTTCCAAAGCAACACGATGCCTTGTTGCAAGACTACAAGACCACATATAAGGCAGTAGCAGATGACATATGAAGTGATAGACAATTTCTGCTTAACACAAAATGCCAAAATGAATAAAGAAAAAAAAAATGATGGGCAAACTGATAGAGAAAAAAAAAGCTGTAAGGCAGGGAATTCCTTTAATTAAAAAAAGTTCAAGAGAGAATGTTAATACGGCAAAAGTCTCATAAGACCACTTCTACACTTTCTGCACAATTTTGATTCTTCTGCTCAAGAAAACTGAATTGTTCTCACTCAGGCCTGGTTAACAACATTGAAAGAGAAAAGTGTCAACAGCAAAAGATCAAATTTGAATGTATCTCATTCACGAGGCTACCTTGCCCATTTACTTTTAGCCACTCTTGGTTATCAAGCTGGAAGTAGAGGAGAAAAAATTACCACAWGGCACATATTTTCAAATAATCTCAACAATACCTGGAAGTTCTTCATAAATGCTATCATCTACTGGGTCACTGCTTGCCTGTGCAACATCATCATATTCTTCTTCCTCTGCCTCCTCCTCAGGAATAGTACTAGATTCCATGTCTATACAASAGCAATTCAAAAAGTTAACATTTATTATGGGAAAAAAAAATGGTGTATGCAAAATGAAAACATGTGTTTACAACAGAAAATCAATCAATCAATATATTTTTATATGTAGGTCTTGCTAAATAAATGACTCCCTGATCCCAAACATTTAAACTCATTTTCTACAAGCACATACTTGCAACATATTCTTCCAGTGTTCAAAGGCAAATTTAAAGCTAAATGGTATGCTGAGTAAGGAACAAAAAACTTGCAAAACAARGAAAGTCATGTAAAAGTTTCAACACGAACAAGAACTAGGACTGGCAACTCAAAATTTGAACAAGTGGGAATATTAAATATACAAACATGCCAAATAGATTGAAGAGCCATCACTAAGGAGCGGGKGGATAGAAGAGCCATCACTGATCACAAAGACTACTGCTTTACTAACTGGCTTACCTTGAATTACAAATTTGACTTGCTGAACCCATTCTTCTGCTTCTTTGGGGGTGGCAGCTGCAAACTATTAAATATTCATGGGTAAGTAGTAGTAATGCTAAAAATGTAAATACAATTTTATTAGCAATAGAAGGATTCTAGCATTCTTGTCACTTCCTCAAGGAACCATTAGTAATTCTTTTCATGTCTTCTGGTACTTTTCTTGCAAGGATGCTTCTTATAATGTACAGCTAATTTTGACAAATTTACGTAATTGAAGGAGAGGATGATGGATTTGAAACTCTGATCAGCAGCTGGCAGCTGTGCAGAAAAAAGCTGCTTCTCTTCATCAATGTCAAAGCCAGAACTGATGAACAAAATTTGCCCTTGACAATTAGAAGACACCCATGAATTTCTTTAGACTGCTGGGTACAGTTTCCTTAAAAATGTTCTTGTCAGACTCCAACACACTACCTGACAGCTTAATTAACTGGCTTTCAACTGCAATCTCAGATATTTAAAACTTATTAAACTTACATTCCATATTGATGTCTAGCTGATAGATCTCTGAATTGCACAGCTGATATGTGCTTTTACGTAGATTTTCCTTGCAAAGTTATGTCCAACACAATACGTATTTAACACTGATATATATTTTAAGTTTTTCTTACTACTTAATTTATCCAAGAAATCATGCAGACRTACTATATAGTAGATATTAAAATACCAACATTGAAATGACCAGTAGATAAAGATGATAGATTTCCTTACTCTTCCCCAAAAAAGATAATATTGAACATATACATACATATTTTAAATCAGATTATTTTTCCTAAAATATGAATATACGGTAAAAGCAAGCAAGGGTTTCTTTTTTTTTCATTAAGGTGTCAGAGAAAGTTGTTTTACTGAAATGTTAATTCAGTAACTGGAATTGTAACAGCTTTATCAATTTAATTTCAAGTCGACATAAAAAGTCCAACCTGATAAATGCGCTTATCAGGAGCAGAGATTTCAAAACAGCAATCTTTCTTTGCATCCTTCCGAAGGCTATTATTCATTCTGATGGTGTAGCCCTCTAAGGCAAATTCACCTTTCTGTTGTTTGTCTGTTGGAGATAAAAAACAAAGTTAAGAACTTCATTTACAACAGTGAACGTAAGTGGCTCAGCAGGTTATCATTTATTCAGATTTTGTTTTCTATTTCATGAATTTTACAAAGAACAGGGGAGTTTTAGCAAAATGATTAGGTGATACTTCTGGAGATAAAGCTTTATTTTAAAGGAAGATGCACACAAAAGTACATTCTTCTGTAGGATGCCTAAGGAATTCCACAGGGAGGTGTTTGCAGATGGTGGTCTTATTTAGTAAGAAGCGTATGTTATGACACTTGCATCTAGGGAAAGCCAAGAACTGGAACTTGCAAGACAAGCTTTCTATATATCAGTGTCTCTTTCAGGTTCAGTAAACCAAAGGGAAAACCTGTTTAGCTCAGAACTTGCTGAGCTCCCTCCTTAAACTAACTGCTTTACTCAAAAAAAYAAACTTCTTTTCAAGCAACTGCAAAAGCTTCTCTTCATATTCGCCCAACCACTCCCAGATGTGCCTCCCCTGCACACGGTAAAAGCACAGAATGAGTTTTGTTATAAATTCAGGCATGTTCCAAGTACATTCTTCTCAATGCAGCAAGTGTTTAATTAGCCAATAAAAGTGCTGAGCCCTACCGCAGTTTATTATGCAGAGCCATGTGGCTGCTTCAAGACAATTCCACATTTCAGTTTTAAAGGTTCTGGTTTATAGAAGTATCACTTAGAACAGGCCTGAACTTAAATATACTGCACATTGGGCTAGCGGCACCTGTGTGTTCCTTCCCAGCTTTTTAGACCAATGCCTACATTTAATTTTATGTGTTCTGGCATGTTTGGGTGGATATTAAAAACAAAACAAAAGAGAATAAAACAGTTTTACAATTTCTATAGACCACGGTGTAGCACTCATATAAGATGATTATCACCTGCATTTTGCTCAGGCCTCTGGTAACAAAGTGCAAATGCCAACAAAACAAAATGGCATTAGGTCTTTTTTCTTTTTTTTTTTTTTCCCAGGGTAGGAAAAAAGAGTAATTAACCACCCTCCCGACAACCTTACTTTAAGTACTGCGGAACTTAACTTAGATGCAAATCAAGCACTCATTGCTTCCATATGTCAGCAGAAAGGCAAAGCTTTTATAGCAGAGAAAGTAAGGACAACTATAATTTCAACACAATTCTGATACCTATCTGGAAACTTAATAAAAAAGCAAAACTACTTTTCGCTTCTGAAAGGGCAAAAAACAGATGGACATAGCAACATGGATATCATGGTACAGTGGATGTAAAGGCAGTCACCAAACACACRCTCTGCCAGGAAGCTCACACGCACATAGTCACAAATTCTCTGTGTTTCCATCTGCTTATGAATTGTCAYCCAGGGCAAGTAAATACCAAATAATGGAATTACAGAAGCAAATTCGAGCACAGAATAATGTTCTATTTTCTCTTTCTCGTCCCTTCCCCCTCAGCAAGCTTTAGTATATCCTTACTGAGTGGTGTGACAACAGTACTCATATGTTATGTTTGCTCAATCTTCACTCCCCATATCAAACGGCACACAGATGCAAAATTCATGAAATCACACGAAGGCAGATATTAGAAATAATAACCTGCAATAGGTTAACTAGGTCCCCTTTTAATGAAATTCATTTCAGTCTAGACATTTTATTCTTCCTTATGACCTCGGGGAGAAGATGAAGTGAAACACATTAATTTCTCACTCTCCCATGCTGGAGGTTTATCAAAACCCCAGAAGAGAGCAACACGCAGACAGAATAAACAAACACCAGGTTCAAAAGGTAAAACCATTTTGTCAAGATAAAAATGAGGCAAGTTATTCAAATTTAGTCTCTAGGAATATTTCTGAGAATATTTCTCTGTCACAGGGATGATTCCCTTTCTATGGTAATACGGTTTTACAGAGTTCATCTCAAGTGCTCTCCATATTGGTACTTGTTCTTTCACAGAGCATTACAACTGACATACAAAGCCGCTGTACTCTGCGCRCAAAGAAAACACCATTTTCTCCATATCGCATCCAACGTTGCTTTATTGTTTATATTGTCTTTGTCTCATCCCTCCAGTTCCCCATATTCCAACGCTAATGAAAAATACTTGCATGCACCAACAAAAAAATACATCCTCTGCTTTTAGCTTCTACCAGCGACCTTTACAACAACAAGTTTTGCTGCTTTTGCTTCTGTACTGCAATGCCTGGGCATTAGGTATGCCAAGGAAAGCCCAGCACAGCTACATCTGTAGAGCACGAGGACAACCTGCAACAGCGGGAGAGTTCACGGCCCTGACCCAGAACCCATTAAAGACTCTCAGCTTGCACTSGTGCTGCTGGCAGCAGTCAAGATACAGAGAAGACCTAGCGTGTCCTCAGCAACAGCTCCACCAGCATGGAATGCTGGTGGCCTACAAATCCCAGCTGCTCTTGCAGAACACACCCTTCTAGGAAGGACTAGAGACCAACTCGTGACCTGACTGCCATGGGCAGACTATCATCCACAACAGTGACATGGCCTGGCACAGCAGCCAGCTGCACGCTTGAAGGCAAGACCATCTTGCAAAAACATGACTCAGCAATCACCTCAGCTTCATTTATTAGCAAAGAAAACTTTGGATGAAGTTCAGAGCATATAAAGTTAAGCACACATGTTAATCTTTGCAGAGTAATCATCTCCACCAAAGAAAAGGCTGTTGTGTGCTTGCAGGCAATCAATGGCCATTAGAATTCTACGTTTATATTAAAAATAYATTCTAAATATTTGTGCTTTAATGAGAGCTAAATAGCTTTTGAGTTTTAATAAACCCTAAAATCTCTGGACTTTAGTATGTGTCTAAAATTAGATATCATAAGTCTTAATGGCCAAACCCTGAAGTGTCAACGGCTTCAGAAAGCACAGGTCCGTTACAGAGATTTCATTTTCATTGTGAATCCACAAATCAGACACAGCAAATCTTATTAGAAAGGGCCAAGGGAGAGACATATGAATAGAGCACATTTTTCTGAAAGATAATTATCTCGTTGCCTCTTACTTTCTCAAACTGGGGCTTTGCAATTTGACAACAGGAAGCCCTAAAGTTGTCACACAATGTCAAACATCACAGAATAGTGTAGCAAAAGCAAAAGTATAACACTACGAATYGTGTAGAAAGGAAAAAAAGGAATATGAAGGTTTTCAAATATAAATTCTTCCACAGTTCACAGAATGGCTGAGGTTGGAAGGGACTGCAGGAGATCATCAGATCAGCCAGTCTAACCGTCCTGCTCAAGCAGGATCCCCCAGATCCCATTGCCCAGGATCCTGGCCAGACGCCCCTTGAAGATCTCCAGAGGAGACTCCACAAGCTCTCTGGGCACCTGCTCCAGTGCTCTGCCACCCTCGCAGCAAAGTTTTCCCTCATRACGTTGAGGACATGACATCAGAGACAGAGGTTCCTCCGTTTCAGTTTGTGTCCATTGACTCTCGTCCTGTCACTGGCCCCTACCGAGGACAGTATCGCCCCATCTTATTTACATCCTCCCTTCACACATTGGTAAGATGCTCACCTTGGTCCTATCTAATTTCAGAATGAGTTGTTGCCTATTTTCTTCCTCATTTTCCCTAGCTCGTATCAAGAATATATCAGAAAAATTAAAAATTTGTATCTCAGGAGATAATTTTGCATCTGGAATTCAGAATGGTAAAAAAAAAATCAGTGAAACAGAGTAGCAGACACCATGTATTTTTTAAAAAATCAAAAAGAGTACACCAACATYTTAGAAATAAGATTGAAGGAGTATTTTAAACAGAGAAAATACAGACTAGAATGAAAAGAGGACTGCTYTTTTTTCATATAAATTTCATGCATTCCAAAAATAGTGAAACACAGTTAACCGCAGAAACGGGACCAGTATTAGAAAAACAAAAGCCCAAGGGAAACAGAGAAAAAAAAAAAGGTTTGAAGTAGTCTTGCATAACTGAGTCCATGGGAACTTTTAAAACAAAGGAGGGCAAACCTTCAACWGGGTCTTGAAATGATTGGGTTGTAAATTTGAGGCCTAAGGCAATGTGACCATATTAATAGCCCATGTAAAAAGAATTAACGCATTCTGAAGAACAGAGGGGACTCTGATGGCGTAAAGGAAAGAAGTTACAGGAAAAAAGCATAAGGAACTGAAGGCAAACAGTAAGATTKCAGGGAGTGATAAATTATAGATTCTAATAATATCTATAAATACTTTAACTCTCTTTTTGAGATCATGAGTCTCTGAGATTTTATGGTTTACATGGCTTCATGCTAAATGTACTTCCACATACTTTCCCATATGCAGTATGTCTGCTTTCTAAAAATAGTAAATGGCAGTATTTCCAAAATGGTAATTTCTTTTCCAGCTTTTGGAGCATGCACAGGAATTCTTTTCTTTCAGATAGCGAACACAAAATGCAATATTTTGTTTTGTTCGATCTAGTTCTTTGAGAAATTTAGATGAAAAAAATAAACAGAGGCAAAGATTGAAATACATTATTCACGGAAACAACTTAAATTGCTTATATTACAGGATAGACTAGTATAGTATATCATTGGACCAAACACTTATTCACGAGAATTGAATAAATCTACCAACCAGTCCAGGAGCAGTGAACTGTCAAGWTGCCAGGAAATCTTAGAAGTGCTGGATTTAACAGTCTGAAAATGCTTTAAGTTACACTGTTGTTTAGGATAAGAGAGGAGAGAAAAAAAGAGTAACAGTCTTCCCTTCCTCCAGAGATGCACTGCTGCACAGATAATTTGGAATATTTTACTATATATTGGTAAGGATCATGTGCATTTCAGATTTTTTTTTTAATTAAAAAACTAGCATCTTGTGATCAGACATTATAATCAGGATCCCTTTACTTATGGACCTATACCCTCACGAAACTTGGAACTACTTGTTTGCACATTTATTTACTCATTGCAAATGTATAGTCACAGATGGCATAAAACCCCAGGATTTAAAAAAGCAACAATCTGAACAAACTGAATTCAGGACAACATTTTCACCTGCTTAAATCACTAAAGAACATTCCCAACTGAAATGTAGGTGATCAGGGAGAATCAACACTTGCAAACCCAATCACGATATTTTTTTCTTGGTTGGGCTGCTTTTCCTTATAATGCATTATTTATGGCAACTGTATCTCTTGAGATCTGAATTTAACATTATCACAGCAAAAGACTCAGTGCTCATTAGACTGATTCCTTTGATTGCCATCACACCCTGCTATGGCGATGTCCTATTGAGCCAACACAGTTCCTGCAGATTTAGATGATGGATTTTATCGAAAACAAAGTCAAAATTGAATGAGTTTTTTCTCATCTTTTTGATCATTTCACTGCTTGTTCGGAGATGGAGGATTAAGGGAAGGAGATCTGGAGCTAACAGCCAAACGATACCTCAGCAGTTACTCATTTGGCTCGTGAACCCTTCCTTGCTCTTGGGAGAATTGTGTAAGCCTAGGTTGGCGCAGGAATGTTAGTACCCTGGTTAGGGGAGTTAGTAGAAGAGACTCGCATATCCAGCTCCAATCTTCCTTCTCTTTTAATGCTTTCCAGTCACCATGCTCTTTATATGTGTGCATACAAAAATATGTATTTTAACATATATACACATATGTGTGTGTGCATACATATATAAATATATACAGATATATCTTTTGCCAAACAGAAGTAGTGCATCCACTGGCCTGCCCACTACTATCACCATTCAGAAGAGAGTTTCAAAACTGTTACATCCTTGCTAAAAAATGTCCATTAACCAAGACTTAAAAAGGCCTCTGAATTATTCCTCTCTTCAGCACTGTGCTACTGGCAGGCAGGCAGCACCATTTTCAAGTTATAAAAATGAATATAAATTTTTAGTGTCCATTAATAGGGAAAGATATTACCCAGATGTTACCAGTAACTGTCTTGCTAAACATATAGCTGATCTCTTCAGATTGCTGGGAAAGGAGGGCATATAAAATTGTGGCCTAGTGAGGAGAAAGGAATGAAGCTATTAATTCATTCACTTGTAAAGCAACCAATTCACTTTCTTTACATGCACTTTGAGGTCCAAGGGGCAAGCCACAGCACATAGGTGCCCAAGTATCTCGGTGCCAGACAGATCATAGTGATGAATAGTGGACACGCAGACAAGGCACCCTTTTGAGGAAGCTCCTGTAGGGATGAAAACAAAGAAAAGGACTGGAAATGGCTTGTGGAAGGCAGGAGTATAGAAAGGGGGAGCAGACAAGCTCCTGGAAACCTGTGCTCTCTTTAATACTTGAACGTGCTTTTCTGCAATGATACAGGTTGTATCTTGGCAGTGAACGTTATAGCACGGCCACCGATATACACACATGCAATGCCAACTTCTGCTACCCTATATATCCTTGAATGTGAGGAACATAGATGACTCCTTTATTTTTGTCTGTATTTCAGGGATAAATAAAATAGCTTCACTATCCAGTGCTGCACCAAACTTAACACAATGAGAGTGAAGAAAAGGGRAAATGAGACATGCATCAGGCAGCAGGTATTGCAAATATTGAAAAAGAAGCTTGTAATCTCTCTCTCTCTTCTGCCTGAACAACCCACCCCTCCCTAGAACAACCTCATTTATTTTAGTTCACAGGCTTTAGTTTGTAAAACACACTGTACTTGYCTGACTGGGCCTCATACCTCTCAAAAACAGTAAGCAGCTCTGAAAAAAAATGGTTCTGAAACTTCTGCTTCCATGGGTTTGTGAGGTTTATACATTACTATACTGTTTATATGCTATTATTCTGTTTTCAAAAATGTAAGAAGGAAAAGGTTACAAGAATTAAGAGTGCTTTTACAACAAATAAAAAGGCATCTTATACCCTTAAATTTAGCAGTTGGTTACATTTAAACTAATATCTAAACATACAAAACAAACCTTGATCGACAAAATACACATCTCATCAGATAGAAAATATCCTYCACAGATGAGCAGCCTACATGTCCCAGATTTAAAAACATCCACAACGCAAAACAAACCAAGCAAGAACCTGAAACCCCCGCTACCCCTCTGCTTCACATTCCACAACACATATACACTAGCACTCAATTACTCATTAAAGTTGACATATGTAGTATAAATGTGAGCATATATGGAATCCCTCGCCTCTCTTGTCTCTCTCCAAACTGGTTTCACATTGACAAGGGGAAATTTTCCTGTTGTGCGAATCAGCTCTGGAATCTGTCAGTAACCAGGACCCAGCTGATACAAAAGGTCCGCAGACATTGCACAGACTAGGGCAGACCAACATCATTTAGACAGCTGCCATCCAAACAATGCGGGAGGTGGCAGCAACTTGCACGAAGCCGTCCAAGCGCGCTCTTCACCACTACCCTACAGCTGCTGGGGGCACAGCTGCATTTTCAACATGGCCCAAGTCGGCTGCTACCGCATCTAAGGTCGCAGCAGAAGAGAAGGCCTAAAGTATTACGCTGGCCACAGGAATATAGTTCTGGGTTCTTCCAGCAAATACATGCCAAATCATCTCAGCATTCCCCCCCTCACACACCATGCTCCTGCTGAAAATCTGCAGCTAAACAGTGTATTCTGCACTGGAATGGGTACCCTCATACACAAAGGCATTACAAGGCTGAGGGAAATAGCACAGATCCTTCTTTCTTGTACACAAGCTCTGGAGTTACGGGCCTGGCTATCCCAGACCTGGAAGACAATGTGTTTCCATCATGCTGTGCGCATTTGTCTGCACTAATAGCATTGGACACCTGGAGGCAGGACAGAAATTCCAGGATCTGATTTGTTGGCCTCCTCCATGAAGTACTGTTCAGAGTTGATCCATGTTTGCATAATTCCCAAAAGAAGTTCCATAAACTAAATGCCTCTACCACATCATTAGGTTAGATCTTCCCCCACCAAAATCCATTGTCTTTGAAAGCTGTATATGTATAAAAGAAAGCATTTACCCTCAGTACCATAAAGAAAAGACATGATATTCCACAATGTAGGACAATCAGTTCCTAATAGGATACTAACTCTGTGGTGCTAGGGAATCTTGGCTTTCAGTGTAGATATTAGAAATTACAATATAGCTCTGATAGTTAAGCTCTTACAAAAGGAAAAAAAAATGTAGCAGGGAAAAGGGGAGATGGGCAGCTTCCCTGCCTTAATTCAGAGGCTGTATGCTAGGATGTATAATCATTAACATAGACAAAAGTCAAAAATATAYGCAAAAATGCCATTGACTTTTTTGCAAAAATTATTAGGTTAAAAGACAAAGAAGATTTAAACACCCGGAAAAGTCTCTAAAAACTAACAATTTAAAATAACTATTTTTGTTTCAGAGTTTCTAAACTGTAGACAATATAAAACTTACAACTGGAAAACCATGCATACGCAAACAGCAAAAAATAATTTTTCAGAGAAAGAAGAAAATGACAGTTGACAAATCAGTACTATGTCACACCTCTTCAAAATTTTTGAAGAAAGATTATTCATATTTTCAAAGTTTAATCAAGTAAATCTCAAAGAAGCAGTAAATAGAAAAGGGAACACTTGGGATATAATACTATCTAATCTCTGGGAACAAAGATCGTGAGGAAGAAACTGTAGCAACCTGAAAACTGGGCTTAGAACTCCAAAGTAACTGAGATATAGTAAGACCTACCTTGACTTACTTTCTACTTCATTTTTAAAGACAGGTCGCATTTAATTGAATCAGTGTACAAGGAATGAAACTGTATCAAACTAAACTGGTCTATGAATTAGTATTAATACGAATAAGACTATCTTTACTAATCTGAAATGAAGTCACACAAACATAAGCAGAAGAAAAAGCTTAAGATTTATTCAGAAATAAATATTTTTKGGAAAAAAAGACATAATTTCTTTTTTTAATTACTGCAATCTGTATCATTTGTTTTACTCCAAAATATCAAATATGCTTGGCACAAAATTAAAAGGATGTTTTCTTTGATTGTCAGTTTCAGAAGTTCAAAGTAATATCCCACAGTTTAGGTCAGATTCTTTCTAATCTGCTCATTTGAAGTTACCTCCAGAGCTAGCCTTTGCTAGTCTCCAGAACTGACTTTTAGCTAAACATATTACTTCATTTCTAGCCTTTCCAGAACATAAACAATTTAGCAAGAAACACAGAACTTCACTATGCAATTTTTAGACTAATATTTTTCTGGAGAGAACTACTCTTTAAGGAGCTCAGTAAAGAGCAATTGCTAGAAGGTCTTTTAAAATGAAATTCCCATTTAGACAAAAAGAAACATTTGCTGTCTAGTAGATTAATTAAGCACTAGAGTACCATCAAACCTAATAGCCAGTTCTTACTTGCAAACAAAGTAACTTTACAAGTAACTTCATCTTTCTTCCTAAGTTTCCTTGCTTTTGAAAATGGACACATTTTCTTAAAGAGAAAACAACTCTTTTAAAAGATTCATTGCTCTCTGAAAATGACTTTAGTTTCTCAGTTTCCAGATCCACTACAGCTTTCATACTCTTCTGTGTATTAAAAGAACATTTCAACAGTTTATCATAATTACTATAATTACCTTTGTCACTTCCATAATAATAGAAGACCGTCTTACTGATAGCACACCAACGCTTCTGCCATTCAAAGCCGAGGAAACTGTGGTCTGCAATTAATATAATTTGTGTTATAACACTTTGTGGCATTATTAAACACAAATATGTTACTTCTTTCAAGGGTGAAGGAAGACAGAGGAGGGAGGAGGAGACTGGAAAAGTACTATGGAAAGGAAACAAAATCTGTATATGAAGGAGGGGAAAGGTAGGAAACTGAGAAGGAAATTAAGTAAAAACTGAAGGTGAGTGGAAATTTGAAATCACATAAAACGTGTGTGCCATTAAATACATGGAAATTATGAACAACTTCCTAAATATTTCCTAGAGTTGTTGCTGCATTAAGTGAGTATTAAGGTGACAATATAAGATTTATTGAATCAAGGTAAATATTGACTGAACTAAAGCTGAGATCAATATTTGCCCACTTGAAGGAAAATAAATCTTGATGCTCAGTGAAACATGAAGTCAACATATGGCACTTTTGCATACGTTCCTAATGTTTTCTTCCAAAATATCCAGAAGTGTCTGAATTATAGCTGACACTGGACTTTAACAGCATCATTTTTTTAGTCAATAAAGAAATGAGATTTTCTTTTAATACTACAGTAGAAGTTATTTGTTGGAGTTTTTTTATACTAATGCTTCAACATTTCAACTTCTAGTTCATTTTGTTGATTCTGTATGTGTTACTTCAGTATATAAATACACACAGACCTCCCCAAAATAAAATGTACCCTAAATATTCTTCACAAAGTTAGTTAAACTTACCTTTTCTGCGTTTTTCAAGGTATCCAGCCTTCAGGACAAATTGAAGATCTTGAGCTGCAACAGGAGGAAACTGAYTCCCTGAAAGAAAAATAAGTTCTGTAAAGCATTGCCTCTATATATCAGCATTAATGAACTTAGAGTCAATACTCGGGAGATACTGGGAAAAATAATTCCAGTAGCTACAACTGCAGATTATTTTAAGCACAAAAACCACCTAACAACTATGCATGACAGAGTTGTTGCTTGTGTTGCTACCCCAGTTTAGTGAGGAAAAAAATAGCAGTTTAGTAGGCCCTGCAAATCTCAGAAAATAAATAAATAAAGCAAGCTATGGCAACTTAAAACATTAGCTTACATTCTGAACACACTGCTAAAAGGAARCTTTAATAAAGGAGTTTCAAATGTGCAAATGAAAGCAAATTATCACAATTCAATACAATTAAAACAGGAATCTGATTTTCAATACACATAAGAATGCCATAAGAAACTATACAGGTGTAGAACAAACCGCGCTGTCTAAAAAGGAAGAAACCAGATGAAGGGATGGTAAAAAGTGGTGCCTGCTATCGCTGGACGTTGCATGATTTGCATTACGACAGAAAAGCAGCGTTTAGACAAATTGGCTTCATGAGGGGATACTGGATAGACCAAACACATTGCACAGAAGTCTGTGAAACTGTTGATCCAAAGATTCTATTTTTAGGTTTTGAAGAACATGGCTGCATCTGCAGAATGACAAATATATTCCAGTGCATTTTTCCTCTTTCTCAACTGTTAATTCATAGCTAGAAACATCAGATGAATGAGTCAAACCCGTCCCAAGTTAAAACAGAAATCTAGACATCAGAGAAATGTGTCTTCCTGTTCTGAATCTCTCCCTGCCCCRCAAAGAGATGGAATTATGATGTAAACTACTAGTGTTAAAAGCATTAAGTATTTTAGATGTGTTACAGTTACCAACATATATACAAGTGTCATACATTTTTCTCCACAAGTCAAAGAGCAGAACAAAAGATATTCTTGTGCCGCTTCTTATTTAAGCACATTTGAGCATCACAGTAAGTTCCCACTACTTATTATTATCAAATATTCATAAGAATCACCGTAGGTAGGTGGCAAATTTACATGGAAGCAATTATTCATTRAAATATATGTAATCTCATTAAGTTCCACCAAGAAAAACATACATCAGCAGAAAACTCCTGTGTTAAACAAGCACTTCAAACTATCCAGAGTAGGTTAAAGATCAGTTGTCAACCTTGAACTAAAATCGCTATCTCTGAAAAGCGATTCTTACCTCCTAGGCTTTTAGGCTACCCCTTAAAATAGAAATTATTTTTTATTGGTGCCCAGAAACTAGTTGCTTCATGGCAGCTTTTTTTTAAATGCAGTTGTGAGAAGACGAGAAGACAGAGAGGCAGGAGCATACAGAGCATAGTATTTTTTAAAAACCTGAGCATTCTCAGAATACATTCCTTAAATAACAGAGCTTGGTCTTCAGGCAACAACAGATGATTGTTTCTTGCTTTTTGTGGGGGGGCTACAGTACAATAATATGTAGAATTTTACATACATTGACATTTCCACCAAAACGTTTCCTATTTTGTTTTAAGATTAGCAGAGCACTAGGTATTCTTACAGCTTCTATGGAATTCTTACTACTGTGTTAAAAATACAAGAGCTCTTGGCTACATGCACAGGCCTCTTCAAATGAGGCAGCTGTTCCCACTCGCTTGGTACGTATGCAACCACTGCACAACGTTAAAGGAGAATATAACACAAAGGCACTTGCATGGCAAGTTTAAGAGTTACTTAAGAAGATGATCTCATGAGGATATTATGAGTGGGGTAAGTAATGAGTTTTTGCAATTATATGTGGTGTGCTGCTTCCAACTGGTCATTGGGAGGCATCAGCGTGCAACTCTTCCAGCTTCCACTTGTCTCACAGGGCTCATGCTTTCCCACCGATGGGAAAAGGACAAAACCTACTTAAAAACAAAGAAATAAAACTGGTCTTCTCCTTTATATTTTGTAATATAAAAATTTGGACATCAATTTGGAGCTAATTTTATGCTTTGAATTTGTTTTCTGAAAGGCAAGCTTGGCAAGTGGTAGTTTATTGCCTTTGGGCAACATTTAGAGCCACAGATAAGGGACACGGAGTCCTGGGCAAATGCACAGAGGCTCTTAATGTTATTCTGCCTACAGGCAGAAGAACCTCATCCGAGCTATTTCAGAGAGCTAGAGACTTCAGAGAGCCGTCCCAGTTTCGCTGCTTCTGCTGAGACAATTTGGCACTAATTTAATGATGCCATTTTCTGAAGCTACATTTATTTTGAAGAGGGCGCTGAACGATTATGAGGAAAAGAACCCACGTGAAAAAAAATGCAGTCTTCCACTGTTACTTTGGCATTGCAGAGAGACTTCTTGCCACACTCAACCTGAGGAGAACCCAGTTTGGTTTCCTGTCACTTAAAGCAACTGAGGCAGCCGCTCCATGGAACAAGACGTGGTTGCTGAGAAGCACTGCCCACTGAAACCCGTGAGAAGCAGAAATAGATGACATGCATGTGATCACACTTCTGCTTGAGAAGCCTGGGAACCAYGGAAATACAAAGGAACATCAGTGGATCGGTAAGCGAGAGGGATCAGATCTCAGTATTCCAAGATACACAGGCTATACATGAAAGGAAAAAAGACTATTAGCTTGGCTAAATTCCCTCTTTCATTTCCCTGTACATCCTGGTGTGGGGAGGGAGGGGGCAGAATAAGTAGCATCAAAAGCATAAAGGAAAGAGAAAAAAACACCTCCTTGCAGATTCTCATTAACTGCAGGTGTTATGCACATGTGGCAGGAAAAAGGCTCAGAGACCAAATCCTACCCCTGCTCAGCAACCAAAACAAGGAGGGGAAGCAAGAAGAGAGAAGGAAGACTTCCTTCCAGCAACTGCCTAGAGCCAGCATGGAAACACTCTGGAACTGCATCACCTTTCCATCTTTCTTCCATTGCTTTACTTTCTTGTTATGAACAGAAGTAGCCTACAATCCCTTGATGGGGCAGCTCCCAACTAAAAGTCTGAGACACCTACAGCAGGTTGCTTTTTATTGTTGATTTCAATCAAAACCTTGCTTTCCCGATAATTTAAAACACACCAGGTTTGCCATCAATCTCTTATGTTAAAGTATCATTAAAGTAGTGCTTTCTTATAAGTAAGGCAACATTTGTTCACATTACACTAAAAACAGTAATTCCACGGCTGAGATCAGAAACTCATCAGTTAATTACTATATAGGTCTTTGAGTAAGACAGCTCTTTCTCCAAAGAACTTATCTAACACAGAGAAAAGTACATGAAAAAATCACTTTAAAAATAATGAAGAATTGAGAAGCATATTAGGAACATGCTTAAAAACAGACTGAGATCTGAATTTCCAAACACCAGTCTAACACTCTACTTTCATGCAGACTCCAAGACTTCCTAAGGATGTGAGAAACTACTCCCTTGCCTCCTGGAAGCAGGTGAAATAGTCTGGATTTCAATTTTCTCTTCTTTTGCTGGAGGTTGTCCACCACRTGCTATGAAATGCGGAGCAGGATGCAGGAGAGCTCCTATTGGTATCAATTTGTTCAAGTGTCCAGTCAGTAGCTGTTGCTCAGATACTTACGGTCAAATCAATTACAAAAGCATAGGGAAATTTCTCTCTTAAAAATCAAACTAGCTGAGACCACAAGGACTAGATAGTTACTTTGCCCCATACGATCCATTTCCAGATATGGCTSAAGGTTTTAGGAAAAGAAGACTTTGTCAGAGTCCTTTAATCTTTCACGCTTTCTTCCTATGTTAGTCTGCAGTTTTTGAGGTACATTAAAGGTGCATTTGGGGTGCATATATTAAAAATATCAAAGAGCAAAGTGGAACTGTGTGTCAAGAAATGCTTTGTGGCTTGCAGCTACGTGAGTTTACAGGTGGASAAAGGTACAACTGATGCTCCTGTGTAACCCTCCAGGATTATTTTTTTAATTCTGTTATGTAACTGCCTGGAAAGAAGTTGACACACCTGGGGTTGAGGATAGAGAAGAATATCTTTTCTATTGTGAGTTTCTACATTACAAATACCTTGGACATTCATCCTTATTCTTTTAACATGAAAATCATGCCAATACTATCCAATATTTAGGCTGATGATTACCTTGCATCTTCCAAAATACAGCTTAAATGAGGGAGGTCCATCTGCTTAACGTTAAAGGCTTTCCCTATTTCTTGACCACCCACCCACAGACGAATCTCCCAAAATAATTTCTCTTCTGATCTTTCTGGGAATTACTTTCATGTACTCCAAGCTAAAAGCTGTAAGCTATGCTCCACATGCGTACTCCCAAACTGATGTGCACAAAGGCCAAACACCAGATCATGATATTTATGAGGCCTAAACCTACAAGTTTTAAAGAAAAAGTAAATTACATATATAATGCACTAGTTTCTCCCGCCTGGTTCTAGGCCCTTTTGTGCCAAGTGAACAGCTGGCAATTATTACAATGCTATTGCTGCCAGGCTAAAAATTCCTCCAGTGAAAATGAAGTGGAATGCTTTCACTCGAGCATAAAGCCAGCTCCTCCACCGACCATGCTCTGCAATCATAAAAGTGGGAGCATAGTATTAATGCTGGTGGATTAAAGCACAGGTTCCACCGAACAAATCCCAGAAATCTGRTGTGACTTCTTGTGATTTTAGACTGCTCTACAGCTTATGGCACCTTGGTAATCAGAGACCTAAAATCTTGAGTAATATGATTTTGCACCCTATTGCAATAGTGAGTTGGGCCCATTATTCAAAAGCAGCTTCATAAGTACCATTCTGCAGGACAAAACACATGAAATTTAATCATCATTCACAGTATTTTCATTTTTGGAGAACACAAAGATGTTGGAATTTCATTCTGCATACACCAAACCAGACTGCATCATTCCACACTGTACACCAATAAGAATATTTTTTATTTCTTCAATGTGGGCTAAGGGATACATAAAGCAAGAAATAATCAGAGGTCAATGCATTCTAAAGAGATGCTTAGCATGCTTATGGGAAGCTAAACAGGCGAAGGGAGATAACTGTAATTCAGTAAGAGCTAAGTAGTTGATTACAGCTTGCCTTTCTAGCAGAGCACCGTAGTTCTAACCGTTATAATGGTAAAGACTTTACTCCAATAAGAGCAAGAATCATTCACTAATTTTCAGTCCTTCTAAAGGAAACCTGCCACGCCAAAATACATTTTTTTTAATATGGAGACAGAAACACCATTTCTATTTCTGCATCTTCCCTTAATTAAATATATATATCTATAATCACTATTTTGGAAAATCGTTTCTTCAGTTTCATTTTTATTGCACTGAAAATCCAATTTATACAAAAAGAGAAATTGTAATCTATTTCTGTTCAAACTACAGATATCATTAAAAGAAGAATGCACTTGGTATAATTCAGAAAGCAAAGAGGAAAACTACCAGCAATGTAAAAGTGTACCCTGTAGAATCTAAAAAACTGGATATTTCTCTAAAAGCAAAGAGCTGCTACTATAAATAGCGAAATAATACTTTTTAAAAGGCAGAAATGTAGTGTTTTGGGTGTTTGGGGTTTTTTTCCCCCTCCTCAAGCTCAGAATTCTCAGGTTAAAATTCTAAACTGGCAAGGATCAGCTGAAAAAGCTAGCGCTAAAATCTCAGCAAAGAACTCCTCATGTTCCAGCAACACAAGAAGGATTTTAAGTTTCCTCTTTTCTTCCCTCCCATCCCTTCTCACATGCTTTTCCCTAAAGTCTTCCTATTTCTCTCCATTTTGTTGTGATCTGGAAATACAGTATTTATCTATTTTTAATAGGGACTACAGAGGGATTCAATTATCTTAGAATTTGTACATACCAGTACTGTGTGATCACATCTGTTACACAACTACTACGAATCTAGGTTAAAGAAGCAGTGTTTGATTTACATATGCATTCCTTTCCCCTGCATTAAGAAAAAAAAATATATTTAACCTACTGACTGTTTTTTAAAAGTCTCCTTTCCAAGAGTCTTCCGATTTTCTGATTAAAGAAAAGCAATCACTGGGAAGATCATATAAAATCTCATTACCTCCATCAACTGTCTCAAACACCTCCACAAAGATTACTTCAATACATTGCAGATGTAATGGCCTAATGGCTGTAAATTAATTTAACATGTAAGATCAAAAGACAAATCTTAAAGAAAATGCATTTCTTTTAGGTTAACAAACACCATGGAAAATATTTAGGTTTTGAAATGTTTATTCAGAAAAGATAGTGGTTTTATTTCTAAAGGGCATATTCCAGGACATGTCTAGTTCATGAGGTTTTGCTGCGGAGCCATCCCAAGGATTCAACACTGCATTTTTTGAAAGTTCATATTCATAATTTCCTCAGCACAACTTGCCCTAATATATCCGTCCAAGAGCCAGCAGTATATTTTATCCAATACTTAAAGCAGTGTCATCTGTTTCTAGTTATTTAGTTCTTTCTAATTTTGGATCAGGAGTTTTGGTTACATACATTAATACTACACCCTCAGAGGCCTAAATGCTGAGTGTTTCTTCTTGCCTCCTCCCTTGTAAAGAGAGGGGGATGAGGATTTCTCCTCCCTTCCTTCCTGTAAATTCAGGAGAAGGCAGTGGGCCAGGCAGACTAGAAACCTCTGCTATGGATTATTTACAGAAATATTTAGTTCTTTTAGGCATCCCACATGCTCGAAAAACTCTGCTGGCCATTTTTCATTTATCYCTTAAATAATCATGTATTTAGAAATTTTAAATTAAAATCCTCATCTGTTTCAGGGAGCAAAACAGAAGTTGTAACATATTTCATTTGACAAAGTCTTCTTTATACAGTTTGCTGGAGTCAGATTCCATTCACTAGGGTCCACAGCCCAGTGGCGTTACCCTACCTCATGCACTCCTCGTCTGAGCTTAACTCTGAATTTACAAGAGCTTTTACAAACCACTGTTCTCCTGGACGTGTGGCTACTTCTGTTGGCTTGCAAACTGCCTTTCCAACTCTTACATCTAGATAGCAGCTTCCCATGCAAAGAGATTAACAGCTTTCTCCCTTTGATCCAGGTAGGACTTTCACATGAATAAGTAACTGAAATTAAAATTTTACAAGTGATACCCACAGCACCTGGGGGAAAAAAAAAAAAATCAGTAAGTAGCAGCAGTACTTTCTCCTGGGAGCAGCCAGCATCTCCCGAGGTGATGAAACAGGCTGCTGCACGCTCCATAGGAACAGTCTTCCCACCTCTGCCACTGCCCAGAGAGTCCGAAGCAAGAGGAGAAAAAGAAGATACAACAGTAAAGAAAAGGTCTCTTGTACAAGGCCTACTGCTCCCACCTCTGCAATACAACACAAAGAAAAGTCGAGTTTTGCCTAAATCCCCCTAAGGTTCATTAAAGTCTAATCAATCATTCTAGAGAGGGACAGAAAGGTTTCAATCATCCAGAGGCCCACACTGCAGTTAACAGAAATGCATCGGATGTAGGGACTGGCAACACAAGTTTTGCTTACGGAACAAGAAGCTTAGCTTCCTACTCTGCTGTGAGAAATAAAACATGCAGGAAAACACACAGAGAAAAAAAMCACCTCTGCACTGCAGCTCCATGCTGCAGTCAAAAGAGAGCATCATGGATCAATTAGATGCACTGGAAATTCTCATGAAATGATGCCGGCAGCTGAAACTCCCCAGCATCATCTCACAGACAGCAGCACACATCCTATTTTGATTAGGAACCTTACGTAAAGGTTCAGAATATCTACACAATATTTGAACCACAGAAGGTGCTGTTAGCTCATCAGAGAAAATTAAAAGGCTAGGAATAAAGAATCTACAGCTGGAGTATAACCAGCATTATGTCCAAGTGCATATGGATAGCATCTTTAACCACATTACRATTCCTGTATTCCCAGATGACTAATACGAAGAAAGTCCTATACGTTTATCAAGCAGCAAGTTAAAAGCTAGCATTTAATATGTCCAGGTAAAAATAATTTTCAGCTTAACATCCAAAACACCTGGAAAATGTAATACTACAATCCAATTTTACAACATAGTTTACTACTATTTTTAAATAACCACCTGGTAAGCATAAGAAGCCCTTGGAGATAACCATATGTCATAATATTTCAAAAAGGAAAAAGTTAAGGCAATCAGAACAGGACATTTTTTATTATTTTTCTGGGCTACAGCTTTTTCAATTAGTAGTTTTAAAAGAACTTGAATTTCCTTTTTGAATAGCTGGCACATTCTGTAAACAACCCTAAATAGAAACAAACAACCACCAATATCTAAGTCAACAAAGATTTAATATGTTTTGGCAGAAAAGCTACCAAATGTTACTTCTTGCAAAGCTAAGCAACGAATATTCAAATTATATTTTAAAAATAGCAGTAGATGTTATTTCAGTTCCAGCATCCTAGCAATCCAAATATTTACTACTCAACAACACACTGACAGATCTATGAGAGCCTAAATGAAGTGTACAGCTCTTACCAAAATTTGTTAATACTTTGCAAGTTAGATTTTTCAGAAGCCAGTTAAACAAAAAAGAAGGTAATAGTCCTTCCTGTTAATTGACTATTTCCCAATTATTTTGCTTTATATCCTCTCCTATATACACTCTATTGCTTATACCTTCTTCTCTAAAATGTTCAGCTTATACTTCAAAGAGCTAGTAAGCTCTTGGAAATAAATGAAGTAGTGCAGTTTGAGAAGTGCCAAATCTAGCTCAACAGGAAAATCACCCTATGTGAACCTCAGTTGGAGACGGGGAATGTCCAGGTGGGGAAACATTTTAACTACGGCTCTCACCAAAAGGAGCATGGAAATAYAACAGGCATTACCACAGCAACTTCAGAGAAATGAGGAATTTCTCAGATTACCACCAAACACCAGCAGAAAATACCAGCATAAATTTTAGGATCTTTTATATATGTCACTCGATTATGCCAAGTGGCAGCCCCCTCAGAAGAGCTCTGCAGGCTGCAAACTTCCAACTGCGGGCCAAAGTTTGGGCCTGCTAAGCTTCTGAAAGGAAACATGCGTATRCACCGCGAGCGTTTCAAACGCTCCAACAGCTCGAAGCCTCCATCCAGAGAAAAAGGTTTTAATGTTATTGCTTACAGCTGAAAAACAAAACTTTCATCTGTACAAAGAGATTAGGATTCCTACAGTMAGCTCTTGCAGTTTTCAAGAGGACAGAGGTGCAGAGAAGCTCCAGCTTTCATTTTCCACATTTTGTGTATTCCTGCAAACACAAAATTGTCAGAATGTGCTGCCTCATTGCCTCATTTTTGATACATTTTGGCCGCTAGTGCTAATTTAAGCTAAAAGCCATGTTCAGTGATCAGTGAAGTATCACACTAAAAGCTCCTTTGCATTTGGAATTTAATTTGGATTCAGATGAAGGTACAGCCCTACACTGTATTCTACACGTAGAGACTAGACTTTTTAAAATTAAAACAATGAAAAAAATTCTCATGTCAGCCTTTCAAGTCTTCTTACTGCAGCACACAAAAACTGCCTATCAAATACCTCTCCATAGGGAGAATTAGGAAGTTATGGTAGACCTGTGCTCCCACAGCAATGGTACTGCATTWACAAAAATTACAGAGGAAAGGTATATCTTTTTCTTTGAGCAAGACCTGGAGAAAACTTAAAGGTACAAAAAATCCACAGGTACCACCACTATAGCTTTTTTCTAAATACTCTGATAGAGGTAAGGAAGATGCAACACTTCCATGGATGGAAAACACAAGCAACTATTTTCAAAGCTCCTTGCAGGAGGCAACTGTTACTGTTGCTGTTGCAAAGATAACAAAGTTCTTCTGTTTGGCTCTGATTACGCATGACCAAGCTCAAAAGAGCCAGGGAAGCCCTGCAAGACGTCAAGAGAGTACTCTTACTTCTCTTGACAGTTTTACAGATGTAGCTTTCAGGGGCCTATTAATTGACATTGGAGTAATGAGAATGAGGGGAAGAACCATCTTCTAACACTCCCTCCCAAATCTTCGGATGGTTACACTAACATCTCACCCCATTGGAGGTCTCCAGAAGGTTTCACACACCTGAAGCTGCACATAGCGAGGGAAGCTCTGGCAGAACCCAGCTGCCACCTGTGCAGAGGAGCAGAGGCCAAATCAGACCAACTGCATCAGTTCTCCCACTCACCTCCAGACTGCTGCAGCGAATTACTTGAAGCATTTTCCTTAATTTTTAAGGGGTCGTTCAAAGTGATACTATGCTACAGCACTGGCATCCTTCTCAGATGGCTAAGTAGTTCTTACTGGTTTCAGTACTTGGTATGTATAAATGAAGCAGTTTTTTGTTTTGTTAAATTCATTTTTATTCAGAAAAATTCTCTTGACAACATCTGAATCTCTTAAGACAATACCCATGTTAAAATTTTCTGCAGATACCGTCTATGGAATTGAAAGACAAAAGGGGCAAGAGCATCATTTATACAGTATTTATTTTCTTCACTGGAAAAACTAAAAGATTTGACTTGCTTGATATAAGGTTACCTTTGTCTATTATATAAACATATGGGTTTCCATATCTTCAATATCTACAACAAGAAATGTCAAAGTGTATTGAAAGTTCACACACTGGAATCATCATCATATTCTGCAACAGGGTCACAATTTGGGCAAAAAGAACTGACAGAACAGTTGTGGTTGAGTTGTCTTGGACCATGTCTGTTTAATACTAGAAGGAAGCCACATCGAGAGGAACATTAAGTTTTTTACAATTGAATTTCTACAATAAGGAAATATAATAAATGTTAGTGGGGAAGGTTCTGACTTCAAAGAGTATTTCCTTTATCTCTAGCCTTTTATCCCATGCCTCTTAATCCCCACATCATCCACAATTGTCTCTAAGACTACTTCTACACATAAACCTAAATTCAGAATTAAAGAGACAAACTCTATAGTGAACATACCACTGCCAAATCCTGTTACGTAGCTTAGAAATAGGACAGTACTCTGTGGATATAGGTAGAAAAAGAACTTGTAAGAAAGTATTATCTTGAAAGAAAAGAATTATCTTTATCAGATTACTATTAACACTGGGGAAAAAAGCATGAGAAACATGAGAATATATAGGTTAAAGTACTCATGTATTGAGAAATCTGTTTCATTAGTTTATATCATCTTGTTAACATGCGTACACTCCTCTATAAACCTGCCTTAATAAAACTACAGACCACGTACAACATCACTCGAAAGCTGCACTAAAAACAAAGACTTCAAACTCACATTTTAAAAAAATAATGCATAGTATATTCTTCTAATTTAAAATTTCAATTCCCTGTGGAAGTGCACAAAAATATCTTCAGAGCTATAAACTGGTACCACCAAATTCCAATTGAGCGAATTTTAAAGTTGATCTACAAACAGTAAAAAAAGGAAATAGACTTTTAAAGGAAATGCTGACATAACCTTAACTATGGCAAAGCTGACGGCKCTGCTATAATAAATCTGTCCGTTTCCATAAGGCCTATGACAACCCCATTAATATGAATGATGCACACTTCACATCACATACTCCATAGCAACTGCACAAGTTATGTCATCTTCATCCTAAGTAACAAATCAGTAATCAATATTTGTAAAAGCAGACTAATCCTTTGTAAAATCACTGGTTTAGTGATTGAAGAGTTTGCTCAATTTACACAGTTAATCCCTCTTCATCTGCTTGAGCCCTCTATTTATTCCAGCCACTTACAGCGGCAGTTATAGCAGATTAATACATCCCCCCATGCTAAACATGTCTTGACAACTGACCCAGCATATTGCTGTCAAGATAATCTTTACATAGAGCTTTTCTTACCAAGCCTGAAGGCAACATTCAGAAGTCAAAAGTTTACAAACAGTCTCAGAGATCTCGGCACACGTCTCAGTGTTAGAAGAGCACAACTGCCTAATTTCTAACTTTTCAAAACAGGAACTTCTTGATCCATAGAAAGATAGTATAACAAATAGTGACAAAATCCAGGATTTATTTTTCTGTAAAATGGAAAAAGTCAAAGAAACATTAAGAAATAAGTCAGAGAAACTGCTGTTCCGAACAGAACCCTGCTACTTTGGCTGATACATTAATTACTGGTCCTACAGCACCTAATCTACCCAGCTGGCTTTAGTGATCCAATTAGATTCAGGGATGCACTTAAATACAATTGACAGAGCAGACAACACTGGCCTAATTAGCAGGTACAGTCATCGCATACATGAAAAATTTGATATGCTTTATTTACAATTTGAAATAGTGCCACAGAAAGAACCTATATTTGGGACACTAACTTAAACGGGCAAAGAACTTCAACATATAAAGTCAGTAAAACAGAGACCAAAAGACTGTTTATATTGTTTGTTTCACTACTGAGGCCTGTCAATCTTAAGGATCAAAACACACCACTGAAGATTAGCTACAAATGTTGAACAATACAGTTTAGCACTTAGGTACAAAAGACAAGGTGCCACAGCTGAACGATACCATTTTAATATACTGTTCAGCCAGGGGTGAGCTGCAGCACAAACTAAGCCTGCACATATCAAGAAAAAAATGTACACCATATGTCTTTCTGACTTTCTCTGCCCCCTTAAGAAGTCACTAGCTTTCTAAAACCAGTGACTTGATTCATTACCTGTGTGGTGACACAGACTCAGGGGCAAATACTGATCCTCATGTCTGTGTTACTTAGGATGTCCTTTTAAAGCCAACTAGAGCAAGAGAAGATGTAAGGAAGAAAACAACTCATCAACACAGTCTCCAAATGAACAAACAACTCATCCCACATCTCCAAATGAATCAGTACAGCACAATAAACATATTCTCTACAAGTTTGGCAGCAGTCAATGAGAAGCTCAAATTAAGAGCAGAAGCAATTTTTTGCAATAAGGAATTCTGGATCTACACTCAAGAAGAGTCACCAAGAGTAAAACTGAATTTCATTGTTTAAAGGCAACTTTAATGAAAAGGATGTAACTYTATTAGGAGATAGGCATTTTGTAGATATGTGAAGGATTATATATGGTTCAAAATGATTACTATTTCCTCTCTTGTTCAGATGTTTACAAATTGAATTTCACTGAATTGGACTAGAAGTTATTGCATAAAACACAGAGAAAAGATTTCTGTCATGAGGAATTCATTGTGGCTGACAAATTTGAAAACTTTGGTAAAAAAAACAAACAAAGAAAAAAATCTCCATGCACTTTATCRGGGACTTTGGCACAAGGGTAGTGTTGCTTCAGCAGCATTCAGCAGGATTATGAAAAGAGTCTCTTATGCCCAATYTGCAACATACCACAAGCAATCAGTGAAAAGAATAATCATGACAAAGATATTTACTGCAACTGATGTGATCAAGACTAACAACTTGGACATTGCCTTCAACATCAAATAAGGGGATTGCACTTCASCCTATTGACAATTTTTCTAGATGACTGTTGTTGGAAAAGCCTATCTGTGCTTAGTCTTGGCTGACTGGTGGAACAAAAGTGAAGCTGTGCCACCGTTCAGCCAGTTTTCCTGAAAATTTCAACAAGCACAGCTATATACATAACACACACACTTTTCTTTAAATCCTCTTTCTGTTTTAGAGTCCTTAGCCTTCTGAGATTTAATCTGACACCCCTTACTCTACTCTAAAGCATCATTTTATAAAGCACTCAGTTTTAGCAACCAACAATAGAGGCTCCTGAATGACRTAGGAGTGCCAATAAGGAACAACAAGCAAGAAAACACTACACAGAATACCTATTGCWGCAGAAAAATCTTAATATATTAGAGATCCATGAACTCTGTCTTACTGCCATTCAGTCAAACAGCCTGAAACAGAGTCAGGAAAATGCTTGGGGAGCCAAACCAACAGTTGGCACCACCAGTGAAAGAGAGAGCAAGGCCAGACATATGATTTGCAGCACCCTAAGGTGCCAACAGGATGCACATTACTTCTGCCTCCAAATCTGTGGTGAAGGGCTTGATGAGTAACAGGATGGTCAATGAGTTGCAAGGCTTGGCCACACAGCTGCTAGCTTTGCTTGTGCTTAAGGCCACGCTGCAAAAATGGGAGAAAAAGGRAAACAGCTGGAGCTCTCAAGCTGCAGGTGGAGAAGCAATGGCAAGACTGACAGGCCAGAATGTTAAATCCTGAGGCAATTTCGGAGAAGGCAGCAACAGTCATGAAATATTGCCTAAGGTGCCTGTTAACTCTTTAATGCTAATTGATTCTGTGGACTCCTTCAGCACTYCTTAGCTGGAACTTCAGCCATTATGGAATAAAGACTGAGACATTATAGGGTTATCATTGGTTTAACAAGACCTTTTCAGCATCTGACAGGCAATTAAGTCTTCAGTTAACTCTAAAATATTTACTCTGATCCTCTAGCCRCATATAAAGACATCTCTAAGCACATCAGAATTCCAGTTACAACTAGAAATGTCTCTTTCAGGATTAAAAAACAATAGAGGTACAATAGAAAAAAGATGCATGAACTAATTTGATTCTTACATACAATTAGARATATACTCGCAAAAAGTTTGAAACATATGTATTTTGCTCAAGAATGCTGCTGCATGATATGCTTTTACTAATACTTTGAAGCTCAACTTTATGCATTTTAAACATTCTAAGCAGTCAGCACAGTCCAATTCCCCACGTTCACTTCATCGTTTCATCAGCATAAAAGAAGAATGTACTTGGCTCTCACACATCCCACTGAAATAAACATGCATACATGATGAGTAACCCATTCCACGTTCTACACAAAGCTTCCTATCATACGCAAACAAGAGCAAAATGATGTACTTCAAGAAAAAAATCTGTGTGGAAAAGGATCAGGGCTGATTAGGTACAGGGCAAAAAATATACATGGTGGTTGTCAACACTACTGTCATGTATAGAAAGGAAAACTAAGAGGCCGTTTGTTATTCTCAGTTGGAGAGGTCACTAATGTTATCTTGCACATGATGATTTGATGCACTGTGTATGATTAATGCTTGTTTAAAGGACACTGCCAAGGTCTGCAGGTCAGACTATGACCTTCCATTTTTTTTCCTCCAGATACCTATAAGCAGATTATTAATAATTCTGTAAGTTCTTTCCTCCCGCTGCAGAATATCTCAATGCTGTCCTACTACTAAAACAAGAAATACAACAGTAGAAATTGGCAAATAGCAGGAAAGAAATTCCAGCATGGAAGAAATGCTTCAGAATCATATTTCTCATGTATTAAGTTATTTTGAATGCTTGGTCCAGCTGTGACTATTACAAGCAAAACACTTTTCATTTTAATTGTGCAGGTTCTTACAACCTCCTGTATCTTGATGCTCTGGGGTAAAATTTCATACATTTGGATGCCAAGCACCTCCACAAAGTCACTTTGAGATGCTTCACAATTTCAAAGATAAATGCAAAGCAAATCCATTTACTTTTTTTAAAGAACTAAAAAGCAAAGTTCTTAAAACTCACTAAGATATTGCATTTGTACAAAGTTCTTCATTTTGTTTTCCTATCTCTGACCAGACTTTTAGTTCCCTTTATCTTCAATCCAGAGCTAGGGAAACGTCTGCCTTCCAGTTTGTGCAGAGAACAGATCTATTTTTGTCATTTAWTTTTCCTATATTTTTAACTAATTTGAAAGCATAAATTGATATATTAAGAGACTTTACAATAAAAATGTTAAAAAAAAGAAAGTGACAAACTCCTGTGATTGGGTCACAGGAATCACAAAGTTTCAGGAACTGTTTTCTGGATTATACCTGAAAATCCCATGCTTACATCAAATATGGAAGCACATAATTTTCTGCCCACAGATGTGGGAGCAGCTATCCATTAACTGCCCAAACTGCCTTCAAATGAGAAAGTGAGTGCTAGTGCTTTTTCTTTTTTTTTTTCCTCCCACAAAGCATGTCTACATCTAGCTTTTTTTCCCCATAGAGGGCTACAAAATTGCTTAGAAACAGATTTTTTTTCCCAGGAACTTTACAGCAACTCCAAGCATACAAGACTCTTATGCATCTTCACTAGATGCTACTCGCTTCATATTTTAAAAAAGCAATTTTGCTGTTGTGTTTTTCCTTTATTGCTATACTTTTAAATGTTTAATAACAGACTGATTTCTGCATTGCCCATGTATTCTTCTGCTTTTCCACAGGGTAGCAGTGTGCTTCAGAACAAGGCCACCACTGTGGGAATATGAATGAGTACACAAAATCCCYGCAGAAAGCAGCTGTTCCCTCTTGTACATATGCAAATGTAAGAGGCTAAATAATGAGGGCAGCTTTATGTCACAAAGCTGAGAACAAGAGAGACGAAGTGGACTACAACAAAAGTTTTTGTAGGAAGCAGTGAACTAAAGTCTACAAAAAAGGACACGAATTGTTCTTAATATTCTCAATCGTGAGAATCATGCTGCAGAGGAAAACACTGATCAATGTTCGCAAAATTCATTCTAAAGATTATTGGGAAAAAAATCTAAAAGACAGACACACATAGAGCCTTTTTTTTCCCCCCCCAAGACAGTGAGTTTATTCAAAGAAAATTATCATGTAATTAAGACAGAAGTCTGGACATTTTTTCCCCAATACAATCATTCTTAGGTATGACCTTGGACAAGTCATTGAATCTAACTCAGTTTTCTTGTCCATAAAACGGAGATAATACCTCTGCCCAGGGCTACCGGAAAGCTAAATTCATCGTCCATAAACGTGATTTGAAATAGCAAGGTGAAAGGGCTTTATCAGTGTTACGTACTGCTGCATTTTTCATTGCTTTTAATAAGCCTAATGAAACCATGTAAATTTTGAATGACAACATTAAGCAGATTTTCAGGCCAGCTCTTGCTAGAAATAAAAGGCATTACAGATTTCTTGAGATGACCCCGATTTGAGCTCTGACAACTAATGGCTGAGTCAGAACATTGCTATGTGAAGTACTGTGAAGAGTCTTCCAGATGTCAGTTGTCCTAACAGGGGACCGTTTATTTGATATTGRAGTGAACAGTTGCCTCAGTGATAGGCTAGGAAGAAGAAACACTAGAAAAGATGTATTTCACATTTGCTTATTTGATAAGCAACAAGCAACACTAACATTTTTCAAGGCTTATGACTGGAATTCACTAGTTAAGCTTACTACAAATCACGCTACTACAAATCACACTTCTCACCAGCAAGTGTCACAGATGCCAAGAAGGACTAATATATCAAACCAAAAATAYACAAGCCACATAGGCTAAACTGTATAATTTCCTATAAAGACCAGCTATACTCCCTTATCATAAAAACCTGCCACCACAACTCTCTTTTTTTTTTTATTTTCTTAATAATGCAGGTGCCTCAAAGTCACCATCTCACAAGGAAAATCCTTTGGCAATATATGTTTCGCAGCAAGGTGGGTGTCACTTGTCTATCTCGCCTAAGTGATATGAATTTGGCGCCACCACAGCTGCTGCAAGCAGAAACTTAACTCATCTTTTAACTTGCACRGTGCAGCAGCCTGTGCACCTAACTACACCTAACCAAGATACTGTTTTAGCCTGCGTGCTTTTCCTGACATGCTCCACAACCATTACATACACGAAAAAAGAGATAATTTGTCTACTATTCTCAAATGTCACGGAGAATACACTTGTCATTGAACAAAAGAAATGAAAGCAACAAAAGACTAAAAACTAGATAATTTATAATCTCCTGCATTATTTAYTTTGGAGGGCTATTCAACAAACCAGTTTTGAAGCAAAAAAAATATACATGCTTTTTCTTGTCATTGAGTTTCATGCTTGCACTCATTTTCAGTRGAGCTGACAGATCTGCAGCTCTGAGCAGTGGAGCACCGTGCTAGCAGCCACTTACCACCTTCCTGCTTTTGGTGCTCAGYGAGGGGATTTCTGTGCATGTGCCAGGGGAGGCTGCCAGATACTCCAATCCGCCGCTCTCATAGTTACTACACTCAGATAAAATCAGCTCTATACCCACACACACAATGAGGACATTTTGGACACTGTGTCTGACTTGCTGCCTATAGCATCCAGTAAGCTGAGTACAGGAGCTCTCAGTGTCTGAAGGGYTGCTTTGATGAACAAGTACTCCAGCAGATGCAGGAAAACCAGACTGCCGAAGCACTGGAAACTCCAGTACAAAAAGCAGACTTCCTTCTCCAGCAGAGGGTTTTAGAATAGAAGACAGCAGAAAATAAGCAAAACCTTGTGAAAGCTTGTGAAAACAAGAGCAGTCCCACATGCTTTTGCAGTGGGGTCTCGTAAATAGTGCACATATTTTTTTTTCATACATCTGTGTGGCTGACTCTGTTAGGCAACCAATTCAAAGTTTTTACCTCACTTGGGAATGAAACTCAGGGAAAGAGCAGGCTCTCCCCAAGAYATTTCTGATGACTGAGCAACAAGCAGGAGTCAGAAACAGGCTCTCCTTCACCTGACAAACTTCCATAACCCATCTCCTCACTTGCTAATCCGGCTTTAGTCCTCCAAGTGGGAAAGAGAAGTTGTGAGGGCAGCTTGGGAGAGCAGGCAGGGCAATACRGAGAAGCAGGAAAATATCTCTGGCTATCAGAGGTGGAAAAAAGTACATAGGACAAAGAAATTAATTTCAAGAAACCAATTTCTGTCATAATATTTGTGGTATAAGTACAACTTGCCAAAACAACTATATTCAAAACATAAATCTAAATAGATAGCGTGTATACTTCAAGCCAGAAAACAACTCATTTTCTGACAGCTTTGAAGCCCCCAAAGCCACAGGCATTCTAATTGGAGTCCAACTTGACCATTTTCCTGTCCAAAACCACACTTTGAATATCGATCAACGCAGCATCAAGAGCGGGCTGTTCAGACCCAACCCCTCTCTCACAAGTGTAAATCTAAAGAATRATTTAGACAGGAATCTCTCCTATGTGATAGGAGAGGAGGTCTTCCAGAAACAGTTGTGGATGGGATGAGTTAACTCTTTAGCAATGGTTTACAAAGACACACACAGTTTACTGCCACAAATGCCTGGATTTGCAAAATAGAGGTCTATGGAAAGCACAACAAGTTTCTTGCACAGGATCTAGAAGAAAAAGGTTCCTGCACAAAACCACTCTCCTAACCTCTATCTTTTCTACTCCAACCATCACATTTTTCTGCAACTGGTACTCACCTCTGGAAACACTGTTTCTCTTGCACCAAGTCCCACACACAGTCTTACTCCCTCAAAGCCTTTCCTGTGCCCAGTGCTCTTTTTCTAGGTTGCTTCCTGCTTCAAGCCTCTGTCATCACTTCTGTTTCTTCTTCATCCTCTCTTTCTCCACATTCTTAATTCCAGCTCCCTAAGATCCTGCTCTATTTAAATGCCTCGTCCACTTACGAGCAACTGACCTCTCTAATTACCCAAACCACTTTGTGCACCCACTTTACTCCCTGGCGCTCATCCACATGAGGAGGATCCTTAGCCAAGCATCCTACGTATCCCCAGCCTCTTGTCACAGTCCTCGCAACTGGGGGAGCCCTGGGCACAGGGCCTGCCACCAGCTGGACTCACAGAAATAGACTTCCCCAACCCTCTGGCCAGGAGCGCGAAGGTAAAGGGCTTGCACAGGYGCCCCGTCCTGAGCTTTAAGCTACGTCAGCTGTTTTGGGGGAACCACATCGAGCCCATCAATCAGGAGTCACCCCTCCTCTAGGCTATGGCTTTCCAAGGAATGTGGTACAAGTACCGTTTGCTGCCATTATACGCAGAAATGCTTCAACTCCTAGGGCATATTAGAAAAAAGAGTCCMAGCCAATCAAAAGAAATATCAGATACAACAAGCCTTGAAAGAGACCTCAGCAAAGTCTTTTACTTCACATACCTGCTCCTTCCCCAGAATTAGTGCTAGTTTACCTATCTGGCACAGGTACAGCCACTGCTCCATGAACGGTACAGCTATCTGTGCAAAAGCAGGGCTGTCCTGAGAGTATTAACTTTATCAGCCACCCTCCCATGATTTGGAGCCAAACCTCAGATGTACCTGCACCAGCACCCACCGCCCAACAAAAGCTCCATGCTCAAAGAGTAATTCCGGCCTGCGCAGCTTCCCTCCTCAGGTTAACTGGCCCCATGTCACACGACGGCTACTGACTGGGCACAAGCAGTGCGGCAGTCACAGGACCTGCTATTTCTAATCCCAAAACTAGCACCATAAGCCCTGCTTTATGCATGTGTATAGGCACTATGGTGCATTTTGCAGTATGGCCCCACCTGCCTTTGCAGAGTACCTGCCCCAACAAGACCCTCTGTCTGACTCGAGCCTTTGAGCACTAGAAAGATGACRGCAGTAAAAATAGGAAACGAAGTGCCTGACGGAGCAGGTATTAACAGATGTGCAAAGCTCCGGCTGGAACAGCCTCTCCTAAGAACATATATTCTCTTGCCATGGTTATCCTCTAAACTCTTGGGACCAATAGTGGTATTTCATAACTAAGAGGCCTTCAGACAGCTATAACCAACCTTCATGTTTATTTATTCTAATATCATCTGCTGCATTCATAGCACGTATTTTATCAGCTTGCCTCTATGAAACAGACCACCATACAAAAGCATGGCTCAAATACAGAGCAAAGAGCCATTSCAATAAATGTAATTAGTACTGTAGCAATACCATGTGTACTAACTGTATGTCACTATGAAAGCTTACACAGATCACTGCAACATAAAAGTGTCCATTTAAATAATGTTAATTGTATTTATTACTACTGCATTTCATAAGTTAACTACAGCTGTTGCCTCATTTCTGTTAACATAGGACATAGATGTCTATTCTACAGAAGTCTTTGCCATTCAGCCCTGTATAAAAAAGGGAGAAGCTTAAGACCTAAAACTTAAGACAATTTAAAATGAATGAACTTACAGCAACCAATATAATCTCAAATGCGAAAGTCACATACAGGCTGATGCATGAAAAATGCAAATATCTTCCTTTCCTTACAAGCGAAATGCACGTGATTCTTAATTGCAAAGTAACTGAAAAAAAAAAAAAAAGATAATTTTCTCTACCGAACAGTTAAATTCCAATCAAYGTAGACTACACTAAAGCATACCTTTCAAATGGAAATGTGGGGCAGACTTTAACAGTTGTAGCTCTCAAATGCATCCACCTATTACCTCTCAGAAACATCAACAAGCAAGAAGCCAGATAAYGATACAGACAGCTATTTGCCTAGGAAACTGAGGGACAAACCAACAGTATTTTCTAATGAAACCTTAACTAAATTAATTTATACTCTGAAAGGCCTATTTAGCTTTGAAGCATATCTGGATTAAATATGAGGTCAATATGAGTCCTTATATGGGTTTTGGAACCACAATGCAAAGGCTTGTTCCAGCAGTCATTATTTTAATTGATATATATAATGTTCTTTCATTTCAAGAAGCTACAGACTGCAAAACCTGAAAAACTTAGTCATTATTTTTAAAAGGTGAATAATCGCACTAAGCATGACAAGATGATTACAGTGCTAAGCAGGGAATCTGATTTATCTTTTAGAAAATCAGTTTAAATCATCAGAAGTTGCATTTGGTTTTATTGGAGATTCATTATATTGAAAGATTTTTGAGGAAAACAGCTAAAAAAACTTCTGTTTTAACATTCAGATGGGTCAGGCTAATAGACATAAATTATTTTTGTGCATCAAACACCTGTGTGCAGCTTTCAGTACAGATATGGCTGAATTACAGACAGTTTTCATTTTGGAAAGGCAAACCAGTTTAAAAAAGATTTACATGACTTGTCAGTTATACTTAGTATAAAGAAACTTGTGCTGTGGAAACACAACGAGGTTAGCGGACGCGAATTGCAGATCCCGTAACATTTTCTCAGGAGTTCCCAATGTCTTCCCAAGCTCAAATATCTACGACTGAGGAGATTCGATGCCCCGTACAGTCTGGCAACGAGCTCTATTTCTAGCCTTGGTGTCACCTGATTAGAGACTGTGAAAGACACCAGTTTTGCAGCAACTCTATCAAGCTGCTCAAAGAGAAGCTGGAATAACACAGATCTGTGGAACGAACGAGCACACATGACAAACAGAAATGAAAGCCAGCTATRTTAGAATTTAAAAGCAATTAATATCTTCAGTTAATATTTCTGTATCATCTCAACAGCAAGTGAGCATCTTCCATTAACATCAGGAGAAGTCAAACTGAGCAAGCACATAACATTCATCTTTAGTCTACAGTGACTTACGAGTTTAATGGGTTTTCTCCCTCCCCTTTTCCAAATGACTCCATAGGGCAGCAAGAGGGAACTTCAGCATTGAGGCTTTACAGATTCGATCATATGTCATATTCCTGAATTGCTTTTCCAAATTAGACATTTTTGTTGTTTATTTCCCCCACCATAATGGACTTTTGAAGGTCTCATCTCTGGAACCTCTGATTATTCCCTCTCTTTAACCACTCAATGCTTCCACATCCTTAGTTAAAAGCATGGAACCACAGCAACCTGAGTTCCACTGGGCAGAACTCTACCAGGAAAGCAGGGTTTAATCCTCTGAAGGTTGCAGGGGTCCCTATTTCAGCAGGCTCAGCCAAACCCAGTCAGTGCACACTTCTGTTCTTTCCAGCACTGACATACCCAGCTGGMAGAGGCAGAATGCACAGCAACTTTGCTCTTATTCGTAAATCAATAGCCTCTGAAGTAAAAAACGCATTCCTAATCCTGTGCATAACAAAATCAGCTACTTTCTTTAATTTTCTTATAGATTTTTGTGTTACTCTTTATTTAGCTATGGAAACATAAACATATCAGTCAGTATAGCAGGATAGTCTAGCCCCTAAAAAATACATTAAGCCTCAGTTATTGCAGGCATTCATAAATGCTTCTTTAAAGCCACTACAGAACCTTCCACCTTTGTGTAAGATGTTATTTCCACGAATAGATGTGTAGAGAGTACAATATAAAGTGAATTTAATGCAACAGAATGTAGAAAGAAATCAACCCMGGATACGTGTGTACTAGCACTGAAATCCTGCGTACCTATTCCCTCATGTCAAAATCTGAAAATCAAGGGTGACCCATAATGCAGATTAATGACAAGAGCATGTGTAAAAAGATTATTCCAGAGATCTTATGTTCCTGCATTCCAGAATCATGACTCTTATGCCAATATTTTGATTGGTTTAAAAACCAGTTTTCAAAGCACCACTTCAGGGACCTTCTTTTCTCATCTTTCTCCTTTAAAAACCAAAAATTTTCACTTTGTATTTATTACCCAACTATATGTAGATAACTAGAAGCTGGATCATTTTATTTTAAAGTTAGTTTCTCATATTCATAAAGACTTGGTTCCTGAACTCCTAAGATATCARAATAACTCATGCTATTGCTAGAGTAACAAAAATTCAACTGCTAAATGTTAAAGAACTAGCACCTCTAATTTTATAACCACACACGAAAGCTAAATCAGTATTTTCTAAAAAACAAACACTTTTCAGGTCTGATTGAAAGGCAAGTGCAAGAAAAGAGGGGTTAAAATGAGATCTTTGCCTCAAAGCTATGTTTCCACATGAGTTGAAGTTTATGAAGTTCAATGAATGTTAATCAGCTGCTTACTTTCAAAGTAAATAACGGTTGATAATGAAGCTGATAACAAAGATTACAAATTTAAAACAAAATGTATAGTCATACATTATTCGCATAATAATTGATCTGTCTCTGCCTCTACAATTCTATCCGTTTTTAAATGAAAATCTCAGCTTTAAAGATAGAAAATGGACTTATATTATTATACATCCATTGTTGTTACCCTTTTTYCCCCTCAAAACATCCACTCTATTTCCAAGCTTTTTCATTTTCTCAGCAAAATAATAACCCTTGGACCTTGCAGGCAGCCAAATATCAGGCCTTAACCATCTGTCAACTGGCTTAGATTCAGCAAGCATACTCCCGTAGTTTTAGTTCTAATTGTGTTTAATGCTGCACTAATTATTTCAATGGGGAATAATTTTGTACAGTCAAAGTTGACTCATTTTATAAACTGGAAGCTCCTCAGCTATAAATTGGCAGGTCTCATCCTTCATTTCTCCTAAGCGTCGTGCCAAAGGGGAATAAGTATATGGTTGCTCTGTGACCAAATGTCATGTGCTGGGCAGAAACATTGATCCTGGCTATTAATCACTCTGCAAGCCCTCCCAGTAATCAAAGGGCACAGCTGCAATGATATAYGACCAGTGTCAGAGCAGAAAGCCCTTTACAAGACTGCATGCCTACCAGCTGATGGCCAGTATGTAGTACAGCATGCACACTAGCCAGCCCAAAATGCCCAGGCCAATTAATCATCACCCCTAACTGTTCATACTATCATTAAACACCTTTATTGGCTGAATTATCTGAGGATTCTTACCCCCTAATTACTTAGGTCTGGAAGCTACGAACCTTCTCACCTGGATACAAAAAGCTGCCTATTACCTGCTCTACACCGGCCTGCCCTTTCATTCTCTCCCCAGTAAGAGTTTGCTGACCCAGCAGTGAACCTGTGACTAGGAGAAAATTGGATACTGTTGTGACTGATCTCGGTGTGGTTCATATCAATTTGCGGGGAGAACTAAATAATATCAAGACTGTCAAAATCATTAGGTTTGCCTTAAAAGTCTCAGGTCTGGATTTACACCCTCAGAGATRTGTTAGCAAGAGATGGATTTTGTATTATTTTCCCAGAGAAACCAAGTATGTTTCACTGCAGAAGATGATGGAGTTTTTGTTAATCAAATTACTAGGGTTTTCTCCCTCTTACACAGAGGAGTGTTTGCTACTGACTTTTTCTAGCCAGTACAGAAGGTTGTTGACTGACCTTTCAGTGGTGATACACTTAAAATTCTACCTTTGTTTCCAGTTATTAGAGTTATCCAAATGCACGCAAATTTCAGGAAAGCCAGTAGAAATATTTGTCAGGGTCCAAAGATTCACCTTAAATCAAAAAGAAGAAAAAAAAAAAAACTGACAGGGAAAATTTAAAAGATAAATAATAATAATAAAATCCTTCCACTTATATAATCAAAATCTTTTAAAGTTCTTATATTCTCACCAAATATACCAAAACATTGGCCCCATATAATATTAAGTGAGAAATCACCATGAATTTCAATGAGTGATGGAGGGGTAGGGGAATCAGTCACTCCACCTCCACCCCCGCTCCCTGCTTTACTACTGAGACAGTAAACAAGCAAGTACATGAACTAGAATTATAGACTCCCCACTAAAGACCATGCATCTAAAAATACCCCTGAAGGAAAATACATTTTTACTAGACCAAGGGAAGACACGCAATAGCTCAACAGTGATGAAAGAATCTCATTAGTTCATAAGAGAAATACTATTTTACAGTATATGTACGTATGCTATTCCTAGGTAAAATTACCAAAATATTTYTCTTTGGATAAGAAATATTTTAATACTTGGATATTCTAATCAGCTCCCAGTTAACACTGACGAGCGAGAGTATTGAATCCCACTYGCGCAAGACAGAACAAGGAGACCTTCAGTAAAACTGAAAGGTAACAAATCTGATCCTGATAAGTAGGAGAGAGAGATACACTTTAAAAGGCAATTCACCCAGAGAGTTTACTATCTAAAATTTCAGTGAGAACCAGGACTTACCAAGATTTGAGGAAGAAAAAAATAATAATAATAATTACATGAAATAGAATTTTAAATAAATTARTCAGTATCATTTTATGCTTCAATACAGAAACATTTAACTGGTGTGGCCTAGGAAATGACTTCACTTTCGGGAGGTCCATAGTACTCTATTTATAGCCATCCATCTCTGAAGCTTTTGCCAGTGAGCACAGCCAACTTCAGAAACTTAGGAGAGGGAAAATAGAGTGGTCTTCCTAATCTGGTACCTCTCTATGGAAAACTGACACTAGCTTCGAGAGCAGCAGGAACAGACACTAAACATTTACTCTGATAAAAAGTTCACAGGGAATTTCTAGCATAGTTCAACTCACACAAACTGCAATTAAAATACCACAAAAATAAACAAATCACTCTCACTTGGAGATTGGTAGGCAGTGCTACAAGAAAAACAAACATTGAATCCACAGTCACAGGTTTTAAGCATGCTACTAAAATGTTTTCCGTAAAGGTTCATAATCAGGGAAAATGTGAGAAGAAAAGGCAACAGAATTAAAAATAAAATTAAAACAGCCTCTATTTATATTTGCTATGCTTGAAGGATAAAGCAATACAGACTAAGAAAGTGTGACAGCTACAATAATGAAAATTATGCTAAGAAAATAGTAAATAGTTCATTAGAAAGAAACAGGTCCAGTGGCAGCCTTGAAACTTAGCTTTAATGTAATTCAGAGCTAGAGGAAGGTAAGAATATACAAACTGGCTGATTGCACACAAAGGCTTCAGAAATAYCACTTTTCTATGCTAAAGGCTGAACCAATCTCTAAAGGAATAAATTTTCTGAAAATTCCAAACAGCTTCAGAACTACATTCCTTCAAGTAAAAAATTATATAAAAACATTAGTTTCAAAATATATTTTCTTTCTGCTTCAACTAGGATTAAGAGTCTATAATCTTTAAAAAGTGCAGAAACAAACTTGTACAACCTGTTTTCATATACGATAATTTCCAATTAAACTGGTAGCTCATCAATATACTCTTTTTTGTTTTGAATGCCTACTGAATTAAAAATTCCTAGCATCTCTGATAARTTGACTTTTGAGAAATGTTTCAGAATTTGATCAGCCCAATTAAAAAAGCAAAATATCACTTTTTTTAACTAAATCAATAAATCAATAAATAAATATGTTTGTATTCATCTCCCAAACTTAAACTTCCTGGTTGAGCAAGCCAATATTATTCATTTTGGAAACACACACATTAAAAAAGTGYGACTTGATGTCAGTGAAATGTAAAAGTTCAATACATTAATATTTATAAAGCACTGCATGAATGCAAGTTAAATTAATTCTTCAAGTGAAAAAAAGACATTACCCATTTGCATTTCAACAAGTGAAACTTTTCCATCCATTTGACAGAGACAAGGCTATAAAAGGTCTCAAATTTCTCCAATAAAAGTGGAAATTACATCTCAATATTTCGTCAGAGATTAAAAACAGAATTTTAGATGAATTATCTGATACGAAGATGGAAGTGAGGGTGCTGCTTCAAGATCTACAGAAGTAGAGCACTTTAAGACAATTAAATGATTTCCCTGCAGGCAATGTCTTTTCAATCCAAGCTAATGACATCATTTAAGGAGGATGGTCCATTTAACTGAAAGGATCTTTTACAAGGCAGACAGACAGAAGGCAATCCGGGAATGTTTTCAAGGACTTCCCATATTTCAGAATTATAATGGTGAAATGCCTACATCAAAATCTTAAACTCAAGCATTAATCAACAAAATGAAAGAGTAATTTTATAAGAAAAATGTAATAAACTCATTTTAAGAAGTTTTTCCTTCATTATTTTTCCCTTTAAAGGAACCAATTCTCTCCTAATGGTAATTATGCTGCTTTGGAGTAATGATAATACTCAGGCAGCTCAGATTTAGGCTGCTGTTTTAAAGTGAAGCCAAATCACTTCTGTCTCTTGSAACATGAAGAGTAACTTTCATAAACTTTTCCACCACTTTTGGCAAGTTAGCTCTGATCTTGCAGGCAGAAAACATGTAAATCTGCAGAATGTACCTCTACACTTTTGTTAGGGCACTGCTACCAGCGCCTGAATGGCACCACCACTTGAAAAACAAAAACACCCTATCCTTAAAATAAATCTGCAAAGAAAGACTCTACCTGAGCTTCCGTACCTGTATCAGCAGTACATGAATTGCCATAATTCTCTGGGGCAAGGGAGTTCCTATATCTTCCCTTATCTAAATWTGTTTTTTGATACTGAAAAAGCAGATCAAAATATGATATTTTTTAAAACACTTAAAGAGATACTAACTTTTTCATATTAAAATAATATTAAGACATTATACAAAACTACAGACACCTCTTGTAGTTCTGAAGAAGACAYTAGCTTAAATTCAAAGAGGAAAGTCTTTTTACCATTTACAATAGCACTCAATCCCATGGAAATTGTATACACGATGGGAAGACATCCGCTAACAAATTATGTGGTTCTGAAGACAGAAACAGAAGAAGTTTACCCTACATCCCATTTCAAATTGTCAAAAATTTCAGAAAGCTGGAAAATGTGAGACCTAATGGGGAAATCTTAGCATGTAGGTAGGAGTTATAAAAGACAGTACTAGCCCTGGCTCTTAATCAGACTCTTTTTACAGCCCTGGACAAACCCAACCTACTTTGCTTATCCTACTCTCTTCATAAAAGAAAAACAATATTCACTTCTTTCCAGAAATGTTTTGGAAATGTTGTTGTTGCACTATGTTTACTTTTTTTTTTCAACAACTTAAGAGTGGAAAAACGTCTTGTGCTGAACATCCTGGTCCTTTTTTGAAGGAACACAAGCAGTTCTGAGCAGGAAGAGAGAAGGAGAAGAGCACAGGTTGGCACAGGTACGAGACCAGGATTTCCCACATTCTGTGTTTCACAGAAAACTGCATACATTTCTTCTCTGGTAGCCATGGGCATACATCAGCTTGGAAAAGAAACACCAAGGAAAAGATCACCAAAAAAAAAGGATTCTTACGGTAAGAAGTACAATGATTCTTTTCATCTGCATTAACTGATTTTCTAAGATGACTTGCCAAGTACATTTTTYTTCTGATTCTAATAATCCTCCCCTCCCTTTTTTAATACAAAATCAGGTGTGCTGTCACCTAGTGCATACAACTAGTTCATTGAAAATGCTGCAGCTAAACACATATATCTAAGCTAAAATATTCTCTCAATTTGAACATGCACCACTTCAATCCTCACTCTCTCTCAAAAAACAAAATATCTCCTGTAAAAAGAAAGTATTTATAGCTTAAGGACTTAAATAACTGAGCTTTCATCACTCTACCCATTTGCCTACATCAGGAACTTTAACACGTTGAGGTGGTGAACTCTAACACAAGTACCATCACAAAAGAAAGCAAACAAATATGTATAAACAATTTTTAATGAATTCAAAAGACAGGATTTTCCACCTCTATATAAATTAATAYCGTAAATACAGCACATGAAAAAATGCTCTTTCAAATGCCATTGCTTCTTTTTCTTTCTTGGATCCTTGCTCATTTGTTTTTAGTTACAGCAATAAATTATTAGTTATGAAATCTGTACATGATCTGATCTCTGCAAGCCCTACTGGAAAATAATATCCAGAAACCGAGACAACCAGACCCACATATTTGTTGTCAAAATACTTGCTGTCTCCATGACCCAAATCCTCGTCCAATGGGTTGGTGTTCACTGGTATACGCTTGCTGCAGGAGATTGCTATGAAAATTCTTACAGAGAGCTATCCCCTATGCCAGAAAGTATTCTGAACATCAAATACAGAATGTAGTAATTATGTAAATAATAGTAAGTTGCATGGCAATGCCCAGAATAACATCTTCTGAGTTGACAACTGCATTCTGGTAAAGAAGAAGAAGATTTCTAGGGTCTTCAGCAGACAGATTTAATTTCAATCTCTGCTCTACACTTCCTGTACAGATAAGGGTTCCACTAGCATCTTTGCAACACTATTTCCAAATCTTTTCTCTCACTTTTTCATTTTATTCAGATTAAGCTCTTTGAAGCATGGGCTAATTTAAATTAGGTACACATACATAGAGTGGAAGATTTTAAAGCTGCCTTGATCCAATGAAAATAGGATAATAAATGAAAAATGTTAAACATACTTGCTGGCAATTATAGAATTGGGTAATTTTCATGATTTTTCATTTCTTCCTCCCAAAAGATAAATCACAATTTTCGATTGTAAATAAACAGAATTCTTATAAGCAGCTGATGAATCTGTGACTATTAACAAAATGATGCATCAAAATAAAAAACTAATCATTATAAAGGCTCCTTTGTATATCAGATCTTTAAAGTCCCTGCAAAAGTATTTGCATCTATAAGTAGCTATGCCAATGTATTTCCAAATTTTTATGCATACAACTGAAATTCTCTCCAAATAACGTTTTTTGATAAATTCCTCAAAAAACATACACAAAATTGTGCTGAAGAGCACTGCAGAAAGTCACTCAGTGACATGGAAATAACAGGGAACCAGATTCCAGAATTGATATTCACATATTATATGATATCAGTATATGTGTTTATATCACTACTGAATGCCAATTCCCTGTGAGATTAGAAGTAGACTGAAGGATGGGATTAGAATGACATATTACTATTCTGTCTGTTCTTATTTCAGAAAGAGCATTTTTTCCCGATATATTTTAGCCAGTAAAATAGCATCCTAAACTACTTATGAGTATCCAAGGGAAATGCAACACAAAAAGATAAATTTGTTTAAAATTATTTTAAAATGACCAGTCTGTTAATAGTTAGAACAGTTAAAGATGAAGAAGCTGACATGAAAAAGCCATGAGAGCTGGTAATTGATTCTCAGTCCCAAAGGATCCATGAAGAACGACAGAAGGATCATCAATGTGAGCATCAAACCAAAAGGACAAATTATGGTCTCATCTGTACAGCTGTAGGAACCAAAATAATGGGAAATTGCAACCACRCCTTTCCTTATAGTAATGCTTGCCTTGGAAAAGAATATCCTGTTTTAATTGTTAAAGGGGAAGGAAAAAAGAAAAAAAGCTCCAATTCTGAGCTACCCAATTATTTACCAATTTTCAGAGTGATTGTTTTAGCTTGTCCAGTTTCACACACACACGACTTCTTGGGTTTTTAAACATCCTGACGCAGGACACACACTCACTCCACAATATTTTCAACTTTATGGCTAATATTTGTGATTTTCTTCACTGAAGGTCATTTCTGAGATATGAATTGCAAGTAATTGAAAAATCTATCAAAGAAATTCTCTACCTGACATTCCCAAGGAGCAGAAACTAACCAGAGAACTTGGAAAAGTTGGTTAAAAAATAAAAGAATGACCTAGAGATTCACGCAGACAAGGCCATTTCCAAAACGTACCAAGTTGGTACCAACACACTACGGTACAATTCACTGCACCTGACTAGAACAGATCATTCCCTAAAAAGGAGAACAAAAACAAACACCTCCCGCCCCAAACTGCTATTTCCAAAGGACAAAGGCAATTAATAGGAAAAAAAAAAAAAAAAATCCAATGACACCATATTAGAGTGGCTGGGGAATTAATCAAAGCCGCCATACTCATTAAGGTGTATTTCCTATGTTAGGGCTTAAAGAAAACAACGGCAGATTCCTCAGGCTCCTTTCAGGTTTAATTTGCCCCAGGTCAAAGACATTCTAGGAACACAACAAAACTGGATTTCGCTGTTATGGAAAACATTTCTCAACACATGCAGGTAGGTGTTTTGCTTACATAGCAGAAATCCTTACAGATTCTATATTGTAAAGGAAAAATAAAATGCCACCAGTATAAATAGGCCAGTAGCTTAGTTGAGGCACACAGTCCGACCAAAACTGGCATAATCCTGCTGGCTTCTGCCTTATGTTCATCACAAAAATCACAAAACATATATTTATCTCGGCCTTTCTTGAGTTATACAACCAAAGATGATCCTTACTAATTTTCCACATAGAYGTCTTAGCATAATCCAAGGGATGCTTCTGAAGAACAATAAAAAATAGATAAATAAAAGATTCTTTATATGTATTATGGCAAGGTTCATATAGAAGTCAGTCACCCAATCTCTCAATGATTGTTAATGAAAATGAAAGCCTAATTAGCAAGATGAGGGGACTAACCCCAGTGTTCTGGCCCACCTCCAATTTGAATAATTGCATCTACCTATGCAAAAATCCTTGTCATTTCAATTAGGTAAGATATTCCTCATATTCTGCTCTTAAATTGCTGGATATTGTTTACAGCGCACTATAAAACTACTATGTTCTAACCAAGACATAGTAAAGACACAGCTAAACAGATATTTAGGCAAATAAAAATAAGTAATCTACACATAAACTTCAGGACTTCAGCAGCGTAACAGCAGTCACCTTACCACTGCCACAACTATGAAGATCTCAGAAATGAAACCAATGCAAATATGTGTTCCCACCGACAAGGAAACCCTACCAGTACATTAAAACACTTATAAAAAATTACATATACATATTTCATACATAACAAGAGGAGACTGAGGCAAGTCCCCAGTCAGCCCTTCCGGAGCCTTCAAAATCCTCCTCGCCTCTTGCTCAGCAGTACGCACGCCCTGTCTATCTATTCCCCCAACTGCTCACTGACTCCTTCACCTTACCTCACTCCTTCCTCTCCACCCCCAAAGTTCTCCTAAACGTCAAAGCTCCGACTTAAAAAGAGAAAAAAATAAAAAACTACATTAAAAAAAAAAAAAGGTAGGTTTAAAGTAGACTTAAAAGAGGACATCTGGGGTTTATTACTACCTCACCACATCAGACAGCTTTCTTCCTCTCCTCTTTTGGCTCCGAACTGCCACTGAAATGGTTATTAGTAAGTAAGCTCGTGGACGCTGACATAAGCCATGCTAATATGTGCCATTGTCCTTTTGCTGTAGTGTGCTCCTGCTTTAACTCTCCCTAACCCTGAAGAGGAAACAATTTTAAAAGCCTCTAAATACCATGTTAAAAGGTCCCCTTCATTATTTTTAGCTATAAAAATGACCTTTTTTTTAAAAAAAAAAAGTGGGTACCTATCAAAAATCGACATAAGCACTCACTGTACTTACTATTTCACGCAACATTTCAGTAACTACATCAGCAATTTATTGCCCTGTTATAGCGGCATGGAAACTTCCACAAATACAGGCCAGGAAGTGAAAAAAACAAAAAGTTGTAAAACCATAAAAAAAAGTTTGCTTTTTTCCTGCCCAGCCCCCTTACGACTGTAAAACTCAAGACTTTCAGGAATTGTCTTTTTTCAAGGATTACTAGTGTTATAAATACCTTTGTCTTCTCCTGAGTAGACACATTTTCTTCTGCAAACTCACTTCCTGTGGGAAATGTTACACTGAAAATAACACACACACACATGAACTATTAGAATCCTAACTGCTGATGTAGTTCTGTTAATATATATACATATTTTTTAAAAAGCATGCAGAACAGCTTTCATTTTACCATCATATTAATGTAAAATGAACAACTAGAGTATAATTTTTGAATGGGAGATAGCACACATATCAAAATAGCTCTTTAAATATAGTTATTTCACAAAACTGTAAAAAATAATTTCTATTTCTGTAAATCTGCTGGGGAAAAACTGCACACACCAATGATTAAATGTAAGCACGCATCTGTCCTCTAAATATGCATTGCAGGTTAAATACAGGCAATTCAAACCACAGAGAGTCTTGCCACACATAAAAATTTGTGTCATGCAATACTAAATTAAAAAGTACCTACAATAAGTTTACAAAAGACAAAAATAAAAAAAATGGTTGTAAACTCTTCTGCATTGCAAAGATCTCTTTTGTCTGCCAATCAACAGTAAAGTATTATTCCCCCATCACAAAAGGAAAACCTTTGGAGGCAGTATAGGGCTGTGTGTTGTGCAAATGTGCAGTTGCTAAGAAGCAAATATGCTCCTCTTCTAATCAAATAGCCCAGCTCAGCAATGCTGCTGGCTTGGGGCAAGAAGCAAATTCCACCAGCCACAAACTTAGAAACAGTCTTGAATTATTTGTTGCTGACCGCTGGCTGAACCCTGTCCTGATGAGCACCATCACCATTAGCCCCTTCGCAGCATATTCCAGCAGCCAATGGCAACGGCAGCGCGCGGCAGCGCCGGCTACGAGGGATTGATCAAACAGGGTAATRAGACTAGTGCTTCATGGAGGTTATTTTAAATGAATATAAATATTTTCTTTCTACATAATTTGCCACAAAAGGTCACTGAACTCCCTGTGATTCCAAAGAAAAATGCCGTGGTGTCCCCTTTATATATTTGAGTTAGAGCATCGCCAACAAACAATCCTGGGCATTTCTGATGACCGTGTAAATCTTAATGAGGTGCCATCCCAGACAATTGATTAGCGACAACATTTTAGCTTCGCATTTAGTTACGAACCAAAGGAAGATTTGATGCTATTTTAGAAAGTCACAAAATGCCCCCTGAAAATCTTGCATTTTGCTAAACTAAATAAAGACCTACTATGATAATATATCATGCATTTTTAGCTGTATACCTGTCATATCTTGATATTACTGCTGTTTTTATAGATTCTTTCAACTGGACTCAGGCATTAAAAACACCCATGTATGTATCAGAGGCAGTTTACCGATGAGCAGAGCCACATTTAGACATCCTTGTCCTTTTTCTTCTATTTTTTCAAGATCGCTAAAAGGAGACGCCAAAAGATCCTTGAAATTTTATTCAAACTAATTGCTACAAAACTCTCACCACAGCCCTCTGAACATTACAAACTTAATCCTGGGATTTGTCCTGCTGTTTCCAATACTGGACAATTTCTCTGGAACAATAAATATTATTATTTAAATACCACTTTATCAGTATTTTATAACACGGACATTGTACTAGGGGATGTACACATACAGCACACTGAAACTATGATAAATAAATTATTTTTATTATTTTCTACTTTTAGGTACAAAATTCAATATAAAAATATTCCAGGAGGTCACTAAACACAGCTATTCATATTTGATAGTCCACCAAGTTACAAATTTTCAGGGTAAAAAAGTACTTTCTATACAGACTTTTAAGAGAAAATTTAGCTTTATGCCCAGAGACTCATTCACCCGAAACATAGCACATAAAAAATGGTGGCTAAAAGAATAAATTTATATAAGATTAAAAAAATTATCTGTCCTTTTCCTGCTTACTGAGAKTTTACTCGTTGATACAATAAAAGAAGGACCTTTGGATTTTTTTTCTTTTTTCTTCTTCTTTTTTAAATAAATCATCAGAAATATTCAAAGTAATTCTTTTAAAGCAGAACAAAAACGAGAAGGTTATCTGAAACCGTACATTTTCATTTGGCTTCGTAATCCCTGGGGATCATTTTCTTTTAATGAATGTTTCTGAACATTAAAGGAAATAAAAAAATAAGAAATAAAAGGGACTAATATCTGAGACAGGAAAGAGAAAAAACAGGAGTGAGACTAGACTAAGGTACTTCTATTCTTAACCGTCTTTCCCATCAAAAAAGCAGTTTTCTAACTTCCCATCTCAACATTTTTATACTGTTATATTTTGCGTGGCAGCGAAATGCATCTAAGACTGAATGGAATGAAGCAACTCAGAGGTAATTTTTCTACTATCTCACACTTCTAGAAACCATAAGCCATTTTTTTCTTTTAAGAAAAGATGGCAACAAAAATGAAACTGCAACTCTGGCTGGTTGCTCCAAAACAAAGCTTGTCACATCTGCTACATAGATCCTTCAAATTCTTACAGTCTATTCATGATTTCTTTAAAAAGTCAAAATTTTCAAAAATAAAAAGGAACAAATTCTACTTTAATGTTGAAAATCTATAAATTTTGAGAGAGAACACATTGGTACTATTAAAAAAAACAAAGATCATGACAAACTATTTTATACATGGATAGAGAAAAGAAATTCAAATCTGAATCCCAATTTTCCCTCAAACAGACTCCATATCAAACCCCAATGACATGAAAAAAAATAAAACCAGAACAAAACAGAATAAAAATTTTAAAATCCCATATCCCTCAAAGTACTGTTTGTAAGAGATTTCTTAAATCACCAATACAAACCAGCATTCACTGGGGTGAGGGGATCAGCAGCCACTAGCAGAGGACTTCTCATCAACTATCTAACATTTGACAAAAATCAGTGGAAACCGCAAAGAAGCAAACACAACTTCTAGTGCCAAGTAGCCAGATGGCACTGCTGGAAAAATTGTATCTACAGACTGGCAGCTTGATCCCATGATTATTGCCCAGGGGAAGAGGAAGAGGGAAACAAGAGGTATTTCAATGTGATGGAGTAAATCAATTATCACCAGCTCACTTTGGCATTTTCACATTATTTTTATATCACACTCTAAATATCGCTCAAACGAATGAGAATAATGGAAAACTCCGGTGTTCTGAGATGGGAAAGGAAGTATTTCTATAAATATAAATACATAAAGCAATACATATTCAAATCCATCATTTCATATCAAGTCTTTGCTGTAGTCCGTAAAATTTCCAAATGAAACCTGCAGTTACATTAATGTTATTAAGCAAAGACATGACATAAACTTTTTATTTTGCAGGTTTTATTTACTGAGTTTAGTTTCAACTGCATCTATAGAGATTACAGAAGAAGTCTGCATTTACAATATTACATTAGGTTACATCATTTCATGTATTTTCAATTTCTAGGTTGCAGGTATTGTATGCAATTACAGAATTAATATTTTGTCAAATGATACCAAGAAGCTTTGAGGAAAAAATACTTGCAGTATTCTCACCTTTTTTTTTGTTGTTGTTGTTGTTGTTATAACTCATTATTAAAGATAGCTTTTGAAGAAGTTCTTAAAAGGAAGGAAAAAAATACTCTTTTTTTTTTTTTTTTTGGTCAGGAAGGCTGTTATGGAAATCAAAAAAGACACACTTTTTCCCTCAGCACCTGCTTACACATACATACTCGATTACTAAATAAAATAGACAAAATACAAAATAGACAAAAACATATAAGAATTTGTCTGGAGACTCTCCCCTTGAAAATAAGGCATATTAATTTTTCTTTTAATTGGAAGTCAATAGTAACATTTCCATTAACATTTCCCAAACAACTGTAATAAAAAGGCTGATTTCCTGTATCCATGTTTGAAGTCTAAGTTTTATCTGGAAAGTAACAGATAAATGACTATCTTCACTTCACTTGTTTCTATCACATTTTCATCTTATAGCACATTTTTACACCCTGTCCAAACTTCATTCGGCCCCCTAATCATATTCTCTTTTATAGGAATCTTTTCCCTTGACCTCTTATATTCAAACCACGTTAGTTAATTGCATCTGTGAATATTTACTATGAATATCTTGAATATCACGCATGTCCACATCCCGAAACTTAAAATTTTACTGTCAAGTAACAAGCAAAAGCGTTCTATATGAAGATAAGGCTGTCTCTGTAAAGTTTTTAACAGGTTGTGATGTACTTTCCATTAGAGATGAAAAATGTGTTCAAGAAGACAGGGTGAATATTCAGAAGTTCAGAACAAAACTTATTTAGACCAGAGGAGGTTCTCCTCCATTAGACAGTGCAAGATCACTCATGATTCCTCAACCAAAATGGGCCAAAAAACTATTCTGACTGCCAGCAGTACAGAAAAGAGGGCTATGATCCCCAGGGAATACTACATCTCATTATTTCAATAATGGTGAATAGACTGACTAAAATTAGTAGATTACTGCAGTATTAATTTTAATGTTTGAAGAAAAGACCTTAAGCTTTTTTAGCCTCCTGCTTTCCTACAAATGTCCAAGGAAAGTATGGTTCCTACTGCAAATTTATACGCAACACCTGTGAGATGAGCAACAGTGATTTTGCCCATGTAGAAAATATCATGATTTAATTTACAAATATTTTTTCCTGTACACAACACTTTAATAAGCCTTTTCATGATTTAGCCATTGGTTTTTCATCCAAATTTAATCTCAAAATTCACTAATATAAATCCACTGCAATCTCATTCATTCTTATTTAAACACAAACAAAACCTATTAGATTAATGCCCAGATTGCATGATGCCTTAAAGAAAACAGGCCCCTTCTGAATTTGTTTATGCACTACAGAARCACTGGGCATGTCTACAGAAAGTACTCATCATGTAGTATACAAAACCAGGAATATGGCAAAATCTTCTCTTTGTTAATACTGATATATACCTCAATATGTACTATGAGTTTTAAATGGCCACAAAAACCTAAYTGTCAGTGCTGAAGGTAGACCCATTTTCCTGCCACACCTGGTAGATACCAGGATGGAAAAGATGCTTCTTCTTCAGAATGACAGAGCAGCAACAATCTGTTGGGTGAGGCCACTTCTGGCAGGGAGCTAGGTTATCACCTACCTCAGATACTGCTGGAGAAGCAGGAAGCCGTGCTCTGCCATCTACCTCCACTGCAAACTCTGCCTGCTCCCAGGGGAGCAGGAGCAGAATGGATGCTGACCTCCCATGAATGTTTGGCAGACTGAAGTATGGGGCACAGAAAAATCAGGGCACGGAAAGTCCCTCAGCTGAAGATATCTTGAATAAAGTCCTAAAAACATGATTACCAGTTTTCAAAACACAACATATAACATCTCAAATCAAGATATTTCAATTAATATCAGGCTGGGAACTATAAAAAATAAAGAGAAAAAAACTACTGCACTTCATCTTTCTGTTTTTATGTTCTATTGCTAGATACCTTGGATAAAAATTATGATCTAATATTCAAAACAAACTGGTCGAACAGGTTGTCATTTGTTTTTACTGTGGACACTGCACTGGGTAGTAGTGGAGCACACATGACTGTTTTGTTATTGCTCAGTCACTCAAGCAACATAGATGAAATAAAATGAGCAACAAACCATGTCATATCTCCCATGGGAGAAAGGTAAATGTTAAAAGAACACAGGGGTTTATTGTTAAATGGGAAGTTTTTAATCATGATAATTAGAAGTTCAAGCAATTTAGTATCACCAATTTCTACACACTGTTAAGCTAAATTWTTTTTTTTTTCCCCCTCCATCAACTTTAACAGGGCCACAATTTCACTTAAAACTTCTGTTTCCTGGTCAGAAATTCATCTCTTCTGTTCTACACAAATGGTTTAAATCAAAATTAATCAGATTAGTTTTGCCTATTTCACATGCAAATTTTTGTTTACTTCTTGCTTCTCCAAAATAAGTCATTGTTGATCTATTCACTGCTATGGATCCTACAAACAAACAAAAAAAGCAGCTCTGTCTTCTTGGTTTTTTCCTAAAATTTACACAGCATTTTCATTTGGAAAATTATAGTCTATTTTTCAGTCTTCATATAATCCTGTCAGAAGAACACCATTTTTACTTCCTTGATGAATAAAGCAGAGTCATATGTCAATAGATTGGCAAGTTTTGGTTATATATATACTTTACTAGCAAGTATGCTGCAGACCTGGGCTGAGCTGCCTAGGGATACTCTAAAGTTGCATCATGAAACATTTTTAGGAAAAAATGTGACATTTGCCACGAAATATCACAGTTACAGTTAAGGAGATAACTGACTTTACTCTTGAGGTCCCTCCTGTCCAAAAAGGATCTGGTCTTCTCTACAGATTTGACAATTCTAGCAAGGTCAACCTCACCTTCTCCTCTGTGCAACATCAGTGGATTTGGGTCTGGGAATTTTTACTCACCAGATCCCTCATGGACCAGTATCCCACTGCTACATTAAAAGAGAACATTAAAAAAGAGACATTAGAAGAAGATCTTGATTTTTGTCAAGATGAGAATTTCCAAATGTTCTTCTCAGTTTATGCTCCTCTTTATTATGTTTTATTTTCTATTGTCTTACATCAACTTGTAAAAGATGCTATTCTGGATGACATAATTAAAATTGTTTTTGTCTATGGAAAATACTGAGGGCTTCAGATGCTCAAACTGTCTGGAAGTATCTTAGCTTTATTCCCGAGTGAGTATGCCCGGACCTGAGAGCCTCAGTATACCAGATCAGAAATTTTTGAGTGAGATCTTCCTGCTTGAGACCGAACTGCTAATTAAGATTTCTTAGACTTCTGCAAACAATGTTTTTAATCAGTCCTGTTACCTTTTTAGCCAGAAATCTCCCAGAAAGGCAGAATCACAGAGTTTCATACGTTGCAAAACATAGTACATCCCCTGGCATGGACTATCTATTCAAACACAGCAAAATATTCTACTAAACTGTTGACAAAAACATATATCAACACAGTTATACATAATTAGCTACATGTGTCAAGGTAATAAATTATAATGATATTTTCCAGTTACAATTGTGACAGTAACTAGCATCATCTCAAAACAAAGTCAGTGTAACAAAGTCCAGTCTTCATCCATTTCCCATGGAATTGATGAGATTGCCCTCCTGCCATTTCCCAAAAAAAACCCATGAGGTAGAAGTTGCTTTTTACTCTAAAAGCAAATGTCTCAATAAAGCTAGAACTTACTTTCCCTCACTGTCAACCTTTTAAATCATACTTGAGCATTTAAACAGATATTCAGGAAAGAAAAAAAGCATTGCCTTCTGCCTTCCAAAAGGTCTACCTATAATAAAAACAAAATACAACCTCCCCTAAAACAAGTGCTGCTTCATTTTTGAATAGCTGTCATTCTCTTAGTTTGGAACTGCTTCTAGTACCGCAAAGGAAATAACTAATATTCTAGAACAACACAAGTAAGCTTCCAATACTTTAACTGCCAAGACATGAAACATTCTCTCAAGTATAAGTGATCATGACACAAAAATGGTGGCAAGCCAATATAAGACGAGGGGAAAAGGAAGGGCAAAAGGAGAGGGACAAGACTGAAAATCCTAGCTGTGCTCTCCATTCTCCAACCTTTGCTAACATAGTTACTAATATTATTTAATTTGGTCTGTGATGGAACACTCACTAAAGTTCTCACCTAAATATAGTCCCTCCAAAATGAACTCAAAACCGAAATAAATAGTGGGAATGTAGCTGAATAAAGCGAGAAAAAGCTAAACACTATCCTTCCTCTAGGAGAGTGTTCTAAACTTTACCCCTATCAAATCAGGAATGAGGGGAAAATAATGAAACTTGATCAGAGCTTGTATTTCAGACTTAAACTTTCAAAAGAAGCAGCATGAAAAATTCTGTCACACAATTTTTCATATATAGTTCACCATCCAAAATTCCAAGTATGATGTTCATACAAATGAAACATAAACCATATAAAATAGTTGACTTAAGCCGACAAAGACTTGCATACAGCTTTTCCAAAGCAGCTGCATAAAACCAAAGTGCCAAAATCTGTTGGGTTTGCCAAAAAACACATGAAAATACAGCAGAAAACATGTTGTAGAGTACAAGCAATTTTCCTCATTTCCAAAACTTTATTCTGATGACCAACAGCTGAAGAACAATCCCTTCAGTTATTCTCATTCCTCAAAGCTCTCCAAGCTCCATATATCGCTTGCTTAGACCCTACCTTCCTCCCCTTGTTAGATCCTCACCCTATTTAAGAATTTTCTACTAAAAGGTTATTTTATTCTTATGCTATACGTCAATATGATAATTACAGGAAGGAAACATGTCCCCAGACATGGGGACCCCCAGACCTAGGTTAGTTCTTCTTTCATCCCTATGTGCTCAAGGCAACATTACTAGACCATCCATAGAAATGATAAGAATCTRAATTACTTCACCAACACTCACTGTGATCTTCTTAGATCCAGTAATTAYCATACTACACACTCTCTGCAAAGTTAAACACAGACCTATCTTCAAAGTGGTCAATTCATTTGCAGTAGTTACAAAAAAATAAGTCAAAGAACTTACCCTGTTGCAGTAACAGTAACACATAGTAATGCATTTCCTAGCACAGAAGTGAGTTTTCATATAATAAAATGAAATATTTTAGTGTTACAAAATTTGATATTATTAGAGATGACTACATTGTTAATTCCTAGTTTCAGATGTGTATGGTTAGTTTCAGCATAGCATGAAATCTGTTTTATAATATCATTCCAAGATAGTTCAAAATTAAAGGAAAAACAGYGATACTTTCCCAAGAATATGATTTATCATTTCATTAATTTCTCAGCTAAAAATAAATTTGCCACCAACTTTAAAGTCTCAGTATTTTGATTTCTAAGTATTTTTAACACGCTTTGGTTTCTCTTTTTAACAGAGGACAACATATATTTCCCACTACATAATTTCCAGAATATAGATGGAAAGAGAGTAAGAACTCACAAGACAAAACATTGTTATACAATGTACTATACAAAAACCTGTCATTTAAGTTGCAAGAAACCTACTCATCAATAAGTGGAAAAAATACCCTGCTCAAAAATCAATTATCTTGAGTCTTTTGTATAGAGAAGTAGTACACCTTTCAGGCAACTGGTATTAATGAGCAGACATGGCTATAGAATCTCCATCTGTTTTTCTGACAAAGCTGTGACTACTCCAGTCTCTCATTGAAATTCCATTAATCTGGTGCACCAAGGACCAATGCGAAAATCAAAACTCCATCTAACCCTTTATCAGCTCACAATAACCTACAAGTGAACTCTGCCTGTTAGCATACAGCAAGTTATGATTTTGCTATCAATCAGCCGGTTAGCCAATAAAAAAAAAAATCAAGTTAAGAACAGAGTGCCTGGCAGTGCTGTTTTGTTTTGTCTGTCTTGTTTTGGGGTTTGTTATTTTATTCGGGGGGGGTGGTTGTGCTTTATCCCTCTTCCAGTTTCTGTAGGGTGTCTGGACATGTAAGCCTATGCATCATTCTCCTTCCTTGTGATCTAATTGCTGCCAGCAATCAAGTCAAAGCATCACTGAAGTGTGCTTGAATTTCATTAGAAGATATAACTTATGCTACTTTCCTACAGTACCTAATAAACCATAAAGAAACCAAAACACATATGGCTTGAGGGAATAACTGGAAAATTAGGTGGCCATTTGGGAACTGAGTGAACTTTTGAACCAGAGGAACAGAGAAAAAGAAATATTAAAAGGAAAGACAGACTTAGAATGCACACAGAGATGTGGGGGTTTGACCTTTTCAGTACCTAGAAAATTACATTAGCATTATGAAAAATACATATCATGTTTAGAGTTTATAATCCATCAAAGTTTAGATACTTTGTTAGTGCCTACCATAAGGTAAAAGTCAAAAGGACAACATAACAATCAGATTTGACAAAAGGCCTTTAGGTGACCTGTGCTAATTCAGTTATCCCATACTTATTGTTAAATGGATTATCTCTCTGGTAATTAATACACCATTAGACAAAGGTCACACAAAAACTCCAGGTTTTTACAATGACTGTAATGTACAYGTAATATACTAATTCCTTATTTGTTACCAAACGGGTGCCTTCACAAATTTTATTTTGACAGTAACACTGCAAAGTCACATAGTGATACTTRCTGGGGTCATACAAACCATAGTCTAAAGCACACATATACAGACAAAGAGCATCTATTTTTAATGGAAAAGGTATATGTAAGGCTCATAAAAAAGATGAAAGGACTCACGTATAAATAAGGACCACTTCTCAATCTGACTACCTACTGATGATGCTTAAAGCCTTCACCCTGCAATTGGAAATTCAGCGAGGACCACATCTGCACTGAGCCCTGCTGAACTAAACTGGTACCTGTGTAGGACAGAGTCCACCTTACGGATCAAGGTACCTGTGTAAGCTTTCAATATTCGGCACTAACAGACTGCTCAAAAAGGTAGTGCTAAGTCTCAGATTCAGCCACGTTCATGAGAAATGGAGCACGCTCCACTTCCAAGCACCAGTCCGCCTCTTAAAAGATTGTCCCAAGATGCATTCTCATACCTAGCCTAGGTGTCTAGACTTGAATGCCAGATTATATATCTTAAAATCAAAATGTCCTTAGAATGATACACTGCACATTCACAGAGCAAAACAAAAACATTCCTACAATAAGTATTTATAAACTAACATCTGCCTTTTCTCTACTTTTATTCATTCTGAGCGCTCACTAGATAATTAAAGAGGATTTATCCAAAATTTAAAAATTGTAGAAACACCAATAGGAGGTAACATCATCTTAAATATAACAGAAGTGTATCAGCTGTATTTTTACCCACGTTGTAATTAATTAGCCAAGATACTGTAGGGAAGCTATTATACCTAATCTCACAATTTTAACTTCTAAAATGGGCTAAAAATTAATCATCCATCTGTACAAGCTCATATGAGGTTTCACATTGTCTTGTATCAGCATTCTTCAGTCCTTCAATATATATTTTTTTGAACATTTTCACTTTTTTTTCTTGATTTACAGTTTTGGAATAGATATAATCATATCCCCTATTAAGTATTCATACAAATGAGTCACATATTCTTTATGCAGTCAATACCGCACTATTAAGTTACAAATTAGAAATAATTTTAAGATAATGTTTGTAAGCAAAAACAAATAAACGGAAAGTTGCCTTCATCAGTAATTTGGAAAATTAGCTTGGGTTTTACAAAAGCCATATTCARATTGACTGATAATTACATTTCAACCTGAAAGCAAAAAGGCTTATTCTATTTTTTTAATAGAAGGTCACATTGCCAAAATGCAAAACAAGATCCATATAAAAGAAAATGTGCGATGATTATCATTACACATTTTACCGAGTTCTGGACATATATTAAAAAAAAAAGCAAGCGTTATTCTGAATCAGCGGTTAGAAGGTTTATCACTTATGCATGTACTTGACTTATCCCTGTTCTGCAATAGACATAATTTTATACCTCATAAAAGCAATTTATGTTTCCAAGGGGAATAATCTGGATAACATAAAATGTGGAGTGCTATGTTGCGGGAAGCATATTTTCATTCAGCAATTGTATTTCAAGATGGAGCTGCACAGTTTGATCATCATATCATGTCAGAAAACATCATTCACTAGTAAGTCTATCCAACTTAGAGCACCACAAATTAATATACATCGTTAATTTATTTGTACATATACTTAACTTATCGCCATGTATTATCCATGGAAGGTTTTTATATTATGTATATAATAAACAAAACCTTGAAAATATGGACACTATGCTAAAGCAAGCTTGTTAACTGTTGAAATATTCAATTGCTCATATCTTCAAAACAATCACATTTAGCATTAAATTTAATGAGTACAGAATAAAACAACATGGAAAACAGCTAGGGAGCTTAGAGGGGTTTTTAAATTTATATAAAGAAAACATCCTACAAAAGACTCTCTTAATGGAAGGAAACATTATAGGAATAATTAATTTAATATTTTATGAACCTATTCTGCGTGGAGTTTACAGAAAAGTATCAATCATATAAACTGTTTCATTATTTATAAGATAAATAATACAGCAAGCCATTAAGTAGCACAATAAAATTAAGCAAGAATCTGATAATGTTGAATTAACAAACAATTTGTTACTACAAACGTTCACGGTGCTTTAGCCACCGATCTATCTTTAAAAAGGTATGCAGCCACAGAAGACACTTTGCTATGAAGAAACGTGAGCTAAAACAGCCTGTGCACTTCGGACAGCTTCACTGTGCCTCTAGGACCACTAGAGAGAGCTCTTCAGTTCCTTAAAAGGTTCTTGCGAAGGTAACACAACCGTCCAGCTGCAAGGCTTATCTCTTTATCTGCTTCCCAACACTAACACTCTCATCACGAGGATCCGATTACATGAGTTTGTAGCAAACTGGCAAATCTAGTACATTCAAAGATAAACAGTGTCACATACCATCCGAGGGTGCTTCATCCTCTTTATCGTACCGGTCAGATGCTATTGAGACACTGTCAGGAGGTGAAGGAAAAGAGCCCTCAGGCTCTTCCTCATCGTCCACTTCTGCAAAAGTCAAAAACACATTGCTAGTTACAGGTCTGTCATACACACATGGACAGAATCCAAGACTTTCCTCATTAAGAAGCCCGATTTGAAACTGAACAAATGACAATTTTAATGTTCTCTCGCTCCATGCACCTTGCATGCTAAAGCATCACAATAAACACTGCAGTTTGTTGGGATGGTTCGGGTTTGTTTGGTTTTTTTAAATAACACGGTCACATTRATGAACCTACTCCCGGCACGGCACTGCTGACAGCTTCTCACGCAGAGAGGAGAAAAAAAACACACACCACAGCAAAGAGGTGGGCAAGGGAAAACACTGTCAGGAAGAGAAATAGACAGTGTCAAGAGCAGGAGTTCGTTCTTCCCAAATGAAGAAAGGCAACGCAGCGACCTCCGCCAACACACGGCCCAACCAGTTTTCACAGCCGTTTGTCGCCCTCTGCCCACTTTTCTTCAGGGATTGACTTGCAAATGCAGAATACACTATATCCTTCCCATGGGACACAACCTGGACTAAAACCTCACCTGCACCCATCTGAACCCAGGGTTTAAGAGGTTTAATTATTGATGTATTTCTGAAACAGCGAAGAGTCCGGCTACAGTACATGCCAAAATCTGCATTATAAGCCAGCCTATGCACTGTGCTCATCGGAGTGCCTTAAACACAAAGGTCTGGGAAAGCAAACAGAAATCGATATTCCTTGAGGCTTTCATTTAATTAGACAAATTAAAGTTCTCTCTTCCCACAACAGGGAAATTTTCTAAGATCTTTCATCCCATCTAGGTGAAAAAGCAGTGGAAAAATGCCAAAATTCATTCAAAAAGGGCATAAACCACATCTTTCCTTTTTAAAAAAAATCAAGACTTGTGGAAAGAGAAAAAACAGTAATTAAAGCTGATATTGTCACTAAACCAAGATCACAACCTGATGTGCCAATTTATCAAGTGACTCTCAATTTCCTAAAACAGCATATAATGCCAAATTGTTCAGACATTTTATTTCAATATATTTACATGCAGAAAGCTATCCAGAGACCTTTGGATAAGCTTTTCTGTTCAGGTATTCCAAGTACTGCATCAGGTAACTCATTTCTCAGAATCACAGGTAAACCACATACATAGTGAGGATATTCTGCACCACACGTGTACAATCCACATTTATCAGTAGGGCTGTCTAGCCATGGTTCAGAGTTTTGCTACTTTGCTTCCTATTTAATAACATAAATTCATGGAAAATTTGGTGTTTGCCCAAAAAGCACCACAGCTCTTAGCAAAGAGAAGCATATTCGCTCTGCAGATAAGAAAGCAAAGCCCAATTTCTGCTTTGCTGGAATTCTTTTACATTCCAAGATTGTGAAATATCAAATTGGATTTTCCTTTCATTAACATACTATGGTTTTCTTGTGAAAATTTCCTTTCAAGCTCCAGCAACATATAACAACTGCTCAGAATATGACACTGACTCCAGTCTATTTTTGATGCGACCATCTTCCAGTAGCACTCCAGCCATCGTGTTAATCTGATTCAAAATATTTGCATTTCATCACACCTGTCAAACCTAAAGTAAATTAGCCCTCTCCAGAAGGATTCTCCTATCCCTCCAGAGGAAACCACAGAGCAGACAGCACATGAACAGAAACCATTATGCCATATTTACAACCTGCACGATCATCTTTCACACTTACGTGCCAAAGACCAGTTGCCCGTCTCTCTCTTTCAATATATATTTATGTCTTTATTAGATGATACTCTGTAYATAAAGAGCAGACATGATATTCACAATCTATATGATATCAAGAGTTCTTCCATTTTCCCTGTCCCAAACTTGGTTCCTAGTACTAGAAAGCATAGCTTATGTGTGTATAAACACCAACACCTCTAAGTACCAGGGGGGTCAAACAAAAATGCCTTACTATCAGCTACTAACAAATGTACTCATAGTCACACAAGACAATTTTTTTTTGTAATTTAACACTAAATAAGAATATTTATAAATTCACATTATACACACTGAAAGGCAAACCCTAACTCATTTAATTGGTATATATTGGCAATTGGCAATTGCAGGCATATTAACAGGACGGCTGACAAGATGTGCTCTGGAGCTTTAACAGGCAACATTTTACAACGTTTTTATGGAGTCACACCAAAAAAAAAATACAGAATAGTATCGATTTCTTGCCTCCTGATTTTGGCAGGGCTAAAGAACCCTCTTAGGAGTGTATGCTTTTAATATATAAGGATATTATCCCTGGCAATTTATACAGAGACTTCCTGTTAATTCTGTGTGGTCTCTTGCATTCCCAGACAAACTATTCCTGTCTCCCTTTTCCACTTCCTATTCTCCTATTCTCTTCTGTCAGAGGGTTGCACTGCAGCTAATATTCCACCTCCTGAGGAAGACTAGAAAGAACTGGAGCTGCAGCTCTCAGTGTTACTCCTTAAACAATCAGAGGAGTCAGTGTTGAGCAGTACAAGTCACTTCAGTCTTCAGGTGCCAAGTACCTAAAAATACACCCCAAAAGCATCAATAAATTAAAGAAAAGCATTCAGCTTGCACTTATGTAATAGAAAACTGAACTACAAAGCAACAACGAGCATCAGGTAAATGCATCCAATACAATTTTCAGGCATAATTGAAAGCATTACTGCCTAATCAGACATCTAAAAGCAAAGCATGCTCAAACGAAATGTCTATAGACTCATTAGTTGGCAGCCATTCCATTACAATCACACATAATGTCAGTAGCGCCTTGAACCTGTGCCAATGACAACAGCATAAATTTTGCATCTCATTTCTGTGGTCATAAAATTAATGATCAGTTTAAAAATACTTCTTTGCAAAAGTTATTGCACAAAGAAATGACATGAATGTGTCCCTGTTATGTAGTCATGAGGATAATTAAGGAGTTGGTGCTCATTAATACACTGTTTCTTGTTTCCCCAGAATACCATATGATTTATCAGGAACTTGAAAAAAAGTTTAATTAACGATAAACAGTTAACAGTTACAACAATACACCAGCACCTATGTACACTATTTTACCCTCCAATTTCTGCAGCTTTAACTGTCTACTTACTGGCTTTGTAGCAGAATCAATATTTTATGCGATCCATAATAAAATATAAACAATGTCCTTCCTTATTAAATGCTATCTTGTTTATTTTTTTATAGAAAATAATGCACAGCAGTGATAAGCATACCACATCAAAACTGGAGCATTAAACACAAACTCTCTTCATTGCATCAAGGGCTACACTTAATCTCCTGTTCAATATTCTGGAAATTTTCAATAGGTTTTGCTGGTACAATCTGAACATAGCAACCAGGAGCAGATTACTTTATAGGGATCCAGTAAAAAAAGAATCAAACTTTTTTTTTCCTTCCAGAAATGTACCTATTTTTTAAGCAAAAACCCAATTATAGCAATGAACTTCTAAACACTAAAGACCGTGCTCCGGGTACTAAACCTAGAAGACAGCAGATAGGATGTTTCAGGTAGTCTCTTTCAAATAGACTCATCCTATTCATGCTGCTTATTTAGAGGTCCTAAAATGGGATCTTTTACTATATTTCTAAAAAGCCTAGGGAAGGGGAGGTATGCACAAAACTGCTTAAGTCAGCTGATTAAACATCCTGCATCTTGCCATTTCAGAAAGTCCGAAGGCACTGGATGTGACTAAGTCACACTAAGTCACCTCCAGACAAGTCACTGCTGTTGCAAGGACTATATGAACTCACCAAGTTTCTCTCTACAGAGTTTTTACAAAAATAACTGGATAAAGTTGTTTTCAAGCACACATATGTGTAATACAGCCTCTTGATGGCTGCAGATGATTTTCAAAAAGTTGCTACTGACCCCATTGACCAGTCACCCCTGAAGAATGAAATTTTTCTGGACCACTTTCTCAAAATATGCTTTGCCATGCAAATAGCTCTAACATGCACTTTCTTGACTCTTCCAGATACTCATATTAACACGATGGCTTTAAAGTGTTAAGGAAAAAAAAAACCAAAAACTTTACAGATTGCTTAAACCTTTAAATTGCTACTTGACTTTTATAAAATAAGCACCTGTTTTCCAAACACTACTGAGATGGCACCAGGTTAGTAGGTAAATATCCTTCGAGGCCAGGAAAGCAACATAACCTGCACTTGCTGGGTACATGGTTACACTGCCTCTTGTTCTGATGGGGCACATCAGGATCAGACCATGCTGTGCTGCACTGGACACTTCACAGGTGACAGTTCTGGGGAGCTGAAGCAGACCACACAGCGACCTGCCTACACAGAACACTCTGGCCCTCCAGGATCAGATGCATTTGGCACTTTTCTCCTTCCCGTGGCGGCCTCTCCAGAAAGGGTCATAATGATCCTTGGAGGATGGGGTAAAAACAGAGCAGCACCTTCTCCATTTACGTTATGGTACTAATAATGTATTCATATTCCTGATTCAGAATGTTCACCTGTGTTAAAATATGCTACTCATGTCCACATGTTGCAATGACCAAAAGCTAGTGAGGCCCTTCCTCAAATCCAAAAAGGCTCCCAAATCCCTACTGCCTTTTCCTAGAGAAAACCAAGTGTACAGAGACAAAAAAGGAAATATCACCCCTCGTACAAAACAGTACTTTTGGGTCCCGACATCCAGACAAAACAGAAAATATCAAGTCTTTGCTTATAGTGCTACTCCATCAGCTTGACTATATGCAGGAAGCACGTGTCTCAAGTCCCAGACACTCATTTTTCTGTCAGGAGCCACGGAGGCATCTGAAGCATTGACAGGTTTCCTAGAGGTACTCCTGATAATCAGGCAAAGAACAGCGCTGATGCTCCAGGGACACAGATTTACCTTCTACTGGTTTACCTTTATTTGCTAAAGCAAAATGAAAATTAAATGGACCTTCATCAGCTTTTATCATGCTCAAAAGTCACAATTCAGCCTAAATGCCAAATCAAACATTTTCTGCATAAATACTACCAAAGTCATAGTTGAGCTGCACGAAGTGCTTTATAGATAACTTGTTCTACAAATTCCCATACTGTGACTGGATTTGGCTAGCGCTTTTGGTGTCTCATTTTCAGCATAAAGCCAAAACTCTTTATGAAAAGTGCATAAAAATATATATATTGCTAGAATAAATGTAAAGAACAGATGGCAAGTGAACGTCAAACACAAATACAGTTTGTAGGACTTAGAGTGCTCCTGCCAACTTTAGCACTATTTTTAGCATCAATTGAAAACAAGGTTCCTTTAACTAAACATTTTGGCAACCATAGTATTGATTCAATTAATCTCATAACAGAGAAATGCCAAAAACTGTTTTAACTTAGAATTTTTGATGAAGGCCAGACTTTTCTATCTTTTACTGAATATTAGCTTTTTTTAAAAAAATAGCCCTATTTGTATGAAAATTATTTTTAAGTTACTTCCCACTCACCTGGCTTCTTATTTTTACTTGCACTGCTTAGACGACAAGTAAGGGATTTGAAAGCCACAAAACATCCAAGAATGACCAAAAGGAAAATAAGTTCCTACCGAGTTCCTTCATTTAAGAATGGAAGTAAAATTTGAGAGAAGATTAGTGTTTTGTCTACTAACATAATTATATATTTCTGGTCATGAGACCACAGGGACTTCCTTTGTTCAGAAATCAACATTATGTTTAACTGTAAAAGTCAAAGTAAAACCAGATAATACATCACATACATGAATTAAATGACATTTCCTGATCTGTAAATCTGGTGTCTTGAATTTTCAGTGCATTTGCTCAAAAAAAAAAAATTCATTTTCTTTCAGTGTGCAGGTTGATTTGCAAAGACGCCTTTAGCAGCACACATAGTGACTTAACAGACAACATAAGGTTGATTTTTAAGATGACGTAGGAAGTGTCCCAGTTTAGCTGCAACGAAGTATTTGTGCAATTCTTAAAAATTAGAGATGTGTACATGGATGATTTGGATTCAAGGTACCTTGCTACACTTGTACACATGCTCCTCATTATTTTTAACTGCTTGCCAAATGTTTTACGGAAGATAAGACCCTGTGAGCAATATATGGGCAAAAGCCCATATAYGAGGAGCTCACATACAATCCCTGGGTCAAAGCAACTAGTCACTACATGCAAAGCCAGTGGAACTTCCAGAACAGGCAGTGGCGGACTTAAAAAATAACCCACAAGCTAAAAGAGCTGCTCTTTGAGAGACTGGAATCAAGTTGCACTATGTTCGACAGGAAATGTAAGAATTTTGACAGTGTTAGTCAACTTCTTTCAGCCTCCAAAAGATTCTTCTAAATGCCTTTAGAAAGAGGGCAGGTCACACTTCTTGAAATCTGGAGGTTGCACTGGCAACATATAGCAGTGAACTACATTCCCTTAAACAGTCTTCCAGTAAGTGCAGGCTCCAGTTTATAATGATTTTGGTTTTGTATTCATGCATGTAAATGTACATACATTTGCAGAAGTTTAAGCTAGCTTGGAGAAAACAGTGGTATTGCTTTTGAGTCTTCTTGTTTTATTGACAAATACTGAAATGTCACTGTTCACAAGCTCCACCATCTGTACATAGTTCTGGCATCTGAGCCCAAGAGATGCATTGTGAGAATTAAAATAATCAAAAGCAATCTATCCTTCTTAAGAAGCAAATGTACTCTAATAAGGAAAATAAAGCTGAATACAATTTTTACTGAAAGCAGAGCGAGTTGTACAATAATAAACTATCTCAATTAAATCATACATTTTACTGGAAATAATCTCATCTTTATTAATAATTTGTTGAATTACTAATAAAACTTGGATTATCAAAGTAGTACAATAAAAAGAATTTTCCTGTACTTCAGAAAAGTAGCAGTACATAAAAACTCCGTTCTTTGTAAACAATTCTGTTTATTATAGTCTTACAGGTTCAAAAATCCTTTAGGTACATACATGAAACCTGCAGAAGCATAAAACACGCTCTCTAGAAAGTCAAATATGTAATGAAACAACCACAACACCCAATTTTAGGTTGTTTTCTGAATAAAATAACATTTGGTTTTTTCTTCCCTCTTCGGTCTGGCAGTGGAAGGAAGTTATCTTCAATAAGGGTGTTGAGGTGCAACATAAAATAGTAGCAATAATTTTAATTGAATTGTCTCATAGATTGAGTTTATAAAAACCTGGCAATCTTCAGGAAGTTTCAAGTTAAACTTTTGCTTTCAGTTGGCCTGTTATCTCCGTCTAATGTCTTTTTGCACCTTGTTATAACTTCACTTTGYTGAATATGTGATTTCCATCAGGTATATTGTCACTACGAGGAGGCACAGATGGAGCCTGCACATCTGACCCTCCCTGCCCATGAACAGCCAGTCCGAGGTTGCGCAGCCCCGGCGAGAGMCGAGCTTTGCACGGGCTTTCTTGACCTCGCGCTGTGACCCTCATACCAGCATCCGCAGGCCGCGGGTCACGACCTTGCGAATTAGCATCGTGGAAATAAGAGCCCTTCCAGGTTGAGTTAGAGCAGAGAAGGCTGCAGCAGYGCACAGGCTGCTCCGCACCCAACCTGCGCCTCAGTCCCACCAGCACACACTGGATAACCCACCCTGGAGCTTGCTCTGCGGGCACGCCAAGTTCTCCCCTCCTGGGCAACGCTATGAAAACCCACATCCAGCACAAATCAGAAGCTGGTGTCTCACCCTGCCGCAGGGCGAGCCCACTGAGAGGTTAAGAGATATTGCAGTGGAAGGGAAGACTTTTTGCAATCACTGTTAAGAAAAAAGGCTGAAATAAATTATCCTGCCAATAACTGCTTTGCATACACTTCCTCCCAGGAAGCTGCCTCAGCTGCAAAATTATGCTATACTATGTTGCACAATACTGTTGCTAATTACATCACATAACAGGCTCCATTTATATGAAATCCTGAATTGTATTTCTAGACTATTCTTCGAATGAGGAAACATTCTCAGATGTGCTTAATGAGGGCAGTGGGAGCAAGTTTTAGCACAAAGTTGGGACCTGGGCAGCTTTTTCCCTTCTGGCTCAGCAGGGGGAGCCAACATCCTCATCCTTCAGGTCCCCACGGCTGCACGGAGCATCCCAAGCCTCGCTATCCCCCTGAGAATCTGTCAGTGGGCAAAAATTTGCCAGAACAGGAGGGATGGGGGAATAAAACACACATATATCACTTACCTTTATCCAGGAATTCTTGAGGATAGCTGCAGAAAGAAAAAGAAAAAGCATCTTTGATTTTAGTCAACTTTCTAAATGCTAGTATCTTCTTTCAATTTTTGTGCATAAATAAAATCCACTAAAATCAATTTAAAAATAACATGGTCCATCAGTGGGGGAAAAAAAACAATCCATAAAGCCTAGGTTTGACTGTAGTGCTTTGTCCCATCTGAAGAAAAAGTATTAAAAATTAACTAAATGCTTGCCTAAATATAGCTAGAGTAAGAAGTTCTCGGTGTCTTTAATGCCTAAAAATAAATATATCATTCAAAAAAGAAGAAAAAACCTACTTCTCCACCACTGAATCTTTAGTATTTCAAAAACAGAACTATCATAAGATACAACTGGATATTTAATGATAAATAACCAGGACAGAGTCATGCAAAACAGCCATCTCAAGAAGCATGAACTGACCTGCATCAGACCTGAGTCTGCGTGAGAAGTGCATTTCACTAGAATTGATCAGCAAACAAATGCAGCTGCAAAGATCAGTAGTACAGCATGCATAAAGCTGGTCAACAAGGACACACTCACAAATGACAAACAGGAGAGAACAGAAGAGTCTGGATGAGAAACTGAAAAATGCAAACATAGATCTAACCTTTTATCTAAAATACCCAATAGAGTAGTACTATTGGGCCCAGCCTCATGTGAGACGTGAAAAATCAAAGAGACCACAGTGTGCACACATTGYAGCCAGCCTGAAAAGTAGAATGCTGTTAACAGCGAGATCTGATCACAGGAGATCAGAGAAACTTAGCAATTAAAATAAGAGCTGAAATCATGGGGTCATCTATATGAATATCAAAGGATTCAGCGTTTATCAAGTTCACAACTTGCAGATTTCCCCCATCTAAGACTTCACCTTTTGAGGAAGGGCGAGGGGGAGGAAGACGGCCAAGTCATAAACATGGAYGAAGGAAACAAGTCAGGAATGCTCTATCTGCGAGGCATCTGTACAGGCCGTGCTACCTCCATAACCCAGAAGTACAAGAAAAGAAACCTTGCTTCCTTGAAACACTGGGAGAATGGCTCCATAAACATTTGCAGGGTGAGTGAAATGCTCAGAAACCTTCACTTSTGAGATTTTGAGAGACATGACATGTCTTCTTTGGGTTAGTGTGGTAAGAATGATGTTCTCACTGAATTGTTGTCTTTACATTTGTAAATAAGTTGTCAAAGAGGCAGGATCATGTCATCAAACCAAAGGTTAGGAAGTGTCCCACAGGAGCATYGACAGAAAACTTGGAAATCTTTGGAAGCACTGATAGAAAAGAACAGCAAGTGCTAGAAGTGCTAGATTACATCCCGGTTCGGAGTTATAAGACAGAAAGTTTTGCAAAGAAAATTTCGTAGCACATACAGAACAACAGCAAAATCTCTGCAGCTGAACTATTTGACTGAAATTCAAATCACAACAAAACTGAGTTTCAAATCATATATAATACTGAATTGACAATTTTGCCTGGTCCGTACTTAAAAAAATAAGCTTATTATTTAAAATTGCTTTTAAAGTATATTTAAATTCTTTTTACTATAGACAGAGCTAAATGACCTATTAGATCGTAAAGAAAAGTCATCACTGAATTACACTGCCTTATACCAGCTGTGGATAGCAACAGGAAGAGCATTCATACACTCTATTCATTATATTTCCTGTAGTTTAATTATTTTTACCACATCAGATGCGAGGGCAAGTTCTAACCAACAAGCAGAGTTCAGAATATTAAARCAATTTAATTGGGATGAATCCTTATGGTCCCATTTCCTACTGAATTCAGGCAGCTTCAAGAGAGATATAAATTCTTAAACTGATGCAGATTATTTGACAAAATTGGAACCTAAATAGATTGTTAATATTGTTAAAAGGCTGTAAAAACTAAGTTATCAGAGAAGCAGCAAATTACCTGATAATATATTGAAGCCATAAAATCTCACTTACCTTGCTTTAACATCTTTTAACTTCTTAAGAAGAACATCTTTTTTTTCCTTTGCTTTCTTGGATAGATTTTCTCCTTTTAAGGTTTGGGAAATAAATGTGTCAACATCTAAATCAAGAGAAAAAAAAAAATGATGTACAGCTCGAACAATAATTTTCTAGAGATAAGTATTAATCTAATGAGTTTATCCCCACACTACTATGGAGAAACAAATAAAATTATTTTCAGGAATACTAATGACACAGCAGATATTTCAGATTTTAAGAGGGATACATTTGTTCTCTGGTCTACTTACGCTTAGCATAGCAAATGCTATGTTGACATCTGATTCTTGCTCATTTAATTATGCCAAATAAGTCCTAATAAATTGCAGTACTATAACAATTACTTTCCATCACCTAAAGTAAGGGATAGAGCTAAAACATGTAAATAGCCTTTATGCATGTATTAATGTAATCTCATTTCAGAAGTTCAAGTTACAAAAATGGCTGAGTAATTCCCTGTTGTAGCAGTAATGCTTACACAGCTACTACTATATAATGCAGGTCATTACTGGTTTTATTATTTTCAAATGTTCTCACATTGCCTCTAAACTACTAGAGTACAAGTCCTTATACAAAGCTCTAATCCTGAATACAATCAGGTAGCGACCACAACGATCATATTCAAGCAGTCAGGATCAAACACATATCGGAAGTTAAACATACTGGCACTTGCAGAATTACCATGCAAGTTAGAACACAGTTTGTAACTTATATTCTTACACAGAAGATATGTTTACATAGTCCTGCAGAATTACAGCATTCAGTAACAGCTACTGTATTTCTTTCTAATATAGTAAATATCCATGGTTTAAGTTAAAAACTGYGCACTGAGCTTCAGAGCATGCAACAGCACTGGCAGTATGTTTTCTTGGTTAACAAAACTAACCGACAAAGTAAACCGTAAAAATTTCTTACTAATAAATATATGAATAGTCTGAAATTTAGAGAAAGAGAAATATTTTTTTWAAAATCTTGATTGTCAATTTAAGTATTCCAGATATCTTGGCAAAAGCTGTTAACTGGAAACGTTAAACACAGTGCCACACAAGCCCACTTGCCAAATACAAATGGATTGTGCAAAATTACCATATGGATGGCACACTTTTAATATTGTAACTTTTTATATTACGCAAGAGGCTCCATTTTTGTTGTCAAAACACAAAGGAGCCTGTGAAATACTCAAAAATTTGCATGTGAAAATTTACATTTTAAACCAACATTAAGCTGAATGTTTACCACAGTTGTCATAACTAAAGCTATAATTCCCTGGGTTATATTTTATTCACAAAATAGTTCAGGCTGTAAAAAAAAAAAAATTGTATTCTGAGGCATGCTATTGTTCCCTTTGCCCACAAGACAGAGTAAAAGAAAACATTTCCCATTACATGTTCCTGAGGACAGCTAGAGTCACAGGTCTACAGCATTCCTTCTTTACAAGGACAGAAGGAAAGGCACTTAACCTGGGTACTAATGAATCCTCCAGACACACTCCCCACGGCCTCTAYACTGGAAACAAAGCATCCCTGAAAATATTTTGTGCTAACGCACAGAAAATCCAGACATCTTCACAGACTCCAAGAATTATCATTTCTGAGCACAAGGGCATATGAAGACCCATGCAATTACCCAAAAAAACTCCCAGAGGTCAGAGGATCTGTTACTCTTGTTGTTAAAATAAAAAACAGAATTGCCAAGAGTTTCTTTCCATCAAATCAAGAGGATTTTCCAGTACCAACTGACCTCTCACTCTGGAAGGGACAAGCTGATGAAAAATGTGTTCCTYCATGATTTTACRTAAGCATTTMAAAAAAAATAATAATAATTCCATAGTGCTACTTAAGACACCAACATGCAAAACCTTGGTGTCACTGGTCACATTTATAAACAAGGAGTGACACACTGGATTCTTCAGGCACTAATTAACCACAGGTCTTTGCCTCGGAGCTCCTCATTTGAATTCATTTGCTACTTCTTGGAAAAGCTCGAAACCCAGCTGAGAAGTCTGTCATCTCAGGTCTGACTGACTGCCAAAGCTTTCTTCAAACACAAGTCATTACATAACACAATTCATCAACAATGTGAAGAAGTGGAAACAGTGTGGATTACCACAAGCAAAAGTTACCATTTCTAGCTCATAACACACTGCTGATGAAAAAAAGTGAGGACTAACTACATCAATGATAGAGTCTTTTCTGGGAAAACTTCAAAAGCAGAAATGTTATATCTAGTTTWCAACCACACAAGAATGGAATAGATGCTCCATCTGTTCCAAYGTTGTAAGCAAAGGAATGGATAGTGAGGAGGAGAAAGAGAGGAAGAAAAACACACAGARYTGGAAGGCACAAGCTCCTGATGTATCTGTTGTTTCTCAGCATCAGCAAAGACAACATCCCTCGGATATCTTCACTCTCCTACAAAAATGAAAAATGACTGGAAAGTAGCAGTGAATGACACACTCTGTATTCAATGTACATTACAGTCACTTGTACACAGAGAAAGCAGTCAGCTTGATTTATCAGAGTCCCTGAATACCAAGACAGAGCTGCTGCCCACATCAACTTGAAGAGGATGCTGAAGACTCAATGTACTTGAAAATATCACTTTCTCCAGTTTTAATTGCTCACTTTCACAGAATGTTGCATCCTTTGCCTTCTTCTAGATTTGCAAAATCAGCCAGGATGTGTCAAATGCTCACGAGACAAGCAACTTATCAGTTCCTTAGACAAGAAGCAAGAAAGTTATCTAAGTTGTGCTCATCCCTTCACTTCCCATCTTTCCACACTGTTGAAGTGCATGGAAGAAAGAGTCCCTGCTACTAGAGAGTTTAATCTCTGGCTTAGCGCAGGGGAACATTCATTCATTTCACTCCTAGGACACTCCTCACGGTGACGACAGAAGGAGAACCCAGGATTTCATAACGACACAAACCAAATACACCCATTTCTACTAGTCACTAATTCACTCTTGCATCTCCAAGATGATCCAAAACTTTCTTCTCTCCTCTGCCACTTTAATACTATAAAGAAAACTGAGATGTAAGCTACTAGCCACAAGCTCTTAAATGTGAATGTTTCTTTCATGTTTCACTAACATTTTGCTCATTGATGAAGCTAAGGAAAGCTGCACTCCAGACAGAAAGTCTCTTTGAGCAGAGYACTCCTACTCACCAGCAACACAAACAAGTGCTGTATTTTCATGCACTTGGTTTGTAACTAGCAAACTGAGCAGCTGTTTGGYATCCTACACCGCAGAGCACATATAAGCCTCACCCAGCTACAGTTGATTCTTTCTAGTGAAAGCATGGGAATTTCAAAGAGAAATAAGCTTTGAACACCTCTTCAATATCCCCTAACTTTCTAAAGCTTGTGCCTCAGCCAATCTGATAGCTTAAATGCCAGTATTTGTTGCTCTACTTTCTAAAGCTCATGATATTAAATTTGAAGCATGTCAGAGAGGAAATTTTTTGCCTCCAGAAATGAACAAGAGATACAGAACTGGAAGATTCAATTGATAAGATCCATTCACAAATTGCTCTGTCAATATGGGTTACAAACTGATAGAAAAAGAGAAGTTGCACTAAATATAGCTCTGCCTACTTCAATTGTAATTAATCAAATGAYTTATACAGTTCCACTTTTAACTGCCATTTCATACAAGTCAGAAGCTGAAGGGCCATTTTCATTTCATTTCCATCTACGTTCCTTTTATAAGGAAAAGAAAATTAAGATAGCTTTTGATTTTCATTGTTTGTTAAAACATTTTGTGCTTCTCCTTATTTCAGTGATCTCAAGAAGACAACACTGTTCTCCACTGTGTCAAGTCTTTGCGGTTGTCTTCTTTTAATAGGAACTGAGACTAGGCAGAAAGAGCTTTTCAAGACTGCTGTAAACTTTTAGCTCAAAAACATATATTGCATTCAGGAGTACTATATTAATTATAACAAATTTCTGTTCTTGTTGTTCATGTTGCTGAGTGTCTCAATCCCCAGTTGTGTCTAATGAACATACATGGGACGAACTACTTAAGCTCTGTGTGSGGTGGCCCAAACGGGCTTTCCAGAGGCAGCCGCAGGCTGTGAGGCTTCCTCCTTCTCCCCTCCTCCTGCAGGTATCCAAAATCATGGAATCACTATGGTTGGAAAAGACCTTCAAAATCACTAAATCCAGCCATAAACCCATCTCCACCACATCTGCTAAACCATCTCCCTACATGCCTCATCTACATGTTTCTTGAACACTGCCAGGCACGGTGACTCCACCACCGCCCTGGGCAGCCTGCTCCAGTGCTTCAGCACTCTTTCCATATAGGAATTTTTCCTGATAGCTCACCTGAACCTCCCCTGGCACAACTTGAGGCCATTTCCTCTTATACTATCATGAGGTAATGTTGTCTTTCACCTTACGAAAACATTAGTCACCTCTTCATCACCCAATGAGTTCAAACCATTCAACTGACATRGATAAATTGTAACTTGGCCATGAGAGAGGTGTCTTTGCAGCCACAAGGCAGCAACCAACACTGCTGAGTCCCGACAAAAAYGCCGCGTGGCCTGACCCACGTCCCTCGTATATCAGGGACACKGAGGCCAGGTCACCTGGCAGTTGCACTGCTGGCTGCACATGGAKGGAACAGCAGGTCGTCCCAGCAGTTCCAAAGCCACCAGCCTGTGTCCAGGTCCTTCCTCCTTAGGAGGAGCAGAGCAGCCAGTGAGCCAGGAGGTTTCTCAAGGAAGGACAGGGAGTTTTGGAAGCCCATTGCAAGCTTGACCTGGTTGTCCATATGCACTGCACAAAGAGGACCAAGAGCCAACAMACCATCACCTATCTTTCAGCTTTCCATGGGCTGGCATTGGAAAGCAATTAATTAATTGAATTTCAGACTTTTCCTCCAATTCATCAATACRGAACAGGCCCGAAGACAAATTATCAAGCAATGCCAGCAACTGCCTGTCCTTCCACACATAAATCTTGTGTCTTTCAAGCCAAAAAATATCTGCAAGTTGTATTTTTAATCTTTCTCCTCCCGTACTGACTATATTCAAAATATATCTCTGCCCAGAGTTCGCTAAACATAAAAAAAAAWTTCTTTCAGAAATAGAAGAAATTATGAAAAACAAGCAATTGATAGTGTAAAATGTCAATAAATATCACACCAATCTAATCTAATAAATATGTGAACATTCATTTTAGTGCAGAGTCATGGAAAAAACTGCCATTACACACTGTTGCACCTTAAGCCTTCATAAGCAAGGCTGCCAGTCTATGTTACCACAATCAACGCATATGCACTGGAAAAAAAAAATGATGATCAACAGTTTGTCAGTGATGTATAAGGAAGAAATATACCTAAACTAACACAATGTATGTTTACTTCAAATGAAACAAATAGCACATCCCCTTTAGAGGGTAAAAARTTATTATAATTGTCATCGAGGACTATATTATAACCTCATTGACTGGGGAGTTGGGCCTCATCTCCCTAAATTAAAGAAATGAGAAAAGATCAAGCTGTAGCATATTAAGCATATGATGAAAAGATCACCCTAGCACAAATCATGATCAAGTTACAAAGTGATTCCAAATGAACTACCATAAAAATGTTAAGGATTAACCTAAAGATTTACACTGTATGCCACAKTATGCTGCATCTATTGTGGTTTGTTGACATATGATTGGGAAAGAAACGTAAACCCAGTCAGATGAGAAAGATAGACTCCACACTAATTGAAAAAGACAAACTAAGTGAGTAATGAGTATATAAAAAATAGCCTATGCCATTTTTATCACCCACATATGACACTTATTCTCAAATTTATGGCAGAGACAATTGAACTATGTTTCAAATCACTGGAGGTTATTTCTTACCAGGAAGGCCTCTGCATTTTTTCACCTCGCTGTTTCTATTCTTATTCCATTACTATTGAAATACATATATATTACTAAGGCTGTAAATATATGTCTACTTAGAAAATGTCTACAATAATCACCCGGGCTTATTTTGTGAAGATGGATTCTTCGGCACAAATCAGCATTCATACCCACAGAAATGTGAAAATAATACTTTAAAGAAAGAAGAGTAAAGTTTTCAACAACAGCATAGAATTAAAATTGAACCAGTCCATGAAGAGAAGGGAAAAACCACCCAGGTGCAATGTATCTGTGATAAGAACATMAGGAATAAGCCCAGCAACAGCCATCAGAGAGGTCAAGAAGCACAGTTAGTTTTCTGAGKATCAAGGGTACATGTAACTACTGCATTGCCTCAAAATAATTAATATTAACGTAATTATGGTCCTATTTTTAAGATAACAATAATTAAACTGGCTGAGGCAGTGTGTAGTTCTCTCATCCAGCTTTCTCCTGCATGCTATTTCCCAGAATGCTGCTAAACAAGTGTGTAAAATTATGCTCCTTTGAAGAGTGTAAAGGGAATATGGCAGGGAAAAAAAAACAGGGCAATATGCCTAGAGATTTTAAAAACCTGAATAAGGCTCAGGTAGAGATAGTCTCAAAGGCAAAATCAGAGAGTTTGCATAAAGTGTTTTGTTTAGCAGAACAAGGAAATATAGATATAGGAGCCAGATACTATATTCCATATGGAGTAGAGAGTTTTCATCACATTTGCATGAAAAAGATCCTAAGAGCTCTCTAAATATGAATACAGAAGCTTTGTTTTCATATTGGAAATGCTGCAAAGCATGACAGTACAAGTGAAAGAAAAATATATTCTTCTAGAGTCATAGCTGTCTCAAAGATGAGTGGAAAAAAAGATTTTATATAAAGATGATTATAATGCTGTTAAAATATTTTAAAAATAAAAAATTCTTAACTTTTCCAACTAAATCCTCTTTGCGAAAGACATGATTAAAAACTTTAAAAAAAAAAAATCAACCTCAGTCACCAAAGTAACTGCTATAGTTTATATTACAGAAGAAGCAATGTACCTTTGGGGAAGTAATCTTCAAAACCTTCTTAGCTACATACAAGTCAAAACTTAAAAGTGCACACCAAGCAGCAATGAAAAATAAAAAAAGCAATAGCACCAAGTGACACCCCACTTTACCAAACCAACACCCACAAAAATATCCTGAACATAAAAATACAAGAGAGGATGCCTTTGTCAAAAGGAAAAAAAGACACAACACGCCCCGGCTCCCTTCAGCAAATTCCAAAAATTCACATGTCAACTGCAAGGTGCTCTGCAGGAAAAAGGGTGAAAAAAAATATATAGGCTGTCACACACTTTCCAGATGCACAATGTTCTCTCCCCGAAAGCTAAACTCGTGACCAGAGGTCCCTGCGTCTGYCTCATGTTTCCCCACCCCACTTAAAGAAGGCAGAAGAGAAGACAGAATTAGGCAATAATGGCACTTCTCTGCAACAAGCCCAACACTGCCCCAACCTTCCCCTTCAGCTCTACAGAAACAGCTTCCTCCTGCTTCCAGACGATGCTCTTAGCCCTGAGCTCAAGCTCTGCTTCTGCCTGGGACGTTTCAGTACTGCTGACACACAGCTGCAACGACCCTGCCAGCATGTGAGACAGAATTTGGTTTAGCATTAAAGATATAATACTATTTACATTCAAAKTAAAGCATTCATAAGTCAGAAAGTTTCCTGCACAACTTTATTCAATTCTCAGTGTGTTTATTCCCATAATCAGGATGTTTGACAACAGAAGCACAAAGTGGGCTTTCCAGTAGGACCCCACTTGTCCAGCACAGCAGGTGGACAGTGCTCTGGCAATCACTCAAGGCTAAGCAAGTATAAGGGAATCCATACGGTCGCCTATGCCACTTGTTGCAAAAGTTGGAAAGGTAACAGTACCAGGAAAGCAGGAACACAGTATTTACAAGGTTAAGTACCTTTCCCTGTCTCACTGCTCTGCAAATGTTGCCCGAACTGTTTTGGCTTGAGSTGCTGTTAACCTTCCCAATATGAGCCTATTCTCCACAGAAACTGCCACGAGGAAGGGTCGAGCTCTCCTAACCACATGGAATGGAGACATCCAATTGACATCATTTCACTGAAGAAACCAGCTCCGCACAGAGGGAGGTGAATTTCAATTCTACTCCTGTCCTAGCATTGATTTTTTTTTGTGATCTCAGATCACATCTTGTTTATTACACTAATTTTACCGATAAGAAAACAGTATTTTCTAATCTCAAAGAGGTGCTGAATCAATCTTTGTGAGATACATTAAGAAGCACCCTTGAGGAAGGGCATACAAAAATGAACAGCTATTTACTACTGCCTTTGATTTGCATAGGAGCTGCTAAATTAATAATAAAAATATTATAGGGCTCCCCTCCCTCCTGCATTACAGTATATCTTCAGTCCATGAACACTGTGAGCAAAAAGCAGCAGATTACAGAACTGAAGATTCCCAGCACTTCAGGGTATTAGCAAACAGGCTGCTCATACAAGTTGAGCTATTCTCATTTCTAGCTTTCACACATTTTGGCTGTAAAAAAGGAGGAAGAGGTTAACACAGAACTGCAAAAAGTAATCCTGGGGAGGGGGGAAGGCTTCTTTGTTTTTCTGCCCCCACTGGGGGCTCAAGTTATTCTTTTCATTGGCATAGAGATGATGGTTTTACCTTGGTTTCCTCTTCAGCAGGTAAGGATGAAAAATGCCAAACTATTGTTTGTTCCTCGCTACCCAGTCTCCACGCTGCTGAATTTCTGCCTAATCCATACATCACTGACATTTAAAATTAACAAGTGCTGAGCTCATTTTGCATCAAGTTCCAAAATAAAGTTGTGTGGATGCAAGCTAAACTGAACACATCTCTAAGACAATACCATATTTTATGTGTAATTTACACACAATTATATATTAAAAAAGATTTAAAGATTTATTTTTCATAAATAATTCCATTCTCTTTTTGAGCTCAGGTAGAGAGCAGGAATAAAACTCTARAAGAAAAAAAGAGAAGTTCAAGGAACTTGTACTCACACTAGACACCTTTCTTAGACCATTGATCTTGGAGACTCTGGAAGAGCACGTGCCCTTGAGCCYTGGGGAGAAAACTGGAGCTCTCGGTCTCCCTTCTACCTCTGTACTGCTCTCTCCATAAGATGAGGAAAAAGATGAGGAGAAGGACAAGTTACTTAAAAGAGGCACTGGCTAAAAGCAAAACACAGTTTGCAATGACCCCATCCGCACAGACCTCTCCACTTCCTCAACACCAAACCCTATCAAAGTGCTTAAGGAAAAACAGAAGACCCCAAAGATAAAGATGCTGGTAGTTGCCCAGCCATGTGATCAGGTGCTTAACTTTAGAGGCAAGTCTTGGGAAAGCAGGGTTAGGTCTAATGGCTCAGCCAAGGTGCAAGATGTTCCTAGGGCAGCAGCAGGAGTTGCCAAAAGACTCTCCAGCTCCAGGTGGAGGATCTCCAGCAGTGCAAAGCCTTTCATGTCATTCTACATAAGGAAAAATATGYATTTTATTTTAACAACAACCACAACAGAAAACAGAATTGAGAAAGAAATAATCTTAAGGTCTTGCACATAGAAATACTAGTATTTTAAAGCCTTGACTAACACTACTGCAGGTGCCAGTTCAGAGTGAGAAGTCACTCCAATGCACCAACATAYCCAGAGACCTTGGACAGCTGCATTTTAACCCAAAGTCATCAGCCCAGGTACGACTGACTGCTATGAACACACACCTAAAACACACGAGTATTGATTAACTCCGACAACACTGGCCTAAACTCTTAAGTGCGGAACTCTGAGGGGAAAAAAAAAAAAAAAAAAAAGAAGTAACTTTCAAAGAGGAAAGACTGATTTGGGGAAACCCAGCCGGTGCCAGCAGGACAACCCCCTCCAACAGCTCCACAAGCGACTGGCGGAGCAGCGACACCCCTCAGGGGCAGAACCTCCGGCCGGCCAACAACGCCGGCCGCCGCAGCGCGGCCCTCGGGAGCGGAACGGCGGGTGGAGGCAGGAAGCACCGCGGGGAGAAGGAAGCGCGGGGATAGCCCAACCCCCGCGCCAGCCGTGGGGCTGCTGCAGCCCCCTCCCGCGGCGGCCCGCCCCCGCCGGCCTCACCTGCCAGGAGGCCGCGCACGTCCTCGGGGAGGGGCACGCCGGACATGCCGGCGGGCGGACAGACCCCACGGGCCTCGTCCTGCCACTGCCACCACCACGGAGGAAGCAGCAGCTTCGCCCCTCCCCCGCCCGGCCGCGACGGCAACGGACGCGCCCGGCCGGACCCGCGGGGCGGGGCCTGGAGCTAGGGGCGGGGCTTCATCCTCGCCTCACTCTCACGCCTCTCCAGCGCTCCGGGACTGCGCATGCGCCTCCCCGCCTCCCTCACTCAGTTTATACTGCCATAGCAACGTTCCCGCGGAAACACGAGCCTTCCACGTGACCGCTCTCAGTGGCCATTGGCCGCGAGGGCACAGTGCGGGCGCGTCCCCTTTGCCAGCGTCAAACATGGCGCGCCGCGTTGCATTTCAGCCCACCTCTCCTTCCTCAAGGGCCAATAAATGTTGAGTATTGGGCGACAACCCCCAGGAAGTTGCACTTCGATTGGTTTATTAATTATGCACCACCCAACCACCGTCCCTCCCACAGAGAGGGAAGTTGAGGAACTTTGGAGGGGACCYAAGGCTGGAGGAAAGACTTGGCCGGGTTTCTCCTAAATGGTTTCTGTGTCCTCGTTCAGAGCGTGATGCAGCCCTTGGCACTGCCGAGGGGAYGAGGGAGAGGACAGAGACCCGTCTGTGTCCTTCGATCAGGACTTGGCACAGCAGAGGGCCTCACCATGGCCCTGTCCAARCCGGTGCCGCTGACAAGATAAAATGGGAAAATCCTGTGCACAGATGACGCATAGGGTGGAATAGGAACGGGAAAGTTAGGCTTTGGGAGCAGGTCTGTTGGTGTAGGCGGCTCTTGGCACAAGTGTGGGCACAGATTGCTGGTTGTGAGCACCACAGCTGCACTGCTAGAAGGGCCAGCTCTAGTGTCGTGGTTTTGCCTGTGGGGACGGCTTTGCGGTGTTTTCCYTGCAGGTTTTTAGCTGTCCATATTTGGACTACATAAATGATGTAATATGTTTAGAGATAGTCAAAGCAAAACTCTTAGCGTGKGTTTCTGTGACCTTGGTGGTTTTGGCTATCTGTGTGTTATTGCAGAAAAGTGTTTGTGTTAGAGCGGCAGCTACGCTAGCACATCTGTTTATCATACCGGTGGGGAAAAAAAATCAAGGAGAAGAAGTTATATTTATAAAATTTCAGCTTTCCACCGGCGTAGCAATATCAACACTTGTGGCACAGCTGGCAGTACAGCTGTATCACCCAGGTATCAAACAGTTTCATACTTCCAGTAAATACCTCCCTGCCAGCTGAAGGCTGCGGTGTAGACCGGTGTTGGATCACCCTGTTCTCCTGGCTTCTCACATCCCCTTTAATTATATACAACAGCTCATTTCAAATACATCTGGTTTTCAAAGCACTGCAGCTTTATTACCTGGTTTTATAGCCATCTTGATTGAAACTCAAGCAGTCAAGTAAATGACCTTCATAATGTTGCACAAGGATTTTTTTTTTTATGAGAGGTATCTAATTTCAAAATAAACCTGCTCATAGATGCATCCAGTTGCATCTATGTATACTGTTATCTTGCCTTTCAGTATTTATGTTAAATATCTGCTACTTTTCTGCTACAAGAGTATTTACATCTGACTGATTTTTATGCAGTTGACAAGGAGGGTTCTTTGGGCTTATGTCAAATTGTAGTTTTCAGATTTACTGTCTTAAGAAATTGCCATAAGGAACAGGGAAATGGCTTGCAGTCTAATTTGCTTTCCCATTTTCAGGTTAATATTAATCCTACTTTCTTTTGTTGACTTTACAGCTCTATACATTTCTCTTGCAGAAATGAATCAAGGGTGTCACTTGAACTCTATTGTAGTCTTTGCTTTGGGATCACGTTTCCCAATAATTTATTCCATATGTTTACCATTTGAGCTTTCCTTGAGTTTCAGAACATAAAATGAGGAAAAATAACTTACCTTTACCATGTTCTGTCCACCGAACTCTGGTTACCCTTTCCTTTCTGCTTTCTTTTATTTTTCTTTCTTAAAGACCTCCTTGTCTCCTTGTCATTATCCTGAAGCTCGCCCAGTCACACAGTTGGTGAGATTTGTGACCCAGGCCTGTTTAAGCCTTGTTGAGTTCCAGATTTACTCTTATTTCCCTAATTTTTAAATTTACCGCTAATAAGAAGCGTAATTCAAAACAGACTCTTTCAGTGAAATATGTCTGGCCTCAGAGCCGTTACAGCCTCTTTTCTGGGGATTCCACAGCTTGTGCCTCATCAAAACCAGACATCCCACTTTGCCTAATCAGGCCCACAGATCAGGCTTTCTTAATGTGTGGGGAGTAACACCACGGGGAACACACAGAAGTTTATTGTCCTTCTGTGTGTCTAGAGCTTCAGAAACAGGCTAGTTGTGAAGAAAAGTCTTCCTGAATCTGCAGAGAGCCTGTAGTACTAGGAAGCCTGGAGAACGAATAACATTTCCATTTGGGAGCAGCATCGTCACCGCTTTGCCTCTTTGAAGAAATCTGATTCACCCAGTATACTGGGAAATCCAGCATTTCTTCCTATGTRATGTTCCATTTTTTTTCTACAGCCAAGATTTAAAACTTAGATGCAAGGAGGGAAAAAAAGGAGACAAGACCTGTGTGCAGCTGCTTCTTATTTCTACATGTCCTTTAATAGAAAATTAATTGAATTACAGTACATGCTCCCTGCACTATTTCAGGCAGGCAGGCAGCAGACTTGGTGAGACTATTCTGTATTCTCATCCATTTATTGCCTGTTTACTGTCCCACTTCCTTTGGCAGATTCAAAGCAAAACATCCARTCAGTAATCAGGGTATTTATATTTTTTACTTATATATTTACATTAAACAGTAGTTGGCAAATATTTCTGAGATGCGCATATTGCCGTTAAAAGAAAGGAGTACAACAAAACTCTTTTTWAAAAGAGCTCAAAAAATATAAATGTTAAAAAAAATGACAGTGCTCTAAACGTGACAGCTCTTACGTCTCTTGGTCACTGCGAGAAAAACTGTGGAAATCCTGACAGTGGATTTCCTTATAGTCCATGATACATTCAGGACATGACGACAGCTGTTTTGACTCTAAGCTTACAAATTAATTTTGAAGCATGTAAAATCTGGTACTTCACGTAACAACTTCACGTTTCAAATCTTCCGCTTAGTATCCCTCCACATAGAAACTTGCTATCTTGCTGTCATTTTGTTAAGTATTTTATAGAAAAACAAAATCTTTTAAGACTTTCAAGAGTCATCATTTGCACCACTGGGCTGCATTGGCTGTGCTATGTTAAGATGTAGCTAGAAGATCACAGTGAAGTACTGATGTGAAAAAGATAAAGAACCATTCCTCTAGATCATGTGAATTGCCTATATCTTAGCTAGCTGCTGAGATGTTTGGTTTTGCCCTAATGCCTTCTTCTTTCTACATAAGGAGTTACATTTTTGTCACATAAGGAGTACATTTTTGTAGTCTGGTAAATTAGAGGAATATCTAGTTTTGCCCAATAGCTACCTCTGRAAAAATGTTTGGTGTTTACATAATCAAAATTATAAGTAAGTAAATATAACATTGAATGATATTTTCTAAACATTAGGTGTAATAGGAAGCACTTTTGCTTAAGCATTTTCTTTTAGCTGAGCATCCCTTTGTTTGTGTAGGGTTATGCGTTACCCACCAAGCTAGTAGAGATTASGTAAAAAATATTCTGCATCTCATAATGTTCAAGTACCATTTCTTTTTAAGAATTTTTCATAGGAAAGAGCATATGARTTACAGGCTCCAAAGTTCCACTGAGATCCTGTTTTGAGACAGTTTTCCAGCTGGATTGATTCAGATGGAACATCCCAAAAGTTAGTCTTGGCACAGGTATAAGATTTCAGTGGACATTTTGTTTTGCTAAAGTCTATGAAAGTAAGCCAAAGATAACTCCACAGGTATCACGCGGAAAGGCCTGTGCTGCTCATCATGCAAATAGTTCCAGTCAAGTACRGAGACAACTGGCCGAATAAAAGTCGCAAGATTTCAGCACATAATAAATAGGTGTTCCTCTCTGTATTTAGCCCTTTGTTATAAGTCATCTTAAAATGAAATACCAAAGGAAGAAAAATTCTTCCTCTCCCCGTTTCTCATGTTGCATAGAGATGTACAGAGATGACCTGATGGGTTTCCTTCTGCAGCTGACTGTGGTTTTAAGAAGGAAAGTAGAGGGAGGTTCTTTTTTGATGCCCCTTCCAGATAATAATTTAAAGTGTTATGTAAACTTTTCTTTACGCACTGTGTGATCTTGGTATCTAATTAATATTTTGGAGCAGTGAAGAGTCACTGAGGTGAATAAACTTGAATAAGCATCCCGTTGCATTCTCCAGAAGTAAAAGCAAAGATTCTTCCTCTTCCAAAGATAAATGGAAAAAGAAGAAAATATAGATATTCTTTAATCTATTTTTAATATATTTTCTACTTTTAGATTTTATTACCTGTGATGTAACACACTGATTGAAGTCATAAGCAGATTATTCCACGAAAAACAGTTTTCTCTGTATTAAGATGCTATATTCCTTTCCCAATACAGTAATATAACCTCTATGTCCTATGCCACAAGACCCCACCACCGTCYTTTTTGCTAATACCATGTATTTTGTGAACAGCAGGGTAATCTCCTTTGTAAAGTTTCCTCATCTGTAAACTGTAGAAGCAGCAGAAAGAGTATATTTACAGGGGAAGAAAAGGAGATTTCCAGAGTTATATAACTTTCTACGTAATGTACATTTCCCTTCACAGGGGAAGTTTACACAGTTATTTTGGTTTAAAGCAGAAATKAATCAAATCAGTAAAAATGTACATGAAATTTGTGCATTAAACAATGAAATATTGTTTGCAAACTCTAAATTGTCAGTCAAATTAATAGCAAAAAAAATCCCAAGTGTCAACTCTCAGAGAAAAGATACACCATTAAAAATCACTCTGAGTCAAGAGTCTTCCACCAAATGTTAACAAGATAGTAAGTTAAGAACTAAGAAAAGATAAAAGAAACTGCTATGTTATTTTTATTTTCAAAAATTAAAGTGTGCTTTAAAAGAACTCTTTCATCAGCTTAAAAAAATGCAGATCTGTTACATTGTCTCACTGACTTTACGAGTCTCACTAACAAGACGAACTAACTTTTATCATGTGCATAGGCATTAGCATCTTTCCTTTCCAGCATGGATGATTTTTTTTTGACTCAAAGTGCTTAGCTCAGTGTTTTTCCTTGCTTCTTATTATTAATACTTTTTTTTTCTTTTTTTGCTACTCTTACATGATTGCCACAAGCAGCAACAAATCAAGAAGGTATCATAAAATTTCAAATGAAACAGCTATTCCTGCTGTCTGAATTCAACGTTGTTTCTGGGAAACAGATGAAAATCATCTTTAGACTCACATAAAGASGACAGACCAAAGTGAGGCAGATGTATACATTAATTTATTGCCCTGCAAACTCCTTTTCTGTAGAAGAGGAACATCATCAATTACTTTGTTTAAAGTGATACATAGATATGTAAAATATCATGAAAAATAATAAACATTTGTTGTCTCCAGTAGAAATTACGTTAGTTCCCATTTTATTAAAGTGCTAGACAGATAAACTTCACCATAGTGGATTTAGTTTACGCTGTGAATTATTGCTTTGTAAAATAGAGAACCTTGAAAAACTCCTGATGCAAATAACACTTTATTTATAAAGTGTCTTCTGGGATATCACATGGTTTACAGTGAGACTAGTCAATTAATAAAATAGCTTTTCTCAGCAAGTATTTCTACTATAATGTCCATAAACTACAGTGAGCCTGGCTAAAAGTAGTGCACAACAATCATAGCAATATGCTAAAGGGGGCAAACAGACCCTAAGCCAATATTGTCTCACTTCTTTTTTTCTGCTTAATTTAATGAAAAGCTCTGAATACAGAGACTGATGTGTTTTCAAGTTGTTACTGAYGGGCTTTCAATTGATCTGGGTACTTTATAGCCACCAACACATGGGTAAATAAGCACCTTGCAAAACCAACCAAACCAAAAACCTTGTGAGGTAAAGCAGAATTKTTGCCCTCAAGCTATAGAACCAGTGCCCGGGGCAAGAAGTGATTTTCCCCAAAGCACCCAGGGAATATGTGGTGGAATGTGGTAGGCACCAACCTACCTGCCCAGCAGCCAGTGCACGGCTTGCTTGGCAGAACTGCCTCTGGCACCATTGCCACAGCTTCTTGCCTTTCTCAGGTATGAATCTGATGCTAACAAAGWGCTAAAAAGCTTAGGAGGACACTGCTATATTCTTTGTATTTTAAGGATTCAAAGTGCTGTGTATAAAACTCCTCTCAGAACTGTTTCCAAAAAGTAAGCTTACGTTAGCTACATCAGTACAGAGCTTCCCAGATGCGCAGCCATGACTTCAGCCATGACCAAAAGGACCACCTCAGTCTCCTTGCCCCTCTCTCCTTGCCATTACCAGTGGCACTGCTGACCTAAAAAGCAGATGGCAGCTCTGTCGGTTGAACAAATACCACAGTAATGTATAAAGCCCATAAAACCATAAAGCCGTACAGGACCTTACAACTCACACTTAAAACTGAAGTTCTTGTGCTCCCATCTGACACTATTAGCATTAAAGATTCAACATCCTAGATGTAGTTACTTAAAGACCAAAAGAAGAGAAAGCTGAGATATATCCTTGGGGGTTGGACTAGATGACCTCTAGAGGTCCCTTCCAGCCTTAAGCATTCTATGATTCTGTGATATCCTGGATACGTGAAAGAGTCTCAGGGCTTCCCAAGCAACGTCTAAGAAGCTTGATTTTGCCTAATAAAATCCCTTTTACCTGTTTCTGCTTAAAAGTTTAGCAATGCAATTATTCCTAATGAAAATATTAAACACAATGCCAAACCCATGAGCCAGGGGGCTGTTTTTTTGAATCATTTTCTTATCTGCTAAGTAAATTAATTAATGCAAATGAAGCTCTAGTGTCATAAAAAATCACGAAACCACATCCTGCTCTACTTGAAGACATGGGCAAGATTGTCTTTGACCTCCATGGGAACAGGTTCAGGCCTATAACTTTCATATCTTGTGCGTTAAGTGACATAATCAGAAATACTATCTTCTCCTATTAAGATGATATATACGTATGGCATGACAAGTAGCAGCACAYGGACTTGTCTGATGGCTGTAATTAGAGGTTTTTAATGACAGGTTAGTTATGTTTAATATGCAATTCCACATTGCGGTTACACTATCAGGTTCTATTCAGGATCTTCACACACATCATAACTAAATTCAGAGACAGATGAATATTCCTGATACTTCAAATTCAGTTCTGCTGATTTAGCACCTTCTGAGGCATGCACTGTGTGGTAAACAAACACTGCAAGGAAAGATGTTTTCCACTGAGATTTGTCATGGATTTCAATCATTTAACACTTTCCTGCCTTTCTTACTGCTAGAATTGGTGTTGCTCTCTATCTTGATGCAAAGATCTGTGCAAACATTCTAATAGGTATCGTTTCATTATCTTGGAGGAATTTAGGTGTGGAACCGATACATTGCTTTATTAGGTGAGTTATACGAAGAAAGCTTCCCATCTATAGATTTGTGTGCTGTGGAATTTAAGTCAAAGCAAGATATTTAAAAGGTATTTTCTTCAGGCTTCAGTGTCCTACAGAAAAATGATTGTGCCAGATGACAATGAAATATTCCGAAGARCAATACATGTTTTAAAAACAGCAATTACTGCAAATGTATAAAACAACAAAAAGAACCAAAGGCACCAGTAATTAAGCATGAGTCAGTGCTTCCAGTAAATTCATGTCAGCTACAAGCAATAGAAAAACAGAGTTTTCTGTCCTGAAGCATTGCCAATTTACTGCAGAAAACTGATTGATCCAAAGGGTTTGAACATCTCATGGTATAATCTTACCAGCTCATATCTATATATACAGTTACCCTCTCTTGGGGCTTTCTTTTCTCTCCAGCTCCTACCCACAGCTCCTTCAAAAAGTCTCCACTGTCTGATAGAGTTTTAAGAATTATTCTATGAGCCGATATGTATCTTTTCTTGACATTAGTCTTARGAGTGTAGTTTGGCCAGAAAGCCTGAGGCTAAATAGCCTAGCATTCGTAAACCATGCCAGGGATTGCTGGAAGCACCTGCACCTTGCAGTTATCCAGCTGGCTTTGAAATATRTCAGAACACTGTTTATTTGCATCATATCAACAGCATGGCGTCTGAATTCATTTTCACATCCCTGTCCTGATGGGACATGGCTCTGAACATAAAAATTAGCATGTATAAGTGCTGTACAATTAAAGAGATATCAATGCTTTACCCAAATTACCAGATAGATCTTTGCTGACCAAAAATAACATAATTAAACAAGCATACTCTTTTGAATCTCATATAAATAGTCTCAATTCACAGACACACATATATATATTATTTAGCAGAGAAAGCAGAAGAGATACATGCACTGGTGATGTGAATGGGTTGTGAAGTRGTGATACACCTGACTAAGTCACAGTCTTAAAGAAGACACTAGCAAAGTGAAGCCTTTAATAGAAGGCTTGTCTGAAAGCAGGATTACAGGAGCAGAGGAACTGTACATTTTTGGAATAGACATTTATTTCTTGGTATGTATTTGTCTGGAAGTGGTGGGAATGCAGCACTGGTAAGAGCAGTGCTTTTACTATCTGTGGGAACGAGTGGCTCTATAGAAAAGAAGAATAAACACAACAGTATTCAAAAGTAGGGCATTTGACGTTAGCTACTCCAAAGTCAAAGAGGAAAGCTGAGGTGATCAGGTAATTATTTGCTTTYGGTACAGAGAACATTGCTGTTACTGGGTTTACATGTAAAATAACAGTAGTTCTCTGAAGGGGTTGGGAGGTCAGCCACTTGTCTGCTCAGGAGTTGTTATTAAAAGTACAACCAAGGAACCCTAAATCATATGTAAACATTGCAAAACAATGGGAGGGCGTACAAGTATTTRCATTTGGTCTGTTTTTTTCAGAATTTATTACCATTCTTTCTAAACCAGTAGTTTTATGAGCACTGGGACTACTGAAAATAGAAGATTTTGTCTTGTCTCACGATCGTCTGTGAGCTTTGATTAATGCTTTTTTGTAGTCTGGAACATGTAAAAGATCTTGCTGTTACCAGTGTGTATTCTCTTAGGTCTTATGGTTTTTGAACTTGCAGATCAACCCCTTTTTTTACAGAACTTAATGGATCTCTTTGCCTATTCATGTTTGTATTTTCATGAAATTTTAAAGAATTTAAGTGTCTGTGAATCATTTGCTGAATTCAACTCATGTTGAAACTGGAAAGGTTTAAAAAAAACTTAGAGGGAACTTAGATAGGCAGATGCAAACACAGAGCAGCCAGAACATCRCAGTTTCAGGTAGCCTTGTTAAAATGACAAGGTTGCAAAAACTAGTGGATAGCAGCTGCCTGAAGGAATCACTGTCCATTTCCATGTTTAAAGCAGAATCTATTATCTTTAATTATAATCAAATTGCTACCTGTTTTCGTTACAGCTTCTGCCTGTCCATGTCCTAATGTGCCCATGGCAAGGAAAATATTGTTTCCATTCCAATTGGCATAATGAGAAAATGCGTTTAATGTGTTGGCTTTAACACAGTATTTATCAGAAGATTATCCTATGAAATTGTCAGTTTATGTCATGATAATTAGATATCTTGTTTGAAATCTGTCAAATAGAAGGAAGCTTTCTTCAGAGATCGTATTGCGCTTCAGTTTGCAGGTGGGCCTTAATAAACTCAACTCCTGGAAAGTGTTGAGGCGRTAGCAGGCTTGGCATTTTTAGTCAAGTAACCTGAAGACTGAGCCTCAAGAAATTGCTTGGCAATGTTTTCTCTGGATAAACTTCCTTCATGACTTGATCCTTTGCTAGGACTGTAGCATACATTGTAGCATAAACTGGACAAACTTCAACTCTCCATCCCGCCCCTTCCAGTTATCYCGACTCTGGCAGTCCATGGGGATTGATTTTTGTCCTCACCCGGTTACAGAGTGAATAGAGCTGTTGCAGTGCTGCAAAGAGATGGCAGACTTGTGGGAGGGCGGAACAGGACCCTGTTTCTTGGAAGATATATTCAAATATGTGATAAAGTGTTTCTCTTTAAACATATAAAATCGAGAGAATTAATTAATAGAACTATGAGCTATGAACTAAATTTTAACAGCAATGCTTATATGTTGGCTTTGGTCAAGTGTGTTTCATTAAATGAAAAAGTGTGATGTGGCCTAACTGGGCCAGATTGTAGTTCCAGCCCACAGGAATGAAGCATTTTCAATTACAGTACTTTAAACAATAAGATAAACTAGGGAAATACTAGGAAAAATGTTTTTCTCCCTTCTGGAATGGGAATAGGGAAGTAAAAGCTAGTCATTAATTCTAAAATAAAATACACTGAGTAGCTATTTCCTTCATTACGGAGAGGCCATCACATTGTTGATAGTGATTAGATTTGACAGAGTTAGTCTGAAATGTTCTGAAAACTATAAAATTCTATACAAATACTAATTTGCTTATTATGCTGTCCAGTGAATTGCGTTCACGTGAAACATACTAGAAGAAAGTTCTCATAAAGGTTAAGACTTTAATAAATTTAACTGATTGATTCTTTAATTCTAATTAATAGGACTAAGGAATAATACTGCCTCTCTCTGTACTGGCTAAGCAAGAACTTAGGTGTACATGAAATAGACATCACAGTATGCATATAAATAGCAATATCTTAGATATCCAAGCTCTTCAACTGTTGCATTTTTATTCTTTGTTGCTGAAGCCARCTAGATGAAGGGTCTGTCAAGGAGATTGATATCACAGGATCCCGAGCTATCTTAATAATTACCGTTTGTTTCTGGGTTTTTTTTTTCTTTCTTSTGATTGCCCCTGTGCAGTTGACTTAAAAGAAAGTCCCCATTTACATGACAGAAGCTGCATCCAATTTTCGCTGAACTGAACTCTAGTAAGGCAGCTATGAGATATTTTAGACCATACAAATTAATTAAAGAATTTCTATGTTTTCAGCTAAATTCTTAAAATTATTGAGTTTCTTCCATTCCTCCTGCCAGCACTGATCACTCATTCCCAAAACACATTAGAAGGTTTATTTATAAAATGCAATATTTATGTAGATGTTTATATTCTGGCTTCATGATGATTGCAAAGAAAAACAAAACCTGGTGATTTCTTGCACTGCATAAATCAGTTCCTAAGTGAKGGTGTGCCTGGGCCATTAATGGTGCATTCTAGCATTTAAGAGAGAACAAAGTRTAAAACAGTGGATCTGCAAACTCCTGGCAAGGTCTTCCAGAACCCTGGAGTCATGGCATAGACTTTAAACTCAGACACAGGGCACAATATTTCATCTGAGTATGTTACTATTTTTATTTAAAATTTGCTCCATTTATGCCCATGAAATGCAACAGTCAAGTGCCAAAATCTAGAGCTGACTCYATGACTAATCTTGACTTCCTTAATTTTTCTCTTTCCTACTCGGAAGAAATCACAAATCACTACGTGTTAAGACACTGTCTCTATGGAATTTCAAGGGCAGTAAACTGTCATTACTGATAGATTCAAAATTCTGTGTATCCRAGCCAAATGTGATTCATTGCCCACATGGAAACAGCATTTCTGTGTTTTCCTCTTCCTTTGTGGCAGGTGCTTAACAGAAAAGAAAAAGAAAAAAAAAAGAAAAAAAAAGAGAGAAAGAAAAGACTTCAAAGTATTTTTAAAGGGTAGCATTTTAGTTTTACAGTTACTCTTTCTTAAACTCACTATAACCAAATATTGCAAAATCCAGAAGATCTTTTTCTGGATCCATGCAGTACTGATRGATGTTCTGAATTTCTGCAATTCTGAAAACACAACATATTATTTTACAGTTTAGATTGAAGTAGAARTATCCAAGATTCAAAATTATCTGTATTTCAAAATCTTGTCCAAATCAGCTGTTTATATAAYGTAGTTTGTATTTTAAGATAGGTGATAAGGATTTGTGAGATTAGTTTCTATTACAATTGTTTTTCACACATTTGATCCTCTTTAGATGGACTCCGTAAACTTCTTGAGTAACAGGACTGTCCATCTCCTATTGAACCACCTCAGCTAGGCAGATAGGGTCATTGTCTTCGTTGTCAGTGAACAATRTTCTGTGCTACAGAGGAAGAACAAAAACCTTGGAAATTCATACACTTAACTTGTTAACTTTGTACGATGGTCATCTCATGCACTGTAGAGTGGGATTTTTGTAGCATATCTTATTGTAAATTATATAGCTGTGATTATAATGCAATGACATGTTCAGCAGGTCAATGCTATAATACATGAAAYACACTCTTTTTTTCCTTCATTTTTCTAACACAAAAAAAATCAGATCTCCAAAGAATTCTGCCTGCAATAACCTAAATTTGGTGCAATTTTTCTAMCATTTTTGAAAGGATTTAGATGTTGATTCACGCCACATCATACACCTAAATGACTGACACAGYTGAGCTTCACTTTGAAAAAGGACTTAGATGCCTTCAGTAACATTGACTTACTGCAAAGCTTAGGATCCTACGTGCCAAAATATATCTAAAAATGAGTTTCAGACCGTGTAACACCAAAGCCAGCAATTGTTTGCTCGTTTTTAAAACCTAAGTCCAAATTTGAGTCAGTGCCTGCATAAACATTCGGGGCTTGGTTCATAAACTAAACTGTGGGAAATCTGCCCTGAAAAACACCAGGGCTTTTGCCTACTAATATGCCCAAAGGTGTGGCTGGAGTCATTAGGGAACAAAGACCTGTCTGGGAAACATTATGAAGATTAATAACTGTGCATACAAGATTGGAAAGGAGCAAGCAGAGGGCATATTGCTTATTGCCTGTATCTATCTGGGCCTGGGATGAAAAATAAATCAAATCCAGAAAGGCTTTCAAAAAGATTTTAGAAAAAAATAAAGAAACAGGGGTGGTGGAGGGACTTGTTCTTGCTATGGGGGCAAGCAATCATTCTTCTCATCATCAGGAACATTTGAAAGAAGACATATTCTGTAAGATGTCATTTGCAAGTAAAGTCCAGTTACCCTGTTTTCGTGTTCATATAAGTAACACAAGTTTTCTCATGGATCTATACTTAAACTAAGAAATTTAAGTAGTGAAAGTTTAGACAATAATACATTGGACTTGTYGGTCTTGAAGATTTTTTCCGACCATAATAATTCTATGATTCTACAAGTCACTTTGGTGCATTAGAACATGCTATCTGTCTTAGGGCCATTCTGCTTTTAAACTTGTCAGCCCTACTTAGGGAATACTTAACATAACTATACATAAATGGCAAAGCTAGTAGAAGGCTTATTGCCTTCTTGAATCTTTATTTTATTGCATTTTCAAGAAAGTAGGCCCTAAATAAATTGAACATCTTTTGGTCTTGCACCTAGAAGGTAAATAGTTAAGTACAGATACACTCAGCAGAGAGTAAGGAAGTAATCTGGGAACACTTACAAAGAAACATCCAATTTCACATCCCACTACATAGCTGTACCCTCTCAAGTGACTAGTACTTTCCTTGGATGATCCATGGGATGTGTGCAGGAGGACTTCTGGAAAGGAAAGAAARAGAGAGATGTATGGCTATAAAGTCAGAGTCATAGATTGCAGTTACTCAGCTTGGATTTTTTAAAATTGCTCAGGTCGGAGGTAACAAGATAAAAGGAAATTGATTCAATCAGTTTTACAGCAGTTTTCCTGAGTTACTGCAACAAGCACTTGACTGCTTCTATCCCTTTTCTTAGGRACAGCTGAAAGAAGAAGGATTTTTGCTTGACAGGGTATTATCCTTAAGGTCAAGGTTATCTAMAGGAACAAACCTGATGTGTGTTCAGATATAATTGGCTGCAAAGGATTGAGGTGCACACATGCAAAAGAGAGAAAGAAGGATTTTCTAGTATGTAATTCATTTCACTGGGAAGTGTAATATCATCCAACAAGCACCACTTTGCCACTTGCTGCAGGATTAATCGGGCAGGTGCGTATCCACAGGATTAGGCTCTGACAAAAGCCTTGAAGTCATGGAACCAGCCTAATAGCTGGTAGCTTAGTTGTTGGGCTGCTGCCCTTTTTTTTTTTTTTTTAAGCATTTGTCAATGAGGGTAAATTCATCTTGGCAGGTAGCAGGAAATGTGTATTATGCGTGCCTGCACTACGTGGGTTGCTGTGCTCTTTAAGGATGTTTGTCATTGGATTTGCTCGAGGAATACGGTAGAGATGAGAAGCTTTAGTTTTCATCAAAGACTCTACAGTTCTACCATCAGCAGAGGCTGTAGGGAAGATGGACAGAATCAAGCCACATCCTTTGCCACTGGCAAAATGTTCCTACGACATGTCAGCTGGTAGGTCTGATTTTCCAGCCAAGAGTGTAATTCATGTGCAAAATCAAAGGAAGTTTCATTACAGGGTGAGAACAAGTCACATTTCAGACTGTTTTAGAGAAGGAAATATTTTCTTACATTTTATTGCTTTCCACTTGACTTTTTCCTTATTTCTGTCACTACAGTGTTAGAGTYGAGAGGGTAGGTGAAGGGATTCAGTGCAAAACACCTCCACTCTATAGAGTGATTGTGGCACTACTTGCCCTAGCCAGGCCAGATACAGTTGGCTCCATTCCTTTGCCCAGTCCTATATCCTCTATTTTTTCCAGTTTTAGTCTGCCCTCTAGCAATGTCATTTTGCAGTGTTCCCTTCAGCATACCATTTGTCATCCTCTCTCTGTTTTATCCAAGTGAGTGGGAAGATACACACCATTTGCTGAAACATATTTAAGCTTTCCAAATGACCACTAATTTTAACAGTGACTTATGAGAAGCAGTCTTAATGCTGATGGTGGTAGTCTTGATCTTGCTAACTTCTCTGAATGTCAGCTGCAATCATTTGGCTCATAATTGTTTCTGATTACAACATTTATTTTAATTCTTTTCTTTTTAGAAGCTCTGTAGGGTTGATAATGAAATGTATTGAATGTAAAAACCACACAATTTTTTTTCTGCAGCCTCTCTGAAATGATTCCATGATGTTCCAGGATCCTGTGCTATTCTTGGACTGTATGGAATATGTCAGAAAGGGTATATTTGTGGGTATCTTTCAATGGAATTAGTAACTGATGAATTGTAGCATTATACAAGAAACACAGCTACCATAACACAGTCATATCAGAAAAGCACTCTACAACAGAAAAAAACCTTCAAAATATAAACCTTTTACTGTCATCCTCTGCAGAATATTGAGCATTCACAACATGCAAATGCCCAGGTTATAAAGGCGCAAGCTGAATTAATGTGGCAGTTAAATTTACTAGCCTGGAAGTTGCACTTGTAAAATATTTATGAATACACATGGTTGTCACTGCAAAGAAACTGCTCTGACAGCTCAACTTCTCTCCCTGATTGTTTTCTCTCTCTGTCTCAGCTCCCCGGTTTGTATTCCAAGTTCACTGCACGAGCTTTAGAATTTTCCATGTGAGAGATGGCACACTACCAAAAAAAAAAAAAAAAACCTGCTTCCAAGTTATTATTTTGGTGCAATTGTTATATTCATTGTCTCATTGTCTTATTCACTCAGAAAGATTTCAGTCCAGGTTATTATTTTGGTGCAATTGTTATATTCATTGTTTTATTCACTCAGAAAGATTTCAATCTGGTATTTCAGTCTTGGAGAATAGTTTTGCTTTTCATTTGCCTGGTTATCTGTGCCTTTTTTCAAATTCAAAAGTGAAAAWTTTCCAGAAAATTTGAGTTACTACAGCATTAAATGCAATGCTTTTGCAAGTGCTCTGTGTAGATACTTCATTGGTTTAGAGAAGAGGATTGAAACCTAGGCTAGATGGATTAAATTATATGCTACGTGTTTTACGTGTTTTAAACATATATTGTACCTCTGCATGTTCTTTTTCTCTATGAGTTCACARCTTTGAACTTCAAACAGTGAAAAATTTTATATATATTTTGCATATGAACAGTGCCATTACTGTGGGATCTCCCCATGTACGTTTTAGTGGGTTCTGAGACCAAACAGACACTACAAGAAAGGAAGAGTGAGGGAGAAACTTCCTTACTTGACAGCAAACTGACATTAGTGTGATTTTTCTTCCGAGAAACTTTCAGCATTTAATCCTCTCCTAACGTAAAACTGAATTTGGAAAAATCAAGGAATTAATAATACTGTTTTGAGTTGTTCAGTTATGATAGCCTGAACAAAATATATATAAATGCATTCATAAAGTGTAAAGAAGAGGGAGTAGGACTCTTCTCAATGGTATCCAGTGGATGGGCAAGAGACAGTGGGCGCAAAGTGAAATACAAAAAAAAATCCATGTCAACACAAAAAGCCTTCCTTACAGGGAGAGTAGTCAGACATGATAAGAGGTTGCACAGAAGGATTGTGGAGTCTTCATCTTCAGAAGCCTTGGAAGGACAACTGAAAAGCCTCCTGTGTTAGTTGACCCTGCTCTGAACATGGAGAGGGTTGAACTAGATCATCTCCAGATCATCCAATCTTCCTGTACAGTGGAAGTCCCTTCCAATCTCCCCTAYACAGTGATTCTCAGAATCTGTAGTGGCCTGGGTTTAACATGGTCCTTGTGCACTGTGGGATAGGACTCTAAGGTACAGAAGGCATGAGACAGAGTTTGTGCAGGTGAAAATGTGGCCAGAAAGAAATGTGTCCTGTTAAAACTTTGCACTTGGGAAAACTCTGTTCTGGGAGCGCTCTTTTTTTCTGTCCTTCTTGGTGCTTTGAGTGCCCTAGATCCCTGTAGTGAAGTTTGGCTTGTCTCCCTCATAGTGGCAATGCTTGGAACGGCGCTGAGCTCCTCATCCACACTACCCTATCTGAAAGGGGGRGAGTCCTTTGGGGACCCGTTTACATGGAGTCTCATTCACTGCTACCCTGGCTGTGAAGTAAGCATCAGCAACACTGCAAACCATCTGGCACGCATCTGAGCCTGTGAAACACTGACTGAAGTGTGGATTAAGAGCTCTGGCATGCCCTTCTCTGAGAGTGCTCTAAAGAATGACGGATACAAAGCCAGTATGAGCATATGCGTTGCCCTTCCAGCTCTCTGCTGCACAGAGCCTGCCTATAATGATATCCTTSTTATATAATTCAGCTGATATATAGGAGTTGATGTATAGTCAACAGTTAGCATTTCCAGGGGTGAATATTACCAAAAACTCTATTCATATTTAAACACGTGATATAGTTTTTCTCTCCACAGGAAAAAAGAAATGTTACTGCAGATGTCTGCAACACTTGAAAAATCAAAGYCTTTCAAAGTAATAAAGGCAATGTTCAGAAAATATTATGAACAGTAGCTCTGCTACAGTATTTCTTTTAAAGGGACATCTGGGGTGAATTAGGGAACTGCTTAGACTGTGGCACTGCTGCAGATGTTGAGGTATAAACGTGTTTTGCAGAGACTGTAGATATGGAATCATGTATAATGCTTTTATTAGGAGCTCAAGCACTGTATTTCCAGTGATATGAAGAATGACAGCAAAGAAAATAAATGCCTTCTGAGTTTAAATTACAACCACATCTAATGAACTCAGAGGTGTTTTCACTGTACTTTGGTATTACTTTTCAGCTCCTGCAGCCTAAATGAACCTACTGATCATAACACTAAATATGGGCTCAAAGGATATCCCAAGAGGTATCATTAGTCACATATTACATCCTTTTCTAATTTGTACACTTACTGTGTTGCAGGATTTCACAGAACTGATGAAACCTTCAGAATTTCATGTTTCCCTCAGCAGTCTACAATAACCCTTAGTCTGAATGACATGTATTATTTCCTTGTTGAACATGTGATGTCGAGGGTTTAGTAAAAGATTTATTGTAAGGAAAACTAGATGTTTTATTTCCAACCTAATTGAATACATTATTGCTCTGAGTTTACACTGCAGTGATATATTACACCTCAGCACAACTGTACACATGAAATCTTATTTCAGCAGGAAGCTTATTGGACTACAAATCAGAATACAGCTGTTGATAGGAGAGCTGTGTGTGTTAAGTTACAATATGTTGCAATAAAGTTTTACTGTATAAGTCATAATGGAGAATAAAATAAAAATCCAATAAAATAGTTACGCTATTTTTACAGACTAGAAGAATGGCAACTGCTACAACTGAAATTTTCTTCRTTATATACAGATGATAGAAAGGCCATAGGAAAGTCTTTCTGTCGGTTATGTGGAAAGTAAAGATAAGGCTCGTAATCCTGCTAAGGTTTAAGAGCAGAGCAGCTTACAAATTCACACTGAAGTGGAAAGTCCTCTCTAAGCTGTATTCATGGCTTGAAAGGTGTTTGGACATTGTGCAGATGAAGTGCAGAGCAGTTGGGGGATATGAAATTCTGACGTCCTTCAAGTGGGGCTCAGCATGCAGAACTGCTGTGCAGCTCACACCACAAGCTACTATTTCCTCTACCTGYGTGGTAGAATCATTATGATTGCAAAAGACCTTCAAAATTATCAAGTCCGACTATTGCACAAGGTGCKGAGTCCCTGAGAGCCAAGTCCATTCATATGGCTCCGGAGATCTCTGCCTTGCCTCCATCCAGCCTCATGTGATTTTCTGCAACTGGATACCTGCAAAAATTGGCCCTGACTCCCTTCTGCATGCAACAGCACCGTGATTGGGATAGTTTCAGCAACAGAGTCACTGCATCGCCTTCTCCTTGGGCTTTAACAGTGGGAAATAGGATCTCATAAATACATAATCATRTATTGGCTGGAAGGTTGGAAGGGACCTCTASAGACCATCTAGTCCAASCYCCCTGCTCCAGCAGGGACCCCTAGAGCACGGGGCACAGGGTGGCATCCAGGYGGGTTTGAAGATCTCCAGAGAAGGAGACTCCACAGCCTCTCTGGGCAGCCTGTGCCAGGGCTCTGTCACCCTCACAGGAAAGAAGYTCTTCCTCGCATGGRCRTGGAACCTCCTGTGTTTCAACTTATGCCCGTTACCCCTGGTCCTCTCACTGACCACCACTAAGAAGAGTTTGGCCCCTTCCTCCCTACATTCATCCCTCTGGTATTTATACATATAGGTGACATCTCCTCCTCTCAGTCTTCTCCTCTCCAGGCTAAACAGGCCTGGATCACTTAGTCTTTCCGCAACCAAATGAGATGATGAAGTGATGCTCAATGAAATGATGCTTCTTCCAGTAAATCATTATTTTTAGGCTGAAGTGTTGTCTACAGCATTTTATGCTGAATTGAATGTCATGTGAAATATTATTTTTCCTCTCTTACCTTTTCTTTTTTCCCTCAAGCAGATATTTGGTAAGTTGGTCAAATTATTAACAGTGCTTTGAGTACCAGGAAGTCTGTGAGGTCATGGTGCTGGACGTTCTGAGGCATAGAGAAGTGGTAACTGATTGCTTTCTCTGTGTTCATTATTTCTCTTGCTCTGTCTCAATGCAAAGGAAAGATAAATTCCAGAGCAAATGCAAAGAGGTCTGCAAAACGAGTGTTTGGGCCTGCTATCTAATACTGTGATGAATATAGAGCTGAAACAGATTTTAAGAACACTAAAAGTAAATAGATCACCAACTGGAATTTGTTATATGAATATAATAGTTAGGTTGCAGTCCTGTCTGACAGCACTGGCTTTAGCTTCAGTTGTCGTAATTAAATGTTTATTCCACATGATTAGTGTWTGGTTTCAGTAGGGATCCTTATAGGAAAATGTCACAGAGATTTTCCAGATAATAGTATTTAAGCAGACATTTTAAAGAAGCTAGACCACTCTGTTAGCTCCTAGGAATACTGTCTCTAGCAAGACAAAATTTCTTCCCTTGTCAAGCCATGAGTCCAGGGATTAACACCACACAAAATATCTAAAAGAATGCCTCCCTGTAGATGCTTCATGACTATAAAGGAACTATCCACTTCTCCGTGCTCTCTATTCAYTCAGTCCTACAAGGTGGCCAAGCTGCTTATCCCATGAACATTTTAGGAAGAATGCTCAGAGGTTGTCCTATCCTTTTTCCCCAAAGTCTGCCACTTCCCTTGCCAGTGCCATCAAATTTCCATTAAAAACAGAAGTCTCCAGTCTTCATGGCACACTACTCTTCCATAGMGAAGGAGCAGCAAGAGGATTGTAAATTGCCACCATCTGACTAGCTCTGTTTTGCTTTTCTTCMCGTGTTTTCACTATTGGCATTACATGAGTCTGCTTCTGCTTGGCCAAATCTACATGTTATTGGCTCTTTTGCTGTTTCTTTTTTGTTTACTGTCAGTTCAAGTCCCTTTTCATTAGTTCTTTCCCACAGTCCAGGCTGTATGATGTTATCTGCCCCGGGCAGGGAGGACAGTCTTTTTTTTCCCCCCTTGATGTGCCAATTTTCTGAACTAAGCCCCATCTACTGTTTTAAACAATTGATCCTTGGGCAAAAATGGGAAAACAGAGTAATCCCTCATTTAAATGATCAATGGAAAGGAATGTCCAGGAGAATATGTTGATCACTGCTGCGGCCCTAATCATCCAAAGTGTTAGTGCAATTTGGAGACGGGAGGAGGGGAAGAGATTTACAGCAGTAGGAACTCCCAGGGAAGGAGGTCTGTAAGGAATGGCTCCCATATGGAATTGGAATGCTTTGTACACCGTGACTTCGCAATTAAATTTACAAGGTGTTGCTAAGTAGCAGTACCCCTGTAAACTCAGCAAACGTTGGAAATGCCGTTACCAAACTAGGGGCTTCTTTATTGCTTCTCACATTTCAGTGGGGAAAAAGTCATTAGCAGAAGGCTGTTCTTTGTACAGACTTCCTTTTCGGGGGACGAGGGAGTGGGTGGGTGCAGGATGGCACATCAGCAAAGGCAGGGCTTGCAGTGGGATGAAAATAGGGAACAAAATAAGTGTTTTGATCTAAATTAGAAAGTGCTTGTCTAAAATGGCTGAGCACTTATCTACTTACACATACACATATGCATCTATATTCATACACGTATGAATATACACGTACACATGCACACATTTAAACGTATGTACATATATGTATACACGTCTCCCCTTGGAACAAAAACTGCCTTTTAAATTCTTCTCAGTCAAGTTTCGCTGACAAACTTGCTTGACGGGCATCAGGGACCTGAAGCAGGCTTCAGGGGAAAAAGTAGCCATCACTCATGCTTCATTGGATTTCTATGACAGAATGATCAAATTCTGTAGAATCTGGCATAAGCACATCATTATCAAACCCTGCTTTAGCATTTCTTAACTGATCACGGAGGCTGAGGTCCTTGGTGGCTCCTGTTTTCTGGCACTGTTTGTAGTTATTTGACCTTTTCTCAGTGGATAATCCACACAAAAAGCCCTAATTACTTCCCCAGCTTTGAGCGGTCCAGCACTGTGAATAATCAATGACACTGATTTAGGTATTGCACAATCAGATGCTTATGGTGTTTAAAGAACATTTTTCCATTGACCTGCCACAGCCGTAGGACAATACCAAGCACCGAAGTTGCTGTTGTAATCACAAGCTGACCAAGTGACCTTGGGGGTCTGAAGTTGATTACTATGGCCTTTATTTGGACAGATRCAACACATTTTTAATGATTTCTTTATTTTTATTTTCTTAAAACATCACTTAGTYGGGATGCATCTAGCAAGATGTTGGTATACAGAGAAATATCACACCAAGATTTATCTATAGACCTAGTTGGGCATTCTTCCTTAGTGTCACCTTAGTTTTTATTTTGGATGCTTGAAAGCAGAGTGCTGGGGAGGTTTTTGTTTCCAAATTTTATTTTAAATTCATGCTTTAAAAACAGTATGATTGTGCACTTAAATGTCTATTGCTTTCAAAGGTGTTCAAGAATGAAATCAAGAGAGAAGAAAAATAGAAATTACCTAGACTTTGTTATAGATTGAAATTTCTGAGAAAATAAACAAATAAGGATTCCTAGAAATGAAATGGTATCACATTTGGTGTTCTTTTCACTCATTCATATACTATAAATGTATTATTTGATTTAAGCTTACTACCTACTCAGTAACTTCAGCTTGAAAAAATAAAAGACAGGGAGCAGTCCCACTTTTGTCCTAGTTTAGAATGAAAGGGGTTTTGTTTTGTTTTTTAAGAAGCCATTTCCACAGACAAAGTTTATGGCAGAATAGCCAGTTATTTGGGGATGACTTTAAATCACACCATTCTTCCACCAAGCAGCTAGAAAATAAATTGTCAGTGAAAATATGCATAAATAGAGGAAAAAGGGCATCCTCCTCCAGCAGAAATTTCAACCAGCACAGAAAGGTCTTTCTTCACGTAGTTTTTTACTGAAACAAAACCTGCTTGTTCTACCGAAAGGAGTATATGGGAGCAAAAGATGTAGAGAGTTATGTAGGTGAGAATTTTGCAATGATCAACATGCTTCACCAGAGAGGTGCCAAGTGATCAGGAGTGCATCCTGGCAAAGGGGGCACAGCACACGTAGCACCCGGTTTGCTGAAGGGCTGTGCATCACTACAGCGTGTTCCCACTCCCAAGGCATGCAGGAAGCCCTTTCTCCTTGCATGGCAGCCTCCGAAGCAGTAYAGGAAGAAACAACTTTATTGTGGAGTTTCTTCTGTTTTCACCTTTCCTGACAGGAGATAAGTGGGAAGATAAACAGCAGCATCTAATGGAGATGGAAGAAAGTGTGTCAAACCAGAAGCTGCATTTGTCTCTTATGTAGGAAAGCCTGTCTCTTGGCCAATTTCCTCTTCTTTGAGGACACTGCTACAGTTCAGTTCTCCCTCAAATGAAATCTCTTCCTAAAACRCTGACTTATTTTTTCATCCATCCTGATCAAGTCTAAGCAATGACATTTGAAGGAACGGCTGGGGAAGTGCTTATGATAGGAAGTTTATATAGTGAAAGCATCATGAGGACATAGCCAGCTTAGAGCCCATCCTGGTAGATGCTGGACAAGCAACATAAATCACATTCATTGCACYGAAGCACTGGAGCTCTTTGCCTGCCTGCGTACATTACTGGGTGTCTCAGAGGCAGATCATTATGGATGAGGAATTGAATTACAGGCTCTTGTCCTATCTGGGAGCTTTTCCCCCCACTCAACAGCAGAACAGGAAAGAAAATGCTCACCACAGAAGAATAAAATCATAAGACCAATGCTGATAGAGCTAACGATAATGCTCGTAGGCCTAGTGAAGTAAAAGTAGGCATTGACCTTGCAGTAAGCTAGTAAGGCAGGTGAAGCTAAATTCTTTGGACAGCTGTCTTCTGCTCTGCTCTAGTCCCATCCTTCCTGAGCACTTCACGGTCTCCTTACATAAGCAAAGTCCTGTTGGATGTATTCGTGCAGTCAGAGACTACACGATTCAGTGAGAGATTGCAGGAGGGCAGGAACAGAACGGCACAATTCGTAAGGAGAAAAATACTGGAAGTGAGTCTTAGAAAGCGTGCTAAGTAATCCAGCATTCAAGATTTATACCCCTGCTGGTGTTTTCAGCTTGCATGCCTAAGTTTTTGAGGCAAATAATCAAACTTTCCACTGATCTTTGCAAGTTTAATTTGGCAATATTTTTAGAACAAGCTGGTTTTGAACGCTGTCTCCAATGAATTGGACACAAACATGCTAAGTATGTGCGAAGCTGTTTCATAAGCCTTTTCTACAAGAAGAATATTTAGGCTTAACRATCACTTTGTTTTTAGGGTGCCACAAACTTCTATTTTTTCTTTCAGAAGACTGCTTGCTTTGTAAGAAGGGAACACACTAATTTCAAACTGGTTGTGTTTCGTCTGAAGACAAAACAACCTTTATTCTGGAAATAATTCTCAAGTATTAATTGATCTGGGCTGAAACTATGTACAGCAGTGCAAACCTATTTCTTAACGACTGACAGATTCTGTGTGCTGTCGGTGTGCTGGGGTGCTTTAGTGTTTAGTTCACTCATTTGTCGTGATGCCCCTTCATATGGGGCATCAGTTGTGCTCMAAATTCCCCTTAAAAGTACATCTTTAGCTAAGGGCTGAACTGCACGTACATTTTGGCAGTTGCTGAAGACGCAGCATTTAAAGTAGCCAGTTGGCTTCTTAGCAGTAATTCTATTTTTTTGTAACATATGGTTATGTTTACATGCTCAGTTGAGGGAGAGCTTTCAAGTCTAGTGGTGCTTTTCAGTATCAGAAAAGGAGCAGTTTTCTAGGCAAACAACAGGTCTGAGCTTAACATGACCTTGAAGAAATTACATGGTTTCTAAAATGCAACTTCCACTGCTTAAAATCTGTTATTTCAAAAGTTGCTTAGTGTAGTTTTGCAAATAAGCTATGATCACAGTTGTTGAGCTTGACTAAGAAAATATTTTCTTTATTAATATATGGACAGATCATCTTTCTTCTGTTCTGGATTTCCTACTATACAACTGAGCTGAGCTTAAACTTAATCAAAATAAATAATCCTCCTCCTTGTATCCTGATTGTTCTAAATCAAATAAAATGTGAATGAGGTGCTTAGCCTTATTTCCCCCAAGATCAGATATCCTTGAATATTTTAATTTCTCATGTCTTCTAATTGTTGGTAAGCCACTGCTTCAGGTAATTTCCTTGAGATGAAAGAAAAATCTCTGTCTTGCAAATCGTCTTTATGGATGCTGACTTGAGCATCACAGTAGCTGAATGCTGGATGCCAGTTCAGTAGACTTCTTAGAAATGATTTTTCAGAAGATCTGCAGATCAAACAATGCCTTAATAATTAAAAAAAAAAAAAGCTATGAGTGGTCTTCTCTGTGTAACTTYACTATTTAGAAAATTATATCTAAATAGCAGGCACTTCACTATCACATTCAATGTTAGTGCTCCAGATATATGGTCACAGGGTGTTTACATAGTGGTTCAAACAGTGATAAGACTGTTGATTCTTCTAAAAACTATCTTGTTAAGTAGTAATGCACATGAATAAAGTACTTTCAATTTATTGATTAGAGTCAAATAGAGGTATATGATTCATAATGGAAATACAAATACAGTGGCACATTGCTGGAGTTCATTTGGGGTCAAATCTGAATTCTTGCATGGATCAGTTGGAGCTTATAAATTAGATTATAGCTTTTCATCCTGGAATACTGATATCTTCTATCAATTCTTTAGAATGATAAGATAAAACTAGAAGATGTTGTTTTGACTTTTCAGACTATGATGTAATTGAAATAAGCTTTGAGATCCTGTCCTGCAGGGGCAGGAGAGGTTTATGCCTGTGACCAGTGACAAAATCTGATGGAAGAACTAGCTTTGTTATTTCAGCCAAGAGCATGGGGAAATCTTTCTTATGCTGCCTTCSCTTTATACCCTGTGTCCTCTGCTTTGTTCTGCTCTGGGTCTCGATGGAGAACAGCGCATGTCACAGTGTGTCCTGTGACTCACCTACAGCTGCTGAAACAAGCCTTAAAAAGCCTGTCTCCATTTTATGTCTACTTTAGATTTTTATAAAATACTTTTGAATCTTTTCAGAAAATAAATGATTAAAAAGAATGCATGCTTCCTAAATGCAAGATTAGGAAATATATTCTTCCTAAATATAATATCCTCATTTTTCTCCTAAACATGAAATTCATTGTATCATTTGATCTGACTGAAATCTGCAGTTACTTTTAAAGTTATTTTGATATATTAGACCTATTTTTTTATGGCATTATACAATAGAAAATGYGTTTATAGCTTTTTCCTATGTATATTTTCACTGGAATTTCATCAATAAATGTTTTAACCAAGAAAGTTTGCAGTTCCTCTGTTTTGACAGTCATCTCCTCAAATGCTTAATCATTTTGGCAAAAATAATTTTTCCCCCAGATAAATTACCCTTTCAGAGCATATRTTCCTGCTACTTATTCAGAAAGATCAGTCCTGAGAAGCATTTCATTTCATTTGCATGAGAATTCCCATACATTTCCCCAACATGGAAGGTTAATGTTTACATGACTTTTGGGGAAAAAAGAAAAAGAAGAAGTACTTAGCACGTGTTCTGGGCTTCATTTGTAGTTGAGTTGAAGTTGAGGGGTTTTTTATTTCCTTAGTCAGTTAAAAATCCATTTCTCTGTAGATATGTCAGTTCCTGCGATCTTAAAATTAAGTAGAGGAATATTTTATGTTGCATTTATGCTGCATTCTAATGGATAAAATCAAAGGAAAAGAGAARCGTAGTCCCTCTGAAATCCAGAACACTCTAATGGTTGTTACTGTGAAAATCCATATAGAATATGTTCAAGCAAAATCATGCAGGGATTTAATCCACAAAGGACAAGAGTATTATGCAGAGATTTTACATCASGATAACACCACCTATTGAAGCAATGATTTAAAAAACAGACAGAAACTAATTACATGAGGTTTCTCATATATATTTAAAATACACATTTTAGATATTAAAATTTAGGGTTATACTTTTGGCTGCTCTGCTCACATGGTTAGTAACTAATTCCACAGGCACTGAAAGCAATAGGGCCAGATGTATAATATTTTTGAATTGGGCTATTGCCAGGATGCGTATAAATATTTTATTGTACTCAAAGCTTTGGAAAAGAGACGGAAGTAATAAGGCAATTTAGAGAGGGGCAATTCAGTTTATCAGTGACTCCAATCTGGGAAACTTCCTTTTCATAATCAAAGATGGGAAATTCCTGGCTTTTTATACTGGAATTTTATTAGCCGTGTTTGTAGAGATTTGGAGAGAAGCGGCCAGGTTGCAATACCACTCTGCAAGCTGGCTTTAAGGTAAGGGGAGCAAAGAGGAAGCTGYCTATGTGGTAAGGTATCCCTTCTAGGCCTGTGCTGGGCTTTTATTCTTTCTTTTTCTAATTATGTCTTTTCATTCCAGAATTTCTTTAAAATGTACCCATATAAAACATGCCTAAAGAAAATACTGCAGGTTTAATGCAAGCCACCAYGATACCACACAGCGTGTGCTTTGCTTTCAGCTAGATTTGCCCTGCAGTTTCTCKTTTTTTTCACTATGGCCAATATTCACTTGATACCCCAGGAAATGCCTTTCTTTTTAGAGCAGTAGAAATTTATAGTAGTGAACTAGATCTGAAGCTCAAGCCAGATTTGCTTTCAAGCGGAGGGTTCCTGTTTGGTGTAGCAGCATGTGAAAAGGGGGAGAGAGGCTGAGGAAGGTGATCGGCAGTGGCACGGAAATAAAGCACAGCTCAATAGCAAGAAGAGAAGAGCGAGTGGCTTGCAGGGTAAGCTTTGGGACTGCCATGGCCCGTGATTGCCAGGGGTGGCCCACAGACCCCACAAGATTTCCGTGAGGTCTGTGGGAGGAAAATCAATGAAGAAGCTTGTGCTTTCTGTCTGTCTCTGCGCTGGCCGTCCATCTGTCCTCCTTTCTCTGCTGAGTTCTCTGATTATTTCCAGCCAATCTCAGAAATATTAAGTAATTAGAAGAACCCTGGAAATTATTGTTCTTATAGAAAAAGAAAATCATATAACGGGGTCTATGAAGGAATGGCTGTGCTCAGCATTTATTAGAGGATCCAAGCACAAGGCACAAGGTTGTAAACCAGAAGGCCTCCTCGATCCAGCCAGGAACTGCTGTTCCCCACATGATGTGAACTCGCAGCTCGTTTTAACAAAAAGCATTTGCAGATCCTTGACAAGGGCATGCTTATACTCCACCTTGATGTTGTCAAATAATTGCATTATTCTCACGTTCTGTCTGACTTGCAGCTTTACTTGTGCCCCAATGTATTTAGCAGACTCTTAAGCTGGAGTGGACACTACATTTTCTAAAAGGTAGCTGCAAAAATAGTCATAAAACTAATATCATCTCCTTTTTCACTTGCTAAGTTATGACATTAAATCAGCAGTGCCACTGCCCTCTGGGTCACTTTTCCGTCATCCCCTCCTTACAGGCAGTCCTTACTCGTTCAACACTACAAGCTGAACGTTGCCTTTCTGCATCCTTGCACATCCCAGAAGAGTTCATTTCTTTCAAGGAGATCTTTCTTATCAAGTCATATTCATAGATGGATCATATGCAGGTATTCTCATTACTAGAACTGGGCTAACAACTGTTTTAATAGTTTGCAAGATGAAGAAAAATTTCAGATCTACACGAAAGTGTCCTTGGTTTTCTCTGTGAAGCTACATTATCCTTGACTCCTGAAAGCATATCAAGAATACCAAACAGGAGTCAATTTTGTGTAACAAAAATGTTTTATTTTAAAGATCAGGATCTGGGGGTAGTCCTTACTGAATTAAGGCATCCTTAAACAAAAGATAAAATGTTTTCACTGTTTTCACCACATTCATCAAGGCTGGCATGAATTTTTTTGTTATTTCAGCTGAAGAAAAGCTGATTCCTGTAATGAATGATTTTTTTTTTTATGATTTTGGACCAGTTGTATTGATTACCTTACTCTTTGATGAGCATCAGGCCCCTGTGGCGTTGTACAGGCTGACTCCGTGTTATCGCTCCTGGAAACGACAGCACAGGGAAGGCTCAGCCTTGGTGGTAAGACCGCAGGGGAGGGAGCAGCGTCTCGGTGCGCTGGACACTGATATCTGTCCCAGGCAGCCAGCCATGGGGAGGTCCCAGATAAGGCTGTCATCTTGACAGGGCAAATCAGTGCTGAAAAGCCTTTGCACTCCGAGGGGCTTGGACTGGTTGATAGGACAGAGCCATCGCCTGATAACCAGGAGCATCCTGCTTCCTCTGCCGCCTCCACGCTCCCTCGGCCCCCCAGGGACGGGCCACCAGTGCTCAGCGTGTTCACGCAAGGATCCCAACACCCCTGGTATTTTTAATCAAAAATTACTACACTGATGTCTCCCCTGCTACTGACACAGTAAATGTGTTATAGAGCGTTCCCTTTCCTTATTCTAAGGGATTGATACTGAAATGAAGCACTTTTATCCTAATCAAATTGCACCTGTTTTGGCATGGGAAGAGAAGGAAAACTGTACTGCAGTTTTGGCACCAGTCTGGCTCAAGTGGCGCATTTTGTTCTGTGCCAAAACAGTGTGTGCTGTGCCAATGTGTTGCTGTTACAGTGTTCACACTCAAGGATACACCTATTTTACTGCAAAGGGAGTTGCGGGAGTTAGGTCTAAATAGATCCTTAGTCTCTGGGACCTGGTAAACATTTCGAGCAGGGGTAGAAATTGAACTGCAATTTTGAAAGGTTTTAATTTAATAGAAAAAGTAGATTTGTAATCCTGTCCATAAACAGTTGCAGTAAGAGATACAACCTTCCACACTCCATCTATTTAATAGTTGCCTATATTAAGAATACTTAATATTTCTTGAAGTGACATTTAACTTCAAAGGGCCTTGATAAAGATGATCGCTTTGAATTTTTCTTTTTTTTTCACAAACTGTTACCGTGATTGTGAATTATTTTGTAATGTTTTGAGCAAAAGCATTCCCAGGAGAATGACGAATTAGTTGATGGTGCTGCAAGAGATGCTTTGCAGTCCTTCTCTTTTGAAGTTCTTAATGATGTGCGTTTCTCAGTGTAACAGTCCTKGCTGCAGCTTGCCCCATTCATTTTAAAGTTATGTGAGGTGAAAATTATGCATAGGCTTTTCTTCCTCTCCCCCCGCTCCCCAGAGCTGTGACCAGATGCAGACGTGATGATGTGCCTGTGCATGCCACTGTTGCTACGCTGTAAGCAACGCAAGAGAAAAGGCTGATTTAGAAAATAAACCTTAGGTGCTCGATGAGTGAAATGTCAAGTAGATTCATGTCTGGCAAAGGACTCTTCCTTGTCCATCATCATCCAATCAATGACACTTGAACCTGGGTTGACCAGGTCACCACACCACCTCTGCTCAAAGCAGGGGGAAATGTATAGGTCACCTTTTTGAATGACAATTAGTACAAGAAGATATGGTAATCCGGCTGCCTTTCAAAGTGTTAGTGTTTTACTATGCAAAAGTCTCAGTGTACCACGCACAGCAGTGTACCTGCTCTCTGTGTTCTTTACATGAGGGGAAACAAAAGACCTTTAGGAAACTATCTCCCTGGTGGCTCTTGTCTGATTAGAAAGTCCTCAGGGGATTAGCAGTATGAATTTCACAGCTTGTCCCCCCTACTCCCTCCCACCCCTCTGCATCAAGGTTAGAAGGATGTGCTTAGATCAAATCAGAAGGAGATTAAAGGCAAAGAAACCCCAGAGCAATTCTCTTTTGCATTTGAATGAATATTTGTAGTCAATAGTCATTTACCATTTCTTTTAAAATATTCGTCAGTTTTAGTGCAGCAAAGTTTAAATGTTGCCATAAGACAGTAATATCTTATACTTCCATTTTAGATTAGTTATATCATTTACAGTTAATTTGTTATACTTGTACATATTTGCTGTTGCATGTAATCCTTCAATTTGCTTAAGAGATTTCATCAAGTCCCCAAGAAGATCAAAAGCTTTAAAGGTTTTGTTTGCATTTCCATGTAAGACTTACTACTTTCTCACTGCAAAATGGCCTAAAGAGCATTCTTWAAACCCATGTTAAGTGCCAACAGACAGAGCCTGCAGGGGACATCTTTGAGGTGTGCACGATCAAACAGAAATAAATTTTAACCTTTTGTACAACAAAGTGGGGGAAAAAATCCAATTTCCTACAAAGTCCTCACTACATTGCCTGTGAAATCTATTTCACCAGAGTTGTTGTTTAAAGGGGCAGATGATGCAGATGGGTTTCCTTAGCAAGGAGTTGTAAAGACTGTCTTAAAAAATACAGTATGTTACTAAAAGAAGAAAGAGAAGAAAATGCTATTCTCAGATATATTCATTTGTATCTGCATCTGTTGCAAAATCTTTGTGATAAGAACTGGTCCCTACACTAGTATCATCATGCTGAGTAATATCATAAGTCAAAACACAGATTCTTCACAAAGGGAAGAATAGATCACCCTTAATGCGAGCAGAGCCAATCATGGCTGCAGAGCTGATATGAAGGTAAAAACACTCTCGTTTCTACTCTTTTCTACAACTGGATAATGTTATTTCTCTGACTGGCTACAGAGGAAAACTGAATCTAATTCAGCACATGTTCTAACTTAAATGATCAGCTGRTGAAAAGGTAAAATAGAAATACAGATCCTAAACCAGAAAATGCTCTAGGATTGCCATAGAGTTTGGAAAATACTCAGCTTTTCCCCTAAGCACCTAGTGAGCTGGCCAGGTTTCAATGGGAATTTCTCAGTCAGAAGTGCTTTGGCATGCCCTGGCTGCCTCACTCTCTGTATATTTTACTATGGGAGAAATTCATTGATAAAAGAAACCTTTAGAAACAATTCATGCCATGAGCAGAACAATTATTTATTGCAGTCTTCCTAACTCAGACGTGTGAAGTTAGCCAGCTAAGTGATTTTCCATATGGTGTGTTGAGCTTGCAGCACAATATAAAAAGCAAAGTGTTCTGTGCAGTGTTTAAAGAGCAATTCCCATGCGGCTCTACATCTGTAAGATTGTAGTGACAAGACACCTTTTCCCTTTAGACTTCTGAGTTCCTTGGGAAAGGAGCGAGTTGGTCCCTCTGTCTCCCAGAGCCAGCACTGAAGAGGGGCACAGCTCCCTAACTTAGGGTGCAGTTACACAAACATTTTCTCTGGCAATAAAGCCAGCTGAAGAGCTCTCTGCAGCCTCTGCTTCTCCCTCTGTATCCTCTGCAGGGTTCAGTGGTCTCTTGAACGTGCTCTTTTAACTGTTTGTGACTTTGTGATGTGAACCTGATCAGGGCAGTGGCTGAAGGAGCTTTTCTTTCTGAGATTCTTTGTTAATAGTGTCTTGGAGCCATTTAATCTAGAACAACTCACCAATTGACCATATAGGAAAGCTGCACAAATAGCTACCCCTAAGCGACTCATGGCACGATGTACAGAGAGACGGAGGAGAAAATGAGCAACCAGGCTACAGTGAAGACTGGAACCCCTGAAACTGCCTTTTCCACCAAGAAAAATATTCACCTTTCACATTCCTAGTCTTAGCCGTTGCCGTGATTGCTTGCCTTTAGCACCATCTCTGCAAATGTGCATTTGCCTACAAATAATGTTAGCAATATCGCTTCCAGCTAGTGTTCGGGTCAGATAGGAAGTATTGCACACTGAATAAGTGCAATTAATGCAGATTAATGATGCTTGCTTTCACTCATGTCTAGGTATTTCAAAGATGCAGCTGATAGCCAATCTTTCTTGCTTCTATTTATGCAGGCCACATTTGTTTGGTTAGCTTTTGGTTGATTGATTTTGTACTTATGCTTGTTTGGGTTTTGTTAGGTTTATTTCATTTCATGACAATATGGCTGATTTATTTCTGACAACAGTAGCAGTTTAATGCAAAAGATTATTGAAAGCTTCATATAACTTATGTTTTTAATTTCTGGAAAYACCACCTAGAAGCTGTAGGGAAAGACACTATATAAATCTTAAAGTTAAATAAATATTTACTGTACAAATGGCTTGTGTTAATGAATATTACAGGGGGAGTGGAACACACAGATTCACCAGGAAACAACGGCACAGCGTGAAGCATCCTCTGCCAGGCAAGGGCAGGTCTGACACGGATTCAGGCTGCCTTTGCCTTGGCTTGCTCCAGTGGGGCCTGCTGGCTAGTGATGCTCTTGGCATTTGTTGAAGGAGGGTCAGCATGAAATGCTGTGTGCGAATCTTAAAACATCTGGGCAAGCAAACCCAAAAAAAAGCCTGGGGGGCCATCCTCCTTCTGTCACCTTGGGCTTTATTTGCTCACAGGGCACATGATAAGCAATGAGCGTCTCTCCTTTAGCTCAGCAGAATCAAAAACCGTCAGGCCTCAGCAGGCTTTCTGTGCTGCTTTAAAGTTAGAGCCTATGTGCCCAACAGAGAAAACTCTTCTTTTTCCCCCATTCTTCTTCTTATCCTCTGTGTGCCTTTGTTGTGTTGTTTTCTATTGCCTTGCATTCGACTGCTCAGTCCACTAAGACTGCAACACCTGAGTTTATGCAAATTACGGCTATTTTGAATTTTATTGCTCTGCTTCATTTCCTCTCAATTTATCTGAGTTTCCTCACTTTCTTGGTACATCCTTCTCTCTAATTTAAGACATGAATAAAATGTGATCCCTATGGTTTCCTACTGGTCTCCTCCATGTGCTTTGAACTTTGAGCAGTGAACAACACAAACTGCGGGGCTTTTGTTATCTGTGGCATTCTTTCATCTGCCCCCTGCACTTTTTTTAACATACTTGCATGTGAATCATTCTGTCTTATTAATTAAAAAATGCTAATTTTGCTAGTCAYTTCATAACCAGTGAAATTTCACTGGTTTCATGGTTTCTGATGGCCGGACTGAAATGTGTCACTTTTTTTTTTATTGCTGCATGACAGATCCAGATATGAAAAAACATTAATAAAAATAGACAATGAAGGTTGCAAGATGTGAGGGTTTTATTCCTGGTGAACATTTATGAAGCTTTTGCTCCAAAATCTTGTCTTTGTGGCGTTAATTTGATGGAACAAACAATGATAAAAGTATTTACAAAGCCAGAGGAAATCAAACCAACAGAATTTCACATGTCCTTTAGTGAGAAATAGTTCGAAGTATTTCTTGCATTTGTCTCAAACTGGAAACTGGCATCAGATTGGTGGTGAAATGTTCCTTGGATGACATTCAGCCCGTATCTACGTCTTTGATGTASAGCTTTATTGACTCCTTCTATGCTTAGTAACAAGCTTGATTTGCATTCCAAGGCAATCAGACCCATTGCTGATATCTCGAGTAGGAGTTCAAGCCCCATCGAGGGAATCTCACTAAACCATCAGTGGGCACTTTAACATGCATTCCTTTTTCCTGTTGACCTCCTCTCGGGGGTTAAAGTTGAGTAGCTGAGCTTTAGCTGCTGCCTACACGTGTTGAGTGTTTGATATACATTGTCATCGTAAGTCCATAAGTCACAGCTGTGTGCCTTGTCTTTGAGTATTTTTACACATGTTTTCTGATAAGTTATTGAAGATGCAAACACTTTTCCAAGTTCCTTTACAAGATACGAGGTGTGAGTAACACTTAAAGCAAAGCTAGAAATCCGTTTCCTGAAAATATCCTGTACCCTTAAAAAAGGATCAGCAATTAGGATTATCATTTTATAATTTAGTTTTTATATAGCACATTTTGAAATTGATCTTTTGCATTCAGTGACAGCRGCAAAATCAAAAGCATTTTCCACATTTGATGTGTCAGCCCTGAGAATGTCTCATTTTAACATGAAACCAAATTTAATAAAAAGTTAGGTAAGTTATTTAACTGCAGCGATGGCACCTTGAAGCTCTGAGCAATGCAACTTCTATTATAATATTGTACACGCATATGGTGACATTCAGGCTTGAAGCCTTTACTGCTGTATTGGCAATTTCTACAAAGGAGCTCCTTATGACATTTGGTAAGAGAAAATACTTTGTTATTTTAAAAGGTGCAGGAAATGAGGAAATAATAAGATATTATTTTGCTGTAAGTTATCTCTTATTTTGGTCAAGGCAGCTAAATGGGTGAGTAGTCAACATCTGCTATATCCCAGGTAGTTGTCTGTCTCCCTGGTAAATCATAAGTGAAGCAAAAACAGCCCTTATTAGAACAAGTACAGGAATGTAAAGACTTGCTCAGATAATAGCAGAYGTTTTCAAAGTCCTAGGAAAGTCGGGCCAAATTTCCTGAAAGCCCAGTTCCCTATGAAAATCCGCAKCCATGAATAACTGTTTAAGTATTTTCAAAGGCAGAAAGGGAAAGCAGTACAGTAACATGTTAAACTAGCTAACTTATTAACATTTATCACCTACAGCTATGTAGTAACCCCTGGCCCCCCGGAAAAGACTAGGATGTTTCATGGCCACAGTTTAGTCACTAAAGTAACTCCTATCTGCTTCCAGAGCAGCTAAATCCTGGATCTTGTCGGGGGGCAGGTGCTGCTGCTTCTCCAAGCTCTTGCCCTGACARCAGATGAAAAGGATATGGGGAGGAATTGTCCATGTCTGAGCATGAGTAGAAGTATCGGAACACCTGCAAAGAAGAAAAGTATAAGCAGTAAATCACAGTGAATTCTTAACGTCAATACAAGTGAAGAGTGGAAAACCGGAGAGTGGCTGGTGAAGAGTGCAGGGCTCGGGAGTCAGAGAGCAAGTGGCAGTACTTGTATAGACCTTAACACACTAGAGCTGTGTTTGACTTGAGCTAGGGCTGCTTGCATGTCCGGGAAGACCAAAAGTGCAAGCTATAAAGTAGGAGAATTTACTATACAACATTTAAACCACAGAGAAAGTGGTAACTCCCTTAGCGTTTTTCCTCCATCTGCTGTTTTGCCAAGAAGAAACTGAACTGTGAGAGACAGAGTATTTCCTAGACATTATTGAGCATCTTCACAATTTCTTGGAACACTCTTATTCTCATTTAGATTGTTTTTCTAGTGATCTAACTTAATTGGTTTCAGTGGGGTCACCGTAGAATTATGTCAAATAAGGGCATAAAATTTTTCTCACTGACCTCCAGTATCCAGTGAAATTGCTCAGCACCTTTTAGGCTGAGTCTTTTGTAAGGAGCAGATGGAATATCTGTGATGAATGTATTCACTGCAATGAAATATTAACCATAAAATGTAATGGAGCATCTAATTTGCTGCTGGCCAGATAGGTAACACATGTAGCTAGAGCAGGAATGGAAAGAGAGTACCATCTCTTTTTATTTTCCAGTCCTCTCCCTCAACCCAATATGTTGTAGTCTGGGCATCATACTAGGAAAGAAATTCTGACCCCCTAAAGCCCATGACAAGAAAGTCATTAATTTCAGTGTTCATGGTTTCATCTTTTGCTTCTAATTATTATCCACACATTTGACAGAAGTGTCCCTTGTGATTGTTTTTTTATCCCTTTATAAACACACATACTGTCTCATTCCAAATCACTTAACTTATAGTAGATATAAGTCAAGTGAACATGAATAAATATTTATTTTGAGCTAATGGAAAAATAAGACGAAGAAATGGAAGAATTAGTTCAGTTTTCCTTTCTCATCTTTTCAGAAAATTATGACTTCACTGCTGCACAGCTTGAGTGGAAAAAAAAAAGTAAAAAAGAAAGCTCTAGTAGATATGCCTTGAATATGTTAACTTTAAATAGCAAAGGTGGAAAAAGGGCTTCTCCTCTGAGTTCCAGCTGGATGATGGATGAAGCGCTTATTATATCTCCAAGTTAATTCTAAGATGTCTTCTAGTCTTTTAAATAAGAAACTATATATCTCACTTGTACTTTTGATCATTAAGGACATTTAATGTAGAATTCTATTCTTGCCTCAGAAGAGGTTTTCCAAATTAGAGGCCGTAGGCTTTAGCATATCTGGAAAGATATGGCAGCTTTTGTGCCAAAAMCAGCTGTAAATCTTTCAGATCAGAGCACATTTGTTTATCTCATGTCCAGTTGTAGCCATTTTGCTTCAAATTTATGAATACAACTCAGCCAAGTTGCTCATTTATTACCTTTGACAATCAAAAACACAGTAAAATCGATTTATGAAGTCATCACTGATTTCCTCTGTTGYAAAGTTTTTGTGGGAATGCTATCATTCTTCTACTGTCCACTTTTAGTGTGATGATAAAAATGGAACCAGAGTTATTTTATGTTTGGACAGAGAATGTATAACACCAGGGCCCCACTCTGTAGCAGAGCTTACATACAGCACTATATTCTACATAATAGTTCTAGATTTGTTTATTTCCTTGTGGCTGACCCTGTATAGCTACTTATGCTGGAATTTTTCAGGACAATCATAAAATCTGAGCACCTTTAATTTGCATCTTCCCAAATAGAACATAAATTCTTAAAATTTACCATAAATTTGAAGACATTTAATGTTAATTGCTGTTTCACTGCCATCAATTCAAATTCTCCAGTATTTGCAGCAGCAGACAGGACACTTAACTATACTGAAAACAAGTCGTTTGTCAGGAACCTTTTACAGGCTTTTTAGAAGTAACCTGRAAACCTCCAGAGGAGGCCAATGGGCAAGAAAATGAAATTCGCTGCTCTAGTCTAGCTTTTCACATAGGCTAAGAGGCACCATGCCTTGCAGACTGTAAGTTAARTTAGTTTTGAACACAAACAATTATAAATTTTTTGACTGTCATTGTGTTACATGTATTTGTCAATTTTGTGCCTGTCAYTGCCTCTGTGTATACAGTGGCAACATCTTTTGAATTTCATGGTATTATCAATCAATTTGACTTTAGCACAGACTGCAAGGATGAGTTCTTGAAGGGCTTTCAGCAAATGTCTTCATAATCCAAAAGAAAATACTTTCAAAATGTTATATAAAATTCAGCCTTGAGTTGTAGTGGCTTGAAGAAGGAGAGAAGGGATGTAGTAAAGTGATTATGGCTAATCAGAAGGACATATCCAAGTTATGTACCAACTTCCTAGTCGCTTCAGGTGGGCGTTACAACAATATCTACACCTGTTAATTCAGTGTGCTTGAGACAACAGTCACTGAGCAAGACCCCACTAGAGATCTTGTAATTTATCAGCAGAGATAAACCAAGCTCAGTGCCAGCCAATATACCCAGCACTTTTTGCTTTACATATATAGCAGTACAGCACCTACTCTAAAAACTCACCTATGGAAAAAATATGATACTTCTGATAGGATTTCAGTACTATCTTGAGAGGAGTTGCATTTCGGAGCTGTGACTCGGAGCAGGCAAGATATGCTTGCCTGCTGTCCACTTAGCTATCAATAAATTTTAGGCTATTTATTCTATTTATATCAATATATACAAGCACAATTTCTGTCCATAAAAGCCTGTTTGTTTCTAGAATAGGTACAAACTGAAAAGCTGTAATCTTCATAGCATTTATTTGAATTTATTAACAGCAATTATTTTAGCATCTGATTTTATTTAGCATCTGTATAGTCATTTTACAGCATTTCTTGCTTCAATTAATAGCAAGGGGGTTTATTATTATTAATTATTATTATTATTATTGATCAAAGTAATTGTGAATTCATCAGATGAGGACAAGCTGTATAGCAATGCCCCAAAGGAAAGCTTTAAACTAGTAGGATTATATTATGCAAATCATTTAAAAATATTTTTAAACAGGCATTACTTCAGCATTTAGATATTGGCTAAAGCAGCTTTAATATGCAAGACAGGGTGTTAGGTGCTTAGCTGATCCAAATGCCAGTCTATAGATTTGAAAGACTAAAGATCACATCACTGGGAGGTTGACAGAAGTGACACTTTGCAAAGTGCCAATGATTTATGCCAATGTCTTGCTTGATGATACTGTTATAGACAGCACTGTCATTACAAAGTCCCTAACGACTTCAGTCTACATTTATGGTGCACAAATTATAGGTGAGCCCGAAGATCGAAACCTTCCTGACTTTTAGATTTCAATGACCAAGTAATTCTCACAAGGTTCGTTTCTTGTGTGTTGCCTGGTGCTTTTCATGCTCTTCTTCAGCATTATAATTGAATCACATCAAGCTAGGCAAAGAATAAATTTGCTATATATTAACAAGTTTTTAGCCAATGTCATGAAAACCATATTAAACACCATAATTCCAATGATTGTCTTGCATTTCCAAAAGCATTAGTAGAGCTCTATCACGTGCACCAACAAAAGTGCTGCAGCCAGTTCTGCAAAKTACTGAAGACCCTTGTGTGAGCTGGTTGGATCTTTCAGTTCCTGTTTATTTCCATGCTAGGGAAAGTGGTTGCTCAAGATCAGGAAGGATTGGACCTGCTTCTAAAAGGAACTTCCCAGATCAGACTGTAATGTAAGCTATCGATATTGTCATAGATTGACCTTCTCTGATTCTGCCATGTGCATACTATTCTCATTTTGTACATTTAAAAGATTCTCCCATGTAGCACTCTTCCAGCTTTAGTTATGCATAAAGTGATTGCTGATGCTAAAGCAAACTACTTTTTTTTTTTTATTTTATTGTCTTCAGGAATTCTATTACCTTAAGATAGCAACTGAGGCATAATTTCATTAGGCRTGCACAGGTGGTGTGTCAGCTCCCAGGTAGAACCGATAATGGGAAAGGGCATCCGTTGAAATTGAGAGAGAGATGAGGTTCCTCTAGCCATTTAAAATTAGGGCTATCCTGCAAAGTTCAAGAAAACAGGTGAAATTTTCATGAGGTTTTTAATGGAGTGTGGCCCTCAGTAGGCKGGAATTGTTGCTGCACTTTTGTAGTTTCCATGTCTCTTTCCCTAAATCATCTCAGAATGAACTTTGAACAATAAAATATTGTGTCTGAAAAATTGCCRCAAAAAGATTTAACAAAGCAAACACATTATCAGCGTTTCCAAACTTGAGCACCTAGTAAAGCCCCAGCATCCTTATTTAATCAAATAAATAAATATACCCTAGTTTTTACAAATTAGGGCACAAATTATTGAGTTCAAAGATACAAACACACACAAACTGTTTCAATAAAATATGGAACTATATATTACTGTCACCAAGAGCATGATGGAGTGAGGTGAGGGTAAATCTTCGTCACCTCAGGCTTTCTCCTCTAGTGCTAACAAAGTCTACCCATTGCAAAGGAAGAGAGGAAGAACAGAGGAGACTACTGGTAGATCTAGAAAGAGCGGAGTAATAAACTCAGAAGCAGACTTCAGAGCAAAGCTGGTATAAGCTGTAAAATTCTATCCCTCCTAAATAAAATTTTCTCCAATATTCCAAATCAGAACTATAATCTTTATTAAGGAATAATTATTGAAAACAGTTACATGAAATTCTAAAGACCATTTCAAAATAAATTACTCCTTTCTATGTCCAACAAGCAAACTTGAGTATCTAAGAGCTCTCTAAGAACTGAGCAGGAACACATATGTTCTTCAGTGGAAGTAATTTAATCCAAACAAGCTATAAAGCATATATTTTTTTAGCTATGCAACCACAACTCCTCCAGTAAAGCACAATCTCTTGTTACATGATAGGGTATATTCATATATGAGCTAGGATGTTCTTTAGCTTCCATCCTGTAACTACAATTACCTACTGGCTCTGACATAAATGYAACGTATGAAACCAGCCACACAAACATGAATTTGGCTAAAATGATGGGTGTCTAGATAGGAACAATGAATTTGTGTACTGAAATTGGCAGTATTCTACAAATTGTTCCTTGGAATAAGATGTCATTCCAAAGTCAGGGTAGAACTAAACCACAGTATGTATTCCAGAGTGTTGTCTTGATTGTCCCTAATAAAGTTTGTGTCAAGCTCATTATCATCATAACAGCATTAAATACAGAGAGTGAAACAGCTGTTTAACCTGCAAGAGGAATAGATTTCCCAGGACTTGCAGTATAAAATCAAGTATTTGGGTTTATACTGAAGTATGAAAACAAGTGTCTTTATAACCGCTCCAGGAAAAGTAGACCAAAGAGCAGTCATTCACACAGGGAAAGTGAAATATAAAGGCAGATCCTATAGGATAAGTGATTCATAAATGCTTTGATTCCTATTTACAGAAACCCTCCTGTTCAATCCAGGACTTTCAGTCAGCGTGTTTCCAACAAGCTGGGTTAATAGAAACAATAGTAAAATCTACATAAAAAGATATATCAAAAAGGTTAATCAGCAGTAATTCCTGGAGCAGTAAATATGTATCGTTTTAATGCTGCTCTTCAGTGAGATGAATAATACTTAATGCATCTATATTTCTTTGTATTTTTTAATCTGAAAAAAATAAAGTCACTATTTGAAAATCCTTGTTCTTGTGTTCTGGTAACTTCATAATAGGAAGTTCTAGGCAGTTAAGTTAATCTTTGAAAGACTAAAAGCTTAAAAGAAGGCTGAAAAGACCATTGAAGGTCAGAATTTCCATATTGATCAAACTGTAAGTTTATACTCTTGCAAACATGTAATTAACTTTGCCATTATTGAATTTTGGTTCACAACCAATTTTATTAGTCATAGTTTCACTAGTAATTCCACTGGACTGAAGCATGAATGACAGATATCCATAATCATGTAGAGTCCATACTAATATGTTATGTTTACAAGTAGCTACAAATCACCTGAAACATTTGTTCTTTGGGGAAAAAAAAAAAAGAAAAGCCTTAAAAAACAAAAACAGAGTTCTTGGAAAAAAATTAAGGTATTTTATGAGAACTGCTGATGAGAAACTAAAATGAAATCTTGTATGATAGTCATTTTTCGAAGTTCCAAACCTCTGGACCTTTCTCYATTCAGTTTAGTTTTGTAAGCTAATAATCATAATTTCAGTGATAAAAAGGTGTGGKTTTTAACCATTTACTTCCTTGCTACATCATAGCTTGAAACTATTAAAGATTTTCTGCCTAGGTGAGCCTCAAGTGTATTCAAGGGGTAATACGTATCTGTACAGCAATAAGAAGCATTTGAACAAGCATGTGTTGCTGTGTTTAAGAGCAGCTCTGGTAAAGCTGATGAACGACCTGAGATCTGTTCTGGTTTTTGCATCAGCAGTGGAAGTGATCACTAATATTCCAGCTGGAAGAACAAATACAAGATTTGCACTTTCTGGACTTTTTGCCTCATTGATCTTAGTGGATTTTTTGCCTTAGGACAACAAAAGACCAGAGGGCAAGKTTAGCTTTTCAGTGTCTCTCTGAACTAGCATCCTTCTGCACCAATATGATTTCTCTGTCCTCTTCCTGCTGGCGGCTACGTTATGTACAGACATGCTTCACACCGTATGGGGAAGTTAGTGCTGTAAAGAAGCCATAGGTCYACTCTTCTGGGAAACTAATGAACCCTTCTAGATAAAAAGAGAATTGATTTGGACTTTGCCACAACCTCACATTTGGGTGGACTAACACTGCTCAGAACAGAAATCTCACATAGTCTGAAGCCARTCATAAAGATGACTGACACATTTTCCATTTGTTTGTCAAATAGGAGAACCCAAACATAAGCAAGAACTTCAGGAGTCAGAACATGCAATCCCATTTCTAAAAGATGTTGGAAAGTAAAACAAAGCTAAGTTTAAATATAAAAAGGAGTGAACTGAGGTATACATGCTAAGTCAATGTTCTTCATGAAGTTCTTCATGACCGTATGTTGGAATATAGAATCATAGAATCACACAATCATAAAAGTTGGAAGGGACCTTTGGAACATCTAGAATTCAAATACAATGCCTATTCCAGTGCAGTGTCAACATTACAAATATTTGCTGACTGTCTGAGTCATTAAAAAAGTTCTCCCTTTTTAAGTGAATATATATATATAACACTAAATTTGTTTGAGGGTGTCTTTGAGCAGTGAATGTTGGTGCCAATGGTATCCTTTGACCTAGACCTGAATTCTTGACATTATGAGACCTTCCAACCTTTTTTTTTTATTGACTGACAAAAAATGAAAAATTTAAGACCATAATAAGCTTCTTCCAAATGGTTTTCACCAATCTCAGTAGACTGTTGTGCCTTCAGTATATGCATTACTCTCAACCATCATCTCCATGTCAATACAGCCATCAGCAATGAAGGCTTCACTGAGTAGGGAATTCCTTACGTCTTATAGCAGGACCCAGGAGCACATTGTCAGGAAACACCCTAAAAAAATATATGACAGGATCATTGACAATATAAGCAGAGCAATGTTATGTCTAATGGCAGAATGTAGCTGGCTGAAATGTGGTTTATTTCTGTTGGAGACCGGTAAGTTTACATTGCAAGAGTGTATCACTGGATAAATATCTACTGAAAATGGAATAAAAACAGAAAAGTGTTACACCCTATCAGACCTATTCAGAAATCTCAATATTGCTGAACACTTGTCTGGCCACACACTTTATCRATGCAAAAAGCTTATGTATTTAGTTAGACTTTGATTCCAAAATACGAACTGTGAGCTTGGGTTTTTGGTGCAAGTGGTGGTAGTATTCTTGTTGTTCTAGTATTTGATTTACACAAATTACTATGTCTACAACCAGCTTTCAATAAATCTCTATTTTTTTGTTTGTTTGTTTGTTTTGAGAAAAGTGGTATAATGTTACATCAACTACATGCTTTTCAACCATCACATATGATATCACTGCATCTGATTACATTCTCACACTAGAACCTTTCAGCTAAACTACCCCATACTCAATGCTCGTATGGAGCAAACCAGCAAAAGACAAGATGTGTTCAAAATGAGCTTTTAGCTTGTGTTTGGTCCACAGTGATCACTCACTAGTGACTTAATGAAAGCTGCCTAGGGCTGCAGGGCACCCTCAGGCTACCCGTGCCAGCATGGGCCAGGAGTCATGAGAGAATATGATGCAATGATCAGTGGAGGGCCTTGGAGGCACATTTAAGGAATGGTGACACTGTATAAATTCCTGCCTTGCAGCTGCAGACATTTGTCCTAGTTGCTAGACATAACTATTACTCTGAATCTGAGGAGAGACAAGGATATCTCTTTTCTCCATGTCCAGCATTTTAAAGTGTGGATACTCTCCTAAAGTGATCTACCAGCATAGAGCTATATGATTCTCTTAATTATGTGCTAACTGTAAAGATTTTACTAGCTAAAACCATAAGCTGTTTAAAAATATTTAGCAGCCATTGCATATATTATAAATCATCCTGTAACTTTATACACCAAGAATTTTGGATTCAAAGCAGAGTATAAGGTGACCTTTGGCATGCAAGCTAAATCAGTTTTATATCCCTTAGAATTTAGCCCACTGAATAGAAAGGAATCCAAGCTGCCAAAAAGACAAAGCTATACTAAAAATAAATAAATAAATAAGAATCATGGGATCTTAGCAGTATCTTGTAAATAAATAGTTCAAGAAATATCTAAGAGGTAATAACATAAACTTACCGCTCTTGCGTGAGTGCCCAATTAGTAAGTTGGCCCTCATTAGTGAAGTGAGCACGTATTAGCAGCAAAGAATTGAACATGATCAGAATTGAATTGAACATGAAGCTTTGATGAACCTCTTCCAAAGGGTAAGCAGGCAGAAGAAGGCAGAGGAGAGGAGAGGAGAGGAGAGGAGAGGAGAGGAGAGGAGAGGAGAGGAGAGGAGAGGAGAGGAAAGGAGCAAGTCTAGCACAAAGCTTATATTTTTCAAGTGGGCTTTAGAAGTGATGAGTTGGGGAGGAAGTGTTGTAACTTCATATTGTAGCTCATGGTCACCTCAGTGGTTCCCACTGTGCTGGTGGGGAACTGGCTTATACTAGGAGGGCTGCGGAAAGGTTCAGTGAGTCACCTGGCACATGTGGAGAAATTTTCTGACGCTGCAGTACACTTTCTGTTGGCACAGCTCTGCTCCCCTGGCTTCCCGGGATGCTGTCCTTACATCTTTATCTGCCACCCTGGAGAATATTTGTATCCCGGAGGATGTCGGAAGGAAGCATACTCTTTACTTACTTTGCTGAGTGTGTATTGTTGGCACCAGAGCTCTGGAAGGCACAGAAACTAATAAATAACTTACCCTGTGCCTACACCTCCAGCACAAAAGCCTCCTGCACAGGGTTGTGCTGCCTCTTTCAACCTCCTTTTCCTCTTTATTTTTCCCCCCCCTTTTTTTTTTCTTTTTAATAGAATCAGGAATAGTTGGCTGGAGCCAAAATGCTTTTTATTTAAAAGCACTCTGCAGTTGGAAGATCTGAGGTTTTATCACTTCATTTTTACAGAATTTAGGATGTGGTTTGGTAACAATTGAGGGACTTCAGAGATGTCAACAAGCATATCTGAGGGCTGAATCTGGCTTTAAATCATTAAAATATTATGTAAAGGAACATGAATAGAAACAAAGGCGAGAGGATCTCCGCTTCCATATCAATGTTCCCGATACTTTGCATTCATACAGAGCAGAGTTCATGAACTCTCTCTAACCACGTTAACAATCCTCTGGGTTTCTAAAAGAGCAGCAGGGGTTGGAATGAGAAGTCTCCCCATATACATCAATAACATCAGTCTTGACACACTGATGGGATTTCCAGGGGGTTCTTTGCTAACTGTGCCTGCTAAATCCTCTGCACCACTCAGCAGTGGTGTCTCAGTATGCCTTGCAGGGAGAAAAAAAACCTGAGGTTTGTAGTTCAAAACAAAATGTGAATCTGTGACATGTGATTTCTTGTGCAAGAACAAGTCAGAGCATCGACGTTTTTCAGTGCATTTTTCTTGGTGACTGATGTCAGTCAGGGTATCTTAAATGGACTTTCAAACAGAAGCTAAGCGCAGCATGTATTTCAGAGCAATACAGTAGTCCTTACTACATAAAGGATGGCTAGCATTTTTTTCATAATGGAAATATACCTGCAGCGAAACCTGGAACTTTGGTAGCTCAACAAACATGTGAGAAAATAATTTTCAGTATATCTAGAAACACTTTTGAGGCTTTCTAACTCTTAGGGGAAAAAAAAAAAAGCTTGACCAAATGAAAGATTTAGAAATATATATATTGGAAATCAGATTGACATAAATCAAAATATTTCAAAATAGCAGGAGGTCTGTACAGCCTACATGCTCATATAGAGTTCTCAATTTTGCATCCTTTTTTAAAGCAAAAAAATATTCCAATGTTACCAAAATCCAAAACAAAGTAATACAATATGCTGTAAGTATATTCAAACAAGTTTTTCTGTGATTTTATTTTGGTGGAAGTGAAACAAAATTTCACTGTATCTATGATTAGGAAAAAACTAATCAGTTTTTGAAAAAAACAGTGCTAGTAACACCCTTGTGGCTGACCCTGTCCTTTTGTCCTGATCTCAGACGTATGAAGTGTACTTTTAGACCCCTTAAAGCAAGAAAGCCCTTGATATATTGGGGCGAGCTCAGCAGAGGGCCATCAAGATGGCCCAGATGGCTCCAGCAAGAGCTGGAGCACTTGCCTGCAAGAAGCTGAGGGAACTGGATCTGTTCAGCCCGGAGAAGAGGTGGCTTTGGGGGATCTAACAGAGGTTTGGTGCTGCGTATGGGGAGGGTATTGAGAAGATGTAACCAGGTTCTTCAGAGCGATGCATGGTGTGAGCACCAGGTGCAACAGGTATAAGTTAAAACAAAAGAAGTTCAGACGGGATTTAAAGGAAAACCTCTTCACAGCTGAGGACAGCTGAGTATTGGAAAAGGTCCCCCATAGAGACTATGCAATCTTCGTCCTTGGAGGTTTCAAAGACCCAACTGGATAAAACTTGAGCAACTTCCTCTGCCCTCATAACTGACTGTAATTTGGGCAGGACTAGAGGCTACTTGTGGCCCCTTTCAGCCTGATTTTTCCTGGGATTCTGTGGTTCTAACAGTATCTGTGGTACAAGTGGGGATTTTTCAGTGGAGACACCTCCTCAACTTCCTTTGCTAAGCATAGACTGCTTCCCCTCACATATGGCAACATCCCAGAGAGCCATGTTTTGAGTTATGGGGAAAGAGGAGAAGTTTCTTTGCTATGTTGCCAATGTCTTTGGTAAAAGTGCCCAAGGAAGCACGCCCATATTGCATCCACATGGCGAATGCCTCCTCAGACCCTTCAAATCTTGAGCCTGCAAAAAGCACCTTATGTGGTGAAATCTGCCACACACAGGGAATGCTGGAGACATTGAAGGGTCCTAGTTATCCCTGAGAGCCCTCCTGCTTGACGTCTTTGGAAGATCATGGCTTAAGCAGTAGTCTCTTCTGTCACCTTCACCTTAACTGTTGTCGTGTCTACAGGCATGCTTGTGACACATGGAGAAAGGTACCTAAGCAGCCTCTCCCTTAGAGCAGATTTTCAGTTCTACTCTCTGTGCTACTTGTCAGAGAGTGATCAAATGCTGGGACTTCCAGTTTGCTTTGCCTTAAAAGTTTATTTAAACAAACAGAAACAAAGCCCAGCTAGAAAGCAAAGCAAGTCCTCAGGCCCTGGGTGACTGCAGTGGATGGATTGTTCATATGGGAAATGCTGTCATAACAAAACAGGTGCTGTACGGTAATTGGGCTAAGTATTCTGATAATCAAGGTTCATCTGGCACCACTCACCCAAAGCCTTCGGGGAAGTTGCAAAATTTTACTTATAAATAAACTTATAAATAGAGAAAAACATCCTCCTTAAGCTAGAGCAGAGTGAAAAAATGGCAGGCAGCCTCATTGCAGCCCCTTATTGCAGCCTTGCGGGGATGGAAGGCAGGATTGCTTAGAAAGAGAGCGACCTTGCTAGGCATCTTTCTGGGAAGGAATGGCTTCCATTCTCTGCAGATTCTCCTGGGCAAGGTGGATGGCTGGAAACTGGTTGTCTTCATGTTAAACAGTCAGGAAAGGCAGACCTGGGAAAAAAAAAATTACTAGCATCACTCTGGTGAATCTGGACACGGTGTGTACATTTTAATTCAGGTACATTTGGGCTACTCAGTGCAGTGTATGAAGGAAGTGATCAAGGGAAATGTTATGGAGGAAGTAACTTTGCAAATAGGTATAGAATAAATCATTTGCAGGCAAAATAAGTAAAAAGTGAAAGGGAGGGCAAAGAAATTAGCCAGCTGAGGGGGAAATGCCTGTGATGTAGTTAGATGAATTCATGTTTAACATGCTTTGCTACAGTTAAAAACCAAAATGTACCCACAAGCATATCATAATAAATCCTGACTGGATCAGACAAGCATTTTTTATTGTTCAACTACAATTCCACCAAACAGGGTGCTGACAGCTTTTGTAACAGGTGGCACTTGCTCTATAATGTGCTACTAAAAAGTGAAATGGATTGGGCTGTCATTCTGTTCCCAAGCATCATGCCTTAAATTCGAAAGGGTTTTCAGCATAGGACTCAATCTGGCAGTACGATCTTCCATCCTACATCATAAACATAATTCAAAAAAAAAAAAACTTTTAGGGGTAAGTTTAAATAGGCAAATTTATATAGATGATTTGCAGGTTGTTGCCCAAGGTAAAAATCTAGTTCCACTGAAATCAATCATAAAAATCATATAAACTTTAATAAAACCAGATTTACTGAATTTCTAGGAAGCCAGACAGCTTTCAATAACACATTCAGGAATGTGAGCCTTTGCTCAACTGAAAGTGGGACCCCCCACACACAGAAAACTCAGCTGCTCTTCCAGCTGAGCTGGTTTCTGGGCAAGCTTTATTGCCTCTTGCGCTCTGTGCAGTAGTGTTGAAACTGGCTGGGAGCAGGCTGGCTCCCGCCCTGCTGCAAGCCTCGCGGGTCCACGCTCCTCGAGAGCCCAGCGTAGCAGCTGTGGTTCCCAGGAAGACGTCTCTGAGGGTAGATTTAACCCGCAGCGCTCAAGTTGTTGGGAACTCTGAGGCAGGTTCTGTGGACTGGCGCTGGACCTTTTCCTAGGCATGAGCTTGGATTTGCTCTCATGAGGTTATGCACGTTTGCTCTGTCATGGAATAAATGCTACTGTCACCCGCAGGATCTGTGGGTGAAATATCATCTGAATTAGAGTCATTAAACAAAGGTATATCTCTTTAGATTCTAGAGATGCAGGAGGAGAGGAACTGAAATGCGCACTTGAGGGTTCATAAGCAGTTAAATTATAARTTATAGTTCTTTAACTAATTTCTTTTCTTGTAAAGAAGAATTTAATAGAGATTTCCGTAAAAATTTTGTATGTGGCTGTGTTTTAGGTGGAAACATTTTCCTATTCCTCTTAAAAAATGCTTTCACAAGATCATTTCTCGTAACATAAACTTGCTTAACCACTTTAACTAGTCAGAAATACCCACTGGTCTGGGTATTTCGGATTATTCAATGGACCTAGTGTGTCCAATGCTTCTCTCGGTCACAAGTATGATATAACTCACTGCAGCTACATCATGCGCTCAACCACACAGACAGCGGCCTCGTGGACTGGCACCGGAACAGTTAAGGAGAGCGTGAATCAACTCCACGGTCTGACCCAGAGAAGTGAAACTGAGTGTTCCCCACCCAACACAGCCCCAGGGACAAGTAGCAACACTCTAAGYGAGCTCCCTATCGCTGTATTTCCCCCAAACCTTTGTATTTTTTCAAACCCAGTAAGTTTCCAGCAAAAAAAAAAGAAAAAACAAAACAAACCAAAAAAAGACTGCCAAAGACAGGAGCTTGAGTTTTATTTTCACAGGAACAGGAGGCAAGAAGCTACTTACTCTAGGAGGTGATGTGCAGTAATGAGTGTGAACTAGCACTGCTTAGATCCCAGGAAGAAAGTATGAAGTCATAAGTTTTGTATTTAATAGAAGAGAGAAAAAGAATAAAAGATTTTGTTTGTGAATGAAGGGTTTCTGACAGAGCCAGAAATAGTTCTGTTGTCTGATGTGTTCTTTCCTCAGGCTCACAAACCACAGAGGTGTCTCGTGGAGTGGGAGGAGTTGAAACGTTTTAATAAAGTACTCTGGGATTTTATTAATTTTATTATTGWCGGGTTGCAGATGCCGGCAGTTCTGGTCATGTGAGCATCTGCATCCGGTTGTCCAGGATTTTAATGAGGTGATGAAGAGCACCAGCTTTGTAATTCATGAGGCTGTTCTTTTGACCTCCAACAGGGATTAGCAAGGTTAACATTATATACRCGTTCAGATTTTAGTTATTTTGCCTCCTGGAAAGAAAGGAGGAAAAAAGGTCCCCATGAGGGGATCAGAAGAGCATTTGGAAAAAAAGAGGAGTGAGTTGCAAAAGTGGAGCTCCTGGAATGCATAGGAGGGTTAGCCAGGAGAGACTAGGGACAGGGCGTTATGAGTTCACACTCACAAAATTCCTTGCCAGTGTCAGAATCCCAGAAACTCCTGACAGTCCTATTTCATYCCCGGTTAGGAAGAAATAAAAGCTGGAGTGAATTTTTAAATCCTTTTTTCTTTTCATTGCAAATCAGGTAAATCAGACSTCTCAAACAGGAGAAGTAGTTACTGTTTTGGCCCTCCCTTGTTAGGGCACGTAGTTAGTTCACGGTCCAAGTCCAGCTCCAGCTGGGGATACCTTTGGTTGATCCTTCACTCCGAGAGGTGTTGCGAAGGCACAGGAGTAGGGCAGTGCTGCAAGGGTATCATTTGCAGCCCAGGCACAGCGGGTCTCACAAAATGCAAGTTAATTTTTGTGACAGAAGTCTGAACAAATYCAAAGTGACCCTCCAGCAGACACGCAAGGGACTCCTCTATGGCAAAAACCACTAGAAAAGGCCATCAAGACGTTCAGKATCAGCCAGGAATATTTGCTGAATGCACCTCAGAATGTTCCTTTCCTCAACTTCCCCAGATGCTTGGGAACTGAGKTTGACATCTGGGGAGAGGGGCTAGAAAAGCCAGGCCAGTGCTGTTGCACAGCCCCTCTCCCATAAATGCAAAAGCCAGCTTGGCTGTGAAGATATTTGAACAACATTTTCCCCCGGTGCCAGATTGCAAGCTGTATGTCATGCTGTCAAAGCTAGCAATCAGCCTGATTGTGGCAGCCTTGACAAACACGCTTATTTTTAGAACTGATAGATATTACACATCACACTGGATCTCTCTTTCATGTTAAAGACTTTAATCTTCTGCTGGAGTTTCTTATTGGACATCTGCCCARAATATAAAGACTGATCTTTCCTTTTTTTTCCCCCTCTTTGATAAAGTGTCAAGCCTCACTGAAAGGTGTGGACGGCAGTCGAAGGATCTCAGCTGAAGTCATGCCTCTCCCACCCCTCATCCAAATTATATATAGGAGTTATTGGCAGTATGTTGAAATAACTTTACCTTGGGATAATAGCCTTTTGCTTATCTCCCATCTATCTGTCACACTGTCTAACTTCTGTATTAACAGAGTCTACCTTTGGGCAGCTCACAAAGTACAGTAGCTGTCATTCTGTCCTCACTCCTGGGTATTTAATGTAAACTGAACTGAAGTATGTTAAAGGTGTACCAGCAAAGACACTCGTTTTTCCATCTCTCTCCCCAGCAAACTGAGAGGTAGCCAAGAGAGCGGCCCTGCAGCGCTCCAGATGTGAAGTAACACAGTGCATATCACTACAGAAGAAACATTTTCTGCCTGAGGGGTCTATTAGTAATTTTGACAGCAGAGGCACTCTAATCCCATACAGGAGAGAACAAGGCTAAAATACACTTGGACCCAGTGAGTTCCCCAAATTAAGCTCTGACTAAGAGATTCTGGCACTATCATCAGACTATAGACTTCTGCAGGCTGTATTTCTGAGTGTCAGACTCAATATGACCTGTCTTTGATAGCGGAAAATAAAGTGGGAAGTGAAAAGATGGGGAAAGTTCTCTTAAATGACTCATTCCTTCCATCCCAAAGGCTAGGTGACACACAGCCTGGCAGCACAGTGTTTTCCGGGAAGCTGCCAGTGCAGGAGGCGTGTGAGCACCTCCTTCCCGGGGAGGCTTCCCGCTCGCTGCCGGAGCTGCCGTACAAACACAACACGGCTGAAACCCCGCTACACCCAGCAGCAGGGACGCACGGTGGGCAGACAGCTCCCGCAGCCAAGGAACTGAGACAGCAAACCTGAGCGCAGAGCACCAAGGCTCAGGGGAGACTCCTTTTCTTTACGCTGTGACACAGACTAGATTTTTGTCATTCCTGGAAAATATCTGCAGAAGAAAATGTGATTTACACAAGAATAAAACAAGCTGTCTCTTCATTAGTTTCCATTAACTACTTTTTTCTTTTATAACTTCACCCATTAATTCTGCACTAATATTTCTAAACTTTGTTCACTTGCTGTTCAGTCTTTGCTTCTCTTGCCTGGATGAGGATGGAAGTCTAGACTGTTCATGTTTCTTTACTAATATGGATTTTAAGAGAGGAGTACGTGCAAGTAATCTGTGGCATTTAAGTGGAAATATAAACCCATCTTGTTCAAGGCAGTATAAAGATTATGTTCAGTTCTTCTAAGATTAATTACATGGAAATCTTGTAAAGAAGGAATCATTAGACCTTTATAAGGTAGGTCATTTTACAGCTCCAAAGCTAATGTCTCCTAAATCTCCATGAATTGTATAACATGCAAAATCCAGCAGGACAATATCTATCTCCCATGCCAGTATTGCCAACCCTAAGGATCCAGTGCAACAACCTAGGATCCATTTGATCCTACTGGTGACCTGAGCTGCTAAGGGAATGCTCRGCAGTCCTACAACATGCAGAACAAATATCAGTGTTTTACCTCACCAGCAAGTGCGAGAAAAGGTGGGGGAGACAGGAAGAGCAGGGAACTGGCCTGAGGCAGTTCAGCTTGTGAGCTGAGAGAACGGAGCAGCCCTGATGTAACCAACACCCTTAATCTGTAATCGCTGTAGAGTTCTCATGTCAAGAGAGGCCGGGCAATGTGAAGCTCTCAACTGCTGTCAAAATCCAGCCCACGAGAAAACAGAAGATGTGGCAAACCTCCAAGTATGGCTTGGCCTGAGGTGTAGTGCATTTGTGTTACTGGAGAGATGCTTGAGCTCCTGCCACTGATATCCATTCCTTTTTTTTTCAGCAGAAGGATGTTAGTATAGATAGCCGTGTGCTCTGGACAGTAGAAAATGCTTCATGCCACTCAGCAGGAGTCTTTATGGAAGCCAGAGGTCAAGTAACAGCAATRTCTATAAAACCTAAATCCTCCTGTAAGCACTTCCCTCTAGCCACTGAAGAAGTATACCATAAGTATATCTGGGAAGCTGATTTTAGATTGCTAATATCTGAATTATTTTAACATTACATTTACACATTTTAACGATTAGCTAGGGCTCTAGACTTCTTGAGCTCTTGCCAAGTTTCAAAGATTCCTACTTCAGTTATAAGTTGGCAGGATAGACTATAACAATATTATATTTCTTTAAAAAACAATGGGCAAGTTTGTACCTTTAAGCAATGCACTGGACCTTCTGCCGTAGCTGTGTAGCCAGGAACCTGTTTGGTGAATGATATAACTACAGTCACAAAAGCTCAAAGTCTCCATTCATTCTCTTTAGCTGGAATGGAATTGGAGAAACTGAATATTAATTTTCARGCCTGTCAGCAATTCCACAACACTAGAAATTTTCCATAGTTATTGGCACAGTACTCTTTTCCTTAGACTAGACATTACTTTAAAATATTTTCTAACTCATCACATCTGAAGAAAGAAAAAGAGAACTGAATTTTACTTTGAAATGAGGATGTCCAAAATGTGCAAAAACATGTTGCCTCTTTTATTAGTTCCTTCCCATAAGCTTTTCAAATAACATGTTTTAAATTAAAAATCAACAATAAAGCAACTTATAATAAGATTTTGCCTAGATCTGCGAGGACACTGTCCCTTTAAYGCATTATAGCCTGCCCCATTAACATTCCAGTTTTATTGCATGTACCTGGTCTGAAGAGAGGCAGTAGCCACTGGGTGTAGCATAAATTGTTGGCCTTCAGCAAAATGAACAGCTGAAATGCACACTGTACCTGACCATGCTTGTTAGGCTATTTGCTCCTTTAATCATATGCCTGCCATTCAATTATCCTCGAAACCTTCATCATGTCCCTAGACAATAAAACGTGACAGGACAGGTATTACTGTGTTATGGTCATCTGATACCTAAAAGTGTCTAATTATTCCCTTCACTGATTAGCYACAATTAACTGTTTTAACCCAGCTGTTTAAGGCCATAACAAAAGTGTTTCGAATATTCATCATAGCATAGCTTATGGGCTGGACAAGTGTGTGTGGAGGTAGGACCAGTGGTTCCCAGCTGACTGTCCCCAGAGCAGCAGCAACACCAGAGGGTGCTCCCAAAAATGCTTTGATGCCCAGGTTGCTCCTGAGGCTGCTAGCCCGGCTCTTGCTAGCCCGAGGGTAGGCAGCCTAGCTCTTGCCTGCGCTGACAGCAAGTGATACCAGGCTTTCTGGGAAGGATCTAGAGAGTTCTTGGGTCGTCCTCTAAATCACCGAGCCAGGGGTGATGGAAYAGCTGGAAGCCAGAGATTCATCTGAAGCAATCAAAACATCTCCCATAGGAGTAAAAGCAAAATTGCTCCTGTGTATGTAGGCTATGTTGGTCCTCAGGAAGTTTCTAGCCTCCCTCTCTGTTAGACAGGGCCTGACCCTGAAGTTGCTTCAGTTTCTGTGTTTTTTTGAGAATATGAAATTACATTTAAGATTAGGCCATCTTCTTCATCCTATCCTAAAAAAAATACCACTTCCACCAACAAAGTAAGTTCAGGGGTTTTATTCCTGATGTCTGAAAACAGCAGGTTGCAGGAGTTAAAACCAGTAAGAGGTTAGGCAAACAGAAGTTTCTTGAGTTTGGGTAAATTATGTAACTTCTTTCATTCAGGTTCTTTGCTCTGCTCCATTCAAACCCCACCATCTACGGCTGGAAATGGGCAGCAAAGAGCTCCCTGCAAAAAAAGCAACTTAAAGAAGAGCAAGGACTGGCATTTGTGCAATAGGTTGTCAGGGAGCGGAGGTGACAGATCCAGGATTAAACATTTCTCACTAAATCTAAATTTCGTTCAAGTTTAACTAAATGCTGCCTCACTCCCTATCACATTTCTCAACCTAAGTCAAGTTCTGATGAAGGGGAGATTTTACCCTGATCTTTAAGTTCAAAGGCAAGGCATGCATTTCACAGTGGCACTGTGGGAGCTAATAAAGCGGCTCCACATAAAGTAGCAAACGAGAACTGCCAGCCTTTCACTGGGAGAAGGCCAGTTTTGAAGGTGTATTGCCAATCAAGRCTTCTCTCCTACTGGGCTTCATCGTGGCCCCCGTATTCAGTCGGACTTCCATACTGCATCCAACGTGACAAACTAATAACCACAGCTGGCGCTGCCGCTGGCAAAGGCAGCGGTTACCTCTGGCAGACGACTGCTAGGAGCAGTGAAATTGCTTTACGTTGCCTACAGCAGAGCCCTGGAAAGGCAAGTCGGGGGACGTGGCAGATGTCCCACCCCGCTGGCAGCAGGAGCAGCAAGCCRGCCTCTCCGGGACTCGCTTCCATTCCAGCCCTTCCTTCGTCCTTCCCCTCCTAGCAGCACAACGAGCCCCGTCCTCCAGCCTGGGAGCCACAAGCTGTGGTTCTGCCAGCACCACTGAGAAGCTCTGAGCTGGCCTTGCAGACAACATCGCCCTTTGCAAGAGAATGAGATGCTAGCTTTTTTTTCTTGTGGTACAATGAAACTTATTTAAATAAAAGCCTGATTAAGACAGGGAGCCATGGACTAGATTCACAGCAGGGAAAGCTGAAAACTACTTGCTACATGCCGTTAAATTACCAATTTCTACCATTTTATTGTTAAAGCTGAGTGCTGTTTCTTTGAACTGGGAAAAACAGCGCACACATCATTTTGGATAATGTTGCGTGCAAGGTCACTTTGTTCAGCTGATGTTATCCAGCCCAAAGTAAGAAATGGGGGTGATTTTTTCCTCCCCAGTTGAGGAGTGTCTTTTTACATAGAACACAGTGACCTTACAATAGGAAAAGATCCGGTCCAAGTTGCAAACTGTAAAGCAAGACCGGCTACCCCACTGCAAGCACCAGTGGGAATCACGCAGCTTTCACTAGTCATTGTCCCAAGTCAGGACGATATACGGCAGTGAGGTAAAGAAAAACAATTGGAACTCTGTCCTCTRTTCCTCACATTTAAGCTATAACTGCTAAAAGGCACAGTTAGTATTTGCAGGTCTCAGTTACAGAGAGCCTATTTCACACATATCAGGTACAGCTGGCAAAAATTCAAACGCATGTYAAGATTGTCTGTAATAATGCACCAAAAATTTAATTTAATGTTCATTGCAAATAATTTGGCTAATGTCAGTCCTATTTCCTTTTAAATCTTACCAGCTAATCACTTTTCAATTTTTTCTTTCTGGCTGTGATTATTCTCACATTAGCCCATGCAGCTTTGTTGTAACTGATCCTAATGGGATAAGCATGGGAGCAAGCCTGGAGCAAATACTCAAGTGTACTTCACACAGAGAATTGTATCGAGAGATAGGATTACAAGAATATCCATGACAAACGGCTACAAATGAAGCCTGATCATAATAAAATAAATGCAACTACTGGAATTCATATTTGTTAGTTCTTTGAACTATCTTCCCAGATCTTCTTGGAAGAAGTATTTTACCTCCCACCAGCTAGCTTGCTGTGCTTTTGGGGCACTATATCGACTTACAGCACCTGAGAACCTGACCCTTTTTGTACCATCTGTCTTCAGCTATGGTAGAAAGTCACAGCGAAAATGTGTGAAACACTTATCGCTTTGTGTTCATCTACAGATCAGAAGAAAGTGTCATATATTAACCAATATAGCAATTGGTTTTGTTTTCAGTATCTATACAGAGTTAATTAAGCTGATTTTAAGGTATCTGCATTTTGGAAGAGGATGCTGTACATAATGTGAATGAGTTTACATCATTCTAAGTGTGAACATTCAACCATTTCAGAACATCCCTTTGAAACTAATCCCTGCCCTTCCGTGTTGATAACGGCTTATAGAAGGAGCTGTCTCCCGTGATAGCGCTGCCTGGTGAAAACAGCTCCCTTCAGCAATGCCTTGTTCTGAAGCATGCGACCACTTTAGCGTCCCTGCTTTCCCTGCGGCGTTGCCGAGGGGGCTGATACCCCTCTGTCGCTATCGTGCTCTCGCCCGGCTTCGGGCTGTGATGGAGAACAGTCAGCCCTGGAAGCTGCCGCCAGGAAAAGCTTTCATGTTTGCATCATGTTAGATCTTTCAGCAGTTYTATACTCAGGGCTGTCTAAACATCACTGATAACATGCCAGAGAAATCTAAGGAAGGCAAATGAAGAAGTGCTATGCTGAAACCATTCCTTCCGTCTTATCAGATGTTTTTTCTACTGGGCTTTGAGGAGGATCTGTACGTCCCTTCTCGGTACCTAGCGTCATTACTCCCCCACACCTTATCTCCAAGCAGTCCTACATAGCTCTTAGTGTAAAATGCCATTTATTCCATACCACCACCGCTGAGGTAGCCTGCAACTGCGTCTGTCTCTACCTGGAAAAGCTTCCCTCACCAAAGAAAGTATCTCCTCTAGTGCAAAATAAGACAGAGAGGTGGCAAGAGCTAGAAGATGACTTGGAAAAACAGAGCAAGTTTGGCAAAGAAGACCCACATTTGGCAACGCATTAATCTATTAGCCCAGACAGGGAAATGCAAAACTTCCAAATCCTACTGGACCATGGGATGTAGTTCATTATGTTAATGAGAAAAGTTGTTTTCAGCTAGCCACACTGAGCTGCTCCTCTTTTCCATAAGCCTTAGTACAGTATCAGCTGTGCAGATGGGTAGATTATATCAATTTCAGTAATACAGTTTCTATATGACTCTATAACTTCTGCTTGGACTTTCTATATGATCATCTGAGTCCTCTAAACCACTTAGTTTCCAAGTCTGATCAGAATCAAGTGAGTTCTAATCAGTATGGGTAAGGCTTGCTGAACTCTTATTAGAGCAGGCCTTCAGTGGGACCCCAAAGCTCTAAGTCTCTCCCAGCTATGGACTCTGCTTACCTGGCCCCACTGAGGCTTACATTGCAATAATAAGCCTTTGGAGAAATTATTCATTATACATAGTTAAGATGCTGGTGAAGCATGACATCCAGGATGAGCATTAGAGCAAAGACACTTTGCTAACTCTGTAGCAGTATTCCAGGCCATCAAGATATCAGTGTGATTGAYGGGCCAGATAATCTCTTTAGTAATCCTCTGAATTCTAAACACCAAAAGCCCTAACTCGTCAACAGGTAAGAATATGCTGCAGTTATACAGGGCTATAAAAGAGAGGACAGTTATGTCACTTGACTGGCTTTAGCCTGTTATTGTGTGTACGAGGTTCTTCGAGCACCTCCATTTCAAAGTAAAGTTTGACTTTAACTGCACCAAGGTCTGGTGTATTCATTATTATCAACAACATATGCTTGCAGAGGTTCTGCTTTGCTTTACAAGGCAGTAAATGATGTAATAAAGATTAATTAGTGTAAGTTATAGTGTCTGAAGTGTATACCTTCAAGCTGTTAAATGTGTCAATGGAGATCCATTATGATAACAATGGACATATTATTCTCAATAGGGTTTACTGCTATTTGCCAGTATGAGATGTGTGCTCATTATTAAGACAAAACCACTGGAAAGAGCTCAGATTTGAAATAAGAGTTTTATTTTCCACAGCATGATAAGCCTTGATTTTGTAAATACTATTACTTTGGCTTTCATTACGTATTCCTGCTAGCATTATTTCACAGCACCAACTATTTTATAGGCTTTTATTTATCATCATACAAAATCGGTCAAACAGCACATGCATAGCACTTTGCAACTTAAAAAAAAATGGTGATTTATGAAGGCTAAGCACTTGAATTTCAAATAGGATCTGTGTATCCATATCAATATCTGCCTAGGTCTAGATGGCCCGTCAGATGGAAAAGGTTAAAGCTCACCGAGTTGCTGCAGCCAATAGCACACAAGGGAGTGCCGTGGCTAAGAGCACATCCATATGCTTGGACATCCTGTGCTCCAGTCAGGCAGGCATCCGCTCACCACTGGATCAGAGCAGGCTGTAAAGCCCAAATCCATCTATGTTGATGGATCCATATTGACAACTTCACTGCACTCCCATCCTCTCCTTATTCAACTTTCTCTTTTACTTGCTAGAAGACATAAACTTATTTTAAGGCCATTATTAAAATATTTTAAAATTACTATGAAATGCAACGGCAGAATAATAGTTGCTAACTTGTTGCTTAAATATTAAAAACACCAGTGATAAATTCATGGATCAGTGCCGATGTGAACGCTTTGAGTAGATAACAGTTAGCAGAGTTCAGTGCCTTCGCTGGATTTCGGACGGGACGAGAGCTGCGCCGTGTGGGCGATGGCCGCTGCGCTGGCATGTGTGCGGTTACAGGTATTTCCAAATGCCCCAGCAGCAGCAGCCTGGCTCCCGTGGGGCCAGCCAGACGGAGTACCCGGCTCTCCCCCACTCCCCAGGTTGTCGTGTAAGAGGGAGTTTGTTTGTTTGTGGTTTTTGGCAGAGCATTTTCCCCTGTGTATTGGGAAGGTGTTTTTCTACACACTGTGTTTTTCCAAACTTGAGTTTTTACCCACAAGTTTTCTGTGCTTGTTATTCCCTCTGTGAATTTGGTGGGACTGCAGCTTGTCTTGGACGCTGGCCTTAATGGAAAAACTTTCCAGTATCAAGATTAGAGATTCGTTTTTCAAAGAATTTTTGTTTATTTGCTTATTTGCTTGTTTCTCTCTCTTTCTCTCTATTTTTTTAAAGCTGCAGTCTTGCAGACTACGTTCATTTTCCTATGTCTCAAAATGGATTCGAAGGATTATCCTCAAACTTCAGGAGAATAAAGTTCCTTTATAAGTTGAGATCAAGCATCACAGCATTCAGTCCTAAGAAGTTTGGGAGAAATGTATAAGAGTTTGTTTGTTTCGTTTTGTTTTAATTGAGGAAAAATAAATATAAATATACACCAAGAGTGGCTTACCTCTCACCTGCACACAGTTCCTGCCTCTCTTCCTGTCAGGCTCTGCAGAACCTAGACCTCTGGTTAAATGAAACTTCTGCTTTTACACACGGTCAGGAATGGAGTTAAAAGCCTAATCTTCTTCACACTTTCTCCTGGCCTCCTGTTTTCTGTCTGATGTCTCTGAATTTCTGGTGCCATATTTCCATAATGTAAGTGCATGCTCATGTCCAACATCCAGCCCATAAGTGCTCACCTCATCTGCTTTCCAATGGGTCACTCCTAGCCAAAGGAGCCATTCCAGGAAATATTAGGGATTGGGACATTACCAAACACACACAGACTGCTGCACAGAGAGAGCAGGCAGAATTCACACACAACGTAAGGATTCACCCAAAGCAGGTGTTGCTGCTGCAATAGGCCCAGTTCTTCAATCCCAGCTCCTATAGATGAAAAATACACTGCAGGTCAGGAATAATAGACCGGTGCCAATGTCTACTTCTGCTTTCTGTAAAAGAAAAACAGTAAAAAATGGCTGCTGTAATGTTGATCATCATGCCCATTGTGGAAGATTTTGAACAAAGAAATAAAGATATTCGGCTTTAAAAATTTAAATTTCGAATTAAGACTGAGCTATCGTAAGGTTCCCTAGATGGCAAACTGAGGTTCATAACCCAGCATATTTAAATTACAGTTGATTATATTTGCTGTACATTAATCGTTCCTAGAGTTCAAAATATGTTCATTTGCTCAATATGAATCCATTAATATGCTGGTATGAACATGTACTTACTGAAGATCACATCTGTGCTTTGGCTTGTGTTTAATTAGATGCACGGTTTATCAGGCTGCTACAGAAGATATGAACTGACTATGACTCACTTAAGGATTCCAGACATGTAATTTCATTTATATATATACCTTACATATATACCTTAATAATTGCTACTATTCAGAACTGTATATATTAAAAATACCTAAATTGTGTACATTTCATTATGAACAAGCCTATTTCTAATAACAGCTTGTAAACACCAGAGTATTGCACCTGAGGTAATTAAATAGCCGTCGAGCTTGTAATCATGACAGAAACTGATTTCTCCATTAACATTTTCAAAGTCCTATTGATGCAGATTCCTACTGATTATAACTCCTATTGATTGAAAGTGACTTTAATCAGGTCAGTTGTTGTTTTTGGGGGGCTGACCACAAAATAAATACTCTTTCCCTTGCGAGAATATTTACATTGGGATGACCCATAAAGAGAAGAAGCTTGAAATTCAGTCTCAGTTTGCTTTACCTGGCTGTGTCTCCTGAAGACAAAAAAAGCAGTTCTTGTTTGAAGACATTCAGCGCCGTAACTCTGAATGCATGTGTTTCCTATGGATAAGATGTTATAAAATTTTTAAAAACAGTCTCTGAGACTGCTGCAAAGCTAAGCCAGTTCAAACATGTAGTACTTGCTTGCGTTCTTAGGCAATGAGTGAGTATGGAAATTGGCTATTTGAGATGAAGGCTGGTGGTTTATCAAATTCAGGAAGCAAATGCTTGATTTTGCTACTTAACAAATTAGCTATCCAAAACACTGTCAGTTTGTTCACATTATGTGTTATTTCCCACTGTCCTTTTCCCTGGACAATATAAACTTCATGCTCACAACAACTGACCGATACTGTGGGATATTTAGCATGAGGGGCTCAGACCATGCCAGCCTTCAGCAGGGCTGTGCTCTGGGTTTTCTCACTCTGCCATACCCCAGGTCAGCAACAACCTCATTCAATCCACCCCTGATTCCAATGCATGGGGATTACTGCTAGAATTGTCACTAGTGAGATTTGCAGTGGGGAGAATATGAGCTAATGGCTCTGAAAGCATCATCATGGCATTGCAAGAACCAAACAAGTGTGAAAACAGCCCAGCAATGGACTCTATTTAGATTTAGATGGCATGAATTTCATCCTAGGAGTGAGAGTCCCACCACCAGCCTGCTTATTCAGGAGGTCTGGAGGTGGGCTTCATCAAAATCATTTAAGAACCATCATTGGAGCTTCTATCCAAATAAAAATTCAATTGCAAGTCAGTCAGATCTGTCCTGTAGAACGTAAGACCATAGGACATGGACCAGCATAGCCAAGCTGGTATTGCCCACAACCACAGCTTTTTCCTGATTTTCATATGATCCATAGGAGCACAGTCAAGTGAAAAATTCCACCACAGCAGGGAGCACTCACTTTCTCTCACTCATGTGTAACACTGACAGGCTTACAAAAATGTCTGTAATTGGAGCCCCAAACACCTGAACTTCAATAAAGGGTAAGTGTCAAAATACTGTAAATTCATCTTCCCATCTAATAACCTAAACAGTTCCTTTGCTGCAAAAATGTCTTTGTTTGGGCACTATATTGCACAAGTCTTTYTAGCAGGATCTTGGATAAGATACGCTCGTGTTCTGCCTTTTAATCTTTTCAGCACCGTGACTCTGTACTTGGCTGTTTATTGTCTTTAACTCTAGAATCCCACAACATTGTGAGCTCGTTCTGGTGTCTGACACCACAGGAGGGATGCACTTTCCTTCGCTGGCATTATAAAGCTATAGCTGAGGACATCTGCAAGTGCTTTGATAAGTAAATATATTTTAAGATTATTTTTGATAAAGAAAACTGAAGGAATTAAGACTATTTGGATAGGATGACAAAATATTAGAGATGCTGTGATATACAAAAAAAAATGTAGAAAGATTTAGGACCCAGAGTACAGCAACATTTTTAAAATTTCACGCAAGTCAAGATGACAAACAGATGGCACCGTTAAGAAAATCTAGAAGGCAAAAATATAAGCCCCATGTCACTTTAACGATACTTCTGCTTATCACAGCGTATATTTTAGATCAACTTATAAAGTATTTTTCTAAATCACAAAACTCTCTTGAGCTCTATTTTCTAAAGACAAACTGGCCTGTGAAGAAGCATCAGTCAAGCACAAGATTAATTCCTGTTGTACCCAGTTGTTGGTTTTGGCACAGAAGTCAATATTTATAAGACGGAAGGCAGCTGTAGTGCGCAACTTAGCATAGTGCATAAATCTTTGCAGCAGGTTGTAGCAAGATTATGGCACTACCCACAGGTAATATGATAGAAGCATTGCCACGGCAGGGCCTTCCTAATGGAGGTCATCTGTTTACCAGTGTGAGCCGAGCTAACGAGGTCACGCTGATTCACTTCGTGTCGTTTCCCCTTCGAAAGCAATCAGACCAAATACAAACTGGTAATATATTAAAAGAGGGCACAAAGCACAGTAGTTCGTTAAGAGCAAGCTGTTTGTATAGGACTCTGAGCCAGATCCGAGCTTGCCTGGAGCAACTGGACGCGTGGCTGGGACTGCAGGGTCTGGAAAGCAGATGAACCTCCCAGGCCCTCGAAAGCTGTGTGAGGTGCAATGTAACTTTGGCATTTCCCTGAATTTTACTTCCATTCATAGCAGCTCTGGCCCCCTACCTGGCATGGTCGGACCCTTCAGGGGCAACTGGAAGAGGTGGGACGTGGTCTCAAACCCGCTGAGGCCAACAGTCCTGTGTCCCGTTGCTCGCCCTGGGTTTCTTGTCAATGCTGAACTCCCTGCTCAAGGGTCTTGGTGGGGACCTTGTGCTGGGTCACCTGCCACTTCCCTTCCCAGCTTCAGTTCCCATGTCTTTTTTTTTATTCCCCTTTCATGGCATACAATGAGCTCCATAGATGAGAGGCTAGACATCATCTGATTTTTAAAGCACGAGATTATATAGATTATGGCTGCCTGCGTTTTCATCAGCCTTTCTCTCTGTGCTGGAAATGAGGATATTAGCATCTACCTTGCTGCAATATTATTATTCTCGCTCAAGGTGAGGAAAATTCAAATGAAAAGGTACTCAGCTATTTTTCTTCCTTCTTGGGAATCCTGGCACACCAAATGCACCCTCTTGGCACCATGCACAGTAGTGCAGCTACTCACAGAGGAGACCAAGAGCAGTTTCAGGCCCGTGGCTTTCTCTAACCGCCACTGGTTTTGTTCTGACATTCTCAGCCTCACTTGACCAAATTATGTGTGTTTTTAGGCAAAGGTGTTAGAAATTTAATGTCTAATAGATGCAGATTGAGCCCACATGGGAAGCAGGAAATACAATAGAAATATGCAAGCCCATTATCTGAATTTATCAGCATACATTCTGCCTGCTTTATAAATTTGACTAGCATGATCATCTGTTTCATCCCTAGAAGAGAAAGAGCCAGCAAAGAGGAATTTCTTGAAATAGGCAACGGAAAGCAATAGACTTGAAATAAACAAAATAGTAGAAATTAGATTTTCCTGGCAAGATTTGCTTGTGTTGTTCATCAAATAAATGCACATTACGTCTTGCACTGCTACTCAGCTGTGGTCTTATAATGTGCTCTCTGCATCCTGTCAGACATATGAGCCTTTGTCCCGTAATAGACCCAACTATCTCCCAACCAGCTGAGCTCAGGGTCAGCCCAGGGTCACGCTGGTTAAAGATGCCTGTCAGTTCACTGCCTGAGTCACAAACGTGCTTTAAATCACCTTTATCTTACTTAGGGTGATGCTTTCCAGCAAGCAGCTGTGGCGGTAGCCGCTGCATCAAGGTACGGCAGAGGAAAATGTTTTGCAGCATCCCTGCGCGTTTCACTTTGGGTATGCAAAGGTCAGTGCAGAGCTTGAAGTGTGGTGTGAAATGAGAGCTGTTTCACATACCTCTATGCAAAGATAAATAGCGTTGTTCATGTGCCTCCTGATAATAAATAAAATAAAAATTCTGAAAATAGGACATCAACTTTCAGGTTAGAAATATAATTATTACTTAGCCTAGAATTTCCAGTAAAATAAAAAATAAATAAGGAAAAAAAGAAAGAGAGAGTGCTTGCATAAGGAGGCCTGGTAATCAGGGAAATGTATCACCTGATGGTTTTATTGTGATAAATACCTCCCTTCAGCTCCTGATGCTATACAACTTCTTAATGTTTGTCACCAGTCTCCAAGGTATAGAAGAAAGACAGGCCTTAATTGTAAATTTACAGATGCTTTATTGCCAGTGCGATGGCATGAGCACATTTAACAGGATTGTCATTCCAGTTAATTATGCCGATTCTGACACATACCCATCACGGCTGGAATTGATAGCGCCTTTTGACCAGCTAGGAGCATCGCAATAAGCTGTATCGTTCTCGCTAAGGTTAAGCACGTCAGAGGCCAGAGGACAGCAGGAGGAAGAGTCCCTGCATGCTAAGTATGTGCCGCCAGCTAAACAGCAGAACCTCCTTTTAAGAGAGATGCAGATAGCTCCAAACCAGCACATGTTCTGCATTTCTGCTAGGTGTCCTCCGGCCTCAGCCCACCTGCCCCGGGCAAAGACTGCAATCTTCATTACACCTAATAGTACGCAATACCTCCGCAGCCCCTTGGAAACTCTTGGCCTTGTTTACAGCATGTAATACCAGGCGCCCAAGCAGATGGTAACACTTACTAAAGATATTAAAGAAGAAGAAAAGACGGTAGAAAAAGGAGGTAACTATTAGAAAACACTCTGTGGCGAGGGGAAAAAAAAAAAATCTGTTTTCCCTGAAGCTGGAGCCTGAGTCTCTGAATTCCAGGTGGAAGAAAATGGGGGGAAATGTTGCAATCATCAGCAAACCGCAAACCAATACTAAATGAGAGTAAAACACTATCCTTACCCTCAACAGTGTTATCAAGGCTCGAATCAAAACCTCAATACAAAACTTCTTACCAAAACAGTAGGCAGAAGTATTAAGAAACAACATATCCTCCTTCCCTCCCTTACTCATAGAATCATTATGGCTGGAAAAGACTTTTAAGATCTTTGAGTCCAACCATAAACTCTTCAGCATCATACCTGCTAAACCGTGACTTTTTGTGCCTTATCTATACCACTCAGGATAAATATTTTAGGGTATTCCGAAAGGGAAATGGAGGTACATAAATCTTACGTAAACTCCTAGTTAATAAGGATAATGTTTTAGGATTATCTGAACAGGAGAGAGGGAAGAAAGAGGGAAAGAAAAAGGGAGGGAAAGAAAAAAGGGGCAAAAGAGGAAGAAGCAAACAAGGAATCTAATGCATGCTCCTACAGAAAAAAAAAAATCTTCAATTTTTCTTCAATTTTTCTTCAAAATCTTCAATTTTCTATCGAGTGACTAAAGTAGCTTTCAAGGAAAAGCAAGCATTTACATATACAGAGTTACATTTATAATAAATAAATAAATAAAAATATGGATGGGGGCATTCAAGCTAAAGAACGCAGAAATCGGGAAGAAGGGACCAAAAAGAGGAGGGCGACTCTTTCGGATGGTCCCGTGAGCTGTAGCTCGGCCACTTCGCTCGTGACAGCAATTTCAGCGGGAAAGGAGGAGCTATCCCATGGGATTCACCCAGGCTCTGCTCCTGCTGGGCGGGCAGCGTCCCTGAGGATGGTTCATCTGGCACCACCGGACAGCCGGGCTCGGCCGCTCCCCTTTTTGCCCCATGGCAGCCTGGCTCTGTTCATCCCTGACCTAGGCAAAAGCCATGGAAGGGCCTCACCGTGAGCCCAGGCTGGAGAACGCAAAGCTCAGAAGGCCTGGAAAACTGGGTGCAGGGTTAGAGCAGAAGTGAAGAGATCCGGGGGAGCTCATCTCATAGATGTGGGAAAACATCTGGGAAACATACAGAAGAAGCTTAAAAAAGAAAAAGAGATTAAAAGTCTAAGCTGCACACAAGGAGGAATTCCTTTTTATCCGTTCTCATAATAAAACTTTTACAACGTCTCACCTTTGGAGTGAGGCCAGAATTCATTTTGCTGGTAAAGAAAATAGTATTTTCAGTAGCAGTCTGGCTAAGTACATTTACTCCTCCTCACCACTAAATGGATCCTGACACAGCATGTCTAAAGGAACGTCCTTGAGATTAGGATAACGGGGTCTCTGGAGCAGAGTGACCTGCTGCTCTTGGACAAAGCAGGTATCAGCCTTCAAGACAGGGCTGCTGACATACTTCATGCCATCCTACCTTTGCTCTTTGAGCTCAGGCATTATTTTCTCCAGGGATAGAGACCTTGGAGCTACTTCCATAGTCCTTTCTCTGAGAGTCTCCCCATTGGAACTCGTAGGCATTTTATATAGCAACCGTATAGCAGAACGTAAGTTTTCATGATTAAAAGGAATTTTCTATTCAAGACGTGCCGGTATTTTTTACTACAGATATTTTGCGACAATAAGACCTGCCCTCTGAGAATGACATGATAAAGCTTAGATTATTTAATCTCCATTTAAATGCAGATCATTTGTTTTTCAAAGAGAATATTTATTCCTTGCCCTGGAGAATGCCCAGAAAAGAACACAGCTAAATTTACAGCTCCAACTGGACTCTATTACATTTAGTGTTGCTGCTCCAAAGTAATACAGAACTTCACTCAAGGCAAAATTTGCTTTAAGGACAAAAACATGAGAGAAGGTGCCTTGTTCTCACCAAGCCCAGGCGACACTCCCACACACCCATATATCACCCTGCTCCTCTAACTCGGACACTCCAGGCATTTGCAAGGGAGCAAATCAAGGTTTGAATTTTCGCTATGAAGTAGCAGCTTTCTTTTCCCTGGGGGGTTCTGCACTTGGGGCGAACACCAGGGATAGGGAGAAGCAGGGACACGGCAGAGCAACCACCTCATCCCATGGCTGGAAGGCGCCCGCTGCCCGCGAGGAAGGGGCGACATTCCGCGAGCCTCCGCTCAGCAAGTGCACACCTGAATGTGCTTAATGTTTCTCAGCTCTTCCATTCATCTGCAGGTCATCGTTTGGGTCTCTAAGAGGAAAGGAATTTTATGAAATAAAGATCTAAGGGCTGAAAATGTATGTGCAAGAAGGGGAGGGGGGGCTGTGACAAAGCTCACAGCCCATGCGAAAGGTTGTTTTGCTTCTAGACCAAAGGGGAGGAGGCCTGATCCTGCTCCCACGCTAGATAAGCAGATATCCTGCAGGCAAGAAAAGCTGGCAATAGACCGAAATCGTGGTGAGAGTTGAAAAGCTTGTTTTTCTATACGCACAACAAACCAGAATTGTTGACAGAAAAGCAAAAGAACATCTGCTCGAGCTGATCTATGAGAGCTTTCCCTAGCTCCATTAACCTCCCTTCCTTCTCGGCTTCTCTCTTTTTTTTTTTTAACTGAAAATTATCATTTTAAATGTTGGAGGCTTTCATTTCTCTATTAATCAGATTAAAAGTCTTTAGCCACAGCTAAAATACTCTGTGAGGTGCTTTGGCCAAAAGATCATCTGCCTTGCAATTAGAACTCATTCTTAATACAACAAGGGGGAAAGAGAACCAGAGCTTTAGAATCAATAAAACTATAAATTACATTGAAAAGGAAACGTTAGCATCGTAGCTTGGAACAACAGATTTATTATCAAAGCGGTTAGCATTGTATCAATAAAGTATATAAGTTTTATAAACAATGGGAGAAAGAGACACACAGAGAAAAATTAATGTTAACATGGGCTCACTGTTGCTTGTGCATTTGTGTGTGTGTGTATTTTAAAATGTAAAACGTCACACTGAGAAATGACTGGTTAATGTCTCAGAAGACCCTGCCTGCAGGACTCTTCAAGGCAAAACTCCACTGATTTTAGTAAATAGAATAGGGTCCCATTATGTATTCGGCATATAACTCTGATTAAGACTGGTTACTAATCAGCATTCTCCATCCCCTTGCTCTGAATAGGATCACTGCTAAGGTTATAACTAAAACCTTTAAACTTCATTGACTTGCATTTACATTGAATCACATACTAAACAGCAGGAGCAAAAACGTGCTTTCTGGTAGCAGCAAATATTTTAAATGCATCTTCTTCTCCTTTTGCAGGCAGATTCCCCTCTATTAGCTCACATATGTATTAGGGGGAAAAAAATGCCCAGAAAAAATGCCTGTTGAGTTTCTATTGCTTTCAGCGGGCAGCCTGCCCTGCTGTGTTCCCACTGAAAAGCAGAAGGGAAATTTTTGCACATTGCCAGACATGGAGTTAACAGTTGGAACCTGATTCAGAGCCCCTGGAAATGGGCACATCTCTGTTTGGGCCAGAGAGAGTGAAAGGGGATGTTCAACCTATGCCCTTGACTAGTCTCAAAACATGTCACAGTGTTCAAAAAGGGGATTACATGGAGATTACCTGGATTTCTAGCACCTCTCATCTGATTCTCTATCAAAATGCTGCATTATAGAAGGCTCAGCAGGACCTGTGGTATTTTTTGTATATCATGCTCGTTATGTGCTTTGCTTAGGCAGTCAGAACCTTGGGGTGAGAAAGGAGTGATGTGAATAGGGAAAAACTATCTTCACCGAGCGGTTATCAGGCTCCATGAGCCTCATCTGAATTGCAGACCCGCGGCTCTCAGACAAGCCAGATTTTCCCCACAGGGCCACAGTTAGTCCCACTCAAAGCTAATGCAAACATGGGGTGGTGGTACCACCCTCTACTAACTTCAAATGTCTCGGTCCGTGAGCTGGCTTGCAAGAAGCTTGCAAGAAGCTAGCGCAGTGCCTCATTAAATTCATCTAAGTTAAGGGTGGGGAAATACACGTTCACATGATAAAGGCACTCTGTGTTTCCAGCACAGTGTGAGCTGAGGTGGAGCATTCCTCATCCTTTTCTGGTGAAGGGATAAGTCCTCTCAGCCCATTTTTGTGTCACCCTGCATTTCCAGAATCATCACTTGCACTCTTAGCACTGTCAGGAATACAAAAATAAAGTATTCAGAGAGAAATAAAAATGTAATAAATTGCAAAACTCCACGGGGTCCTATTTAGCTTCAATACCCACTTCCAAATCTAAACATATTGTTCATGCTAATATTGTTTGCTGGAAGGAGTGCTCCTCCAAGATAACATTTCCACACGGTGAAATATGCAGGGCTCTTGGATGGCTCAGCTCTCAGATGGAATCACCTTTCATTTTCCAGAGAGTGTTATTTTTTTAACCTATTTCTTCCTTTTTTTTTTCCCCAGCACAGCATGAGGAACACAACACCACCCCAACCAATGCATTTAGTTTTATGATCCATCTGTCTCCGGAACTGTACGTGGATGTTGAATCCACTGACATAGCAGAGCAATGCAGTAAAAATTTTATTCCTTACAAAATAGACCAGTCTGCTTAAAATCTCCATCTTTCCTTGGGGTTGGAGGGAATATTTCACAACTCTGCTAGGAAAATAAAACCAGGTTTGGAAGGCATTTCCACTGTAACTGATGTTTTGCACGGGTTAGCTGAGGCTCCCTAGTAAACCATCCTGACGTAAAAGGCAAGAGGGGAGAAAAAAAGGCTTTGTTTTATTGGTATAGAGGAGTTCCAATTAAAATAATGCAGAAATCCTCATCCTTATAGCTCAGTCCCTTCTAGAAGCTTCATCTCCTTACAAAGCCAGTGAAAACCTAGGCAAGTGGCTGTTTTCTGAGACTCTTGCCTCACTCCTCCTATGTGTTTGCCCTGGTCTGTCCCACGTGGAGACTGTGATTTACACAGATGTGCCCTGCACCTGAATCCTCGAGGAGCCCAGCAGAGGAGGGGTCCCCACCTCTGTTTCTACTGTCAGCCCCATCCTTACCCCGTTTCTTCCCTTTACTTAAAGAACCCGGTCTCCTGTGATTTCTCTGTTCTTTATTCCATGTCACTGGAGCTGAGTGACTGCTGAAGATGAGAGGAGACGAGGAGCGTGAAGAGGGAAGCTCCTGCCTTTGGTCTGAGTCTGACGGGGAATGATGAAAAACACATGGGCTATGAAAAAGTCCAGTCCAGCTTTCTGTTTATTGAGCTCCCTAGAAAACGTCAACATCTGTCACCAAGTAACCCCTAAAAGGGGCACCCCTTGCCACGGGACCCTGATGGCAGGTCCCATCCCTCTTCTCCAGGCACGGCCTGGAGCGGAAGGGTGTTGACAGCGAGAAAGGGAGGTTATCTGGGGCTTGGTGCTAGGGGTCGGAATAGGCGAAGCGGGTCGCAGGTGACACCCCCTACTCACTGGGTGATGCCACCCYGGGGTGAGTGAGCGGGGCCACAGCCTCGCGGCGGGGCAGCGGGGTCCCCATGGTGCCTCAAGCCGGGGACCCAGCGCCCCGCTCCCTGTGGCTCCCATACCACCCGCGCCGCGCTGCCCCGCACACTCCGCGCCCGCGGAAACTCCCTGTCCCCGTCCCCGCGGCCCGCGGCTCCGCGCGGTCTCCGCGCGACCTTCTCCCGTTTTATTTACCTCCCGCGTCGGAGCGCCGCGCCGCTTGCGCCCCTCCCCGCGCGGCCCC
>PTEX01000027.1:2974275-2989446 GCA_003342815.1 Eudromia elegans | reverse complement strand
AGAAAGAAAGAAAGAAAGGAAGGCAGCGCCTGAGGGAGCCTGGGGCAGGGTGGGGGCTGGGAGAAGGAGCGAAGGAGCGTGGCAGTGAAGGAGTGTGGCTCCCCCCAGCACCCGGGCGTCACTGAAGTCCAGGAAAATTATGTTAATGGAGACAAACAGCGCTCACAAAGGGTCGCTCTCACCGGCCTCCGGGGTGCTGCCGCGGGCTTGTTTGTTTTGTCCCTCTTAGGAGYGGCCTTGGGGGGCGGCCGGGCAAGGGCCCCTTGCCGGCCCGCGGGCCCCGGCGAGCGGCGGCGGCGGCGGCGCAGGGCTCTGGGCGCTCAGAGGCGACCGAAGCCCACCAGGATGCGGGCTCTGGGCAGCGCTGCCCGAGCCGCGATGGAAATCATTAGAGTTACTAATTATTAACTCATGCATGCGTGAGCGCGCACACACACACACAGATGTACCCAAAGGCACCGCCACCCCCAGGCACCGCCGGCGCGGGCACTCAGGCACACCCGCCCGCCCGCATGTGCTGCCCAGAAGGGCGGCGGGCTCCGCAGCCCCGGGGGGGCCGCGTGGGCGCAGTCCCGCGTGGGCTCCGCGCCAGCGCGCGGGGAAGGGGCTGCCGGCCCTCGCCATCGCCACGTGGGGCTTTCGGTGGCTTTGGTGTCGCTCTCCCGCTGTCCCCAAGCCCCCCAAACCTCCGCATCTATCGGGTGCACAGGAGAACTTAAATCATGTTGCAGTCCCTACCCATCTGGGTAGTTCCTGGGCTCCGTGAATTAAGCGGAGGTTCCGAGTAATGAGTAGGTGTAAATTTGACGTTACTTCGTTAATTAAGGCATTAAAAAATATAACTAGTCCGCTGAAGCACGAGGAAGCCCGGCGCCGTCTTAAAGCACAAACAAAGTGAGGGGGAAGCGAAAATAAAAAGCACTATCAGGGTAGGGTGGCCTCTTACGCATACCAATGGTTTTTGTCATTTATGGCTATGCAAGATTTATGACTTCATGCACCAAAGCTGTAAACAGAGCACTAAAACAGAAAACACTTGCTCCTTATGGCATAAGTGAGAAGGCACCACATGAAAGGGGAAGCGGGCAGCGTAGGAGGAGAGGAGAGGCAAAAATCCCGCGTATGCATTTTGCTTCAAACAACCTCCTGAATGTTGCATCGGAAGAAAAGTCTTTTTAGTCAATAATCAACCCCACACTTTCTTCTGAAACTGCTGATCTGCCTTTCGCCCTGTCTGCCGGCCAAATAGCGAGAGGCACCGCTGAGCCCGACAGGAGCCCTCCGGAATAAAGAGGAAAATTTGGAAGTGAGAACTTAGGACTGCAGGAACCTGCGGACGCCGCACGGTGCCGGTTTGGGGAGCGCTGCCGAAAGCGAGTTCGACCTTTTTCCTATGAGTGCATTTAAACTTTAGAGCTGTCTCTAGCTGGATATTCTGTCTCTATCTCCTTCTTAGAGAGCATTTAAGAGTGTTTAAGAGCGAGGGTAGGGAGGGAGGATGGGAGGGGGTCTTTAAAAAGAGAAAGAAAGGGACGAAAGGATTTGCGAGGGACTTTGATTGTGAGAGCTGAAGCGATTCGTAGGAATAGTGAAGTGTTTCCGCCATTCGTTTTACTGCCTGCAAGGAGCATTTTGCGATATTTCGGCCAATGGCCCCTTTTCCCCACGCCCCCTCTCTCCCCAAAGAGGTCATTTTCAACATGAGAAGATTATTTTTATGTGCCTTATAATGGAGGAATAAATCGAGGTAACGTGTCCCAACGCACAGATCCCTGCTGCGTTTATCTGCCTTTCTCCCCTCCGAGGCCGAATATTTCCTCTCGGCTGCATTCCGCAGAAAGCGATAGCGCTCGGCTCCGAGAGGGACCGCGAAGCTCTGGGGCTGCTGCGCGAGTCAGAAACGAGCAGCGTTTTCCTCCCACAGGGTCACATTGTGCCGAGCTCTCGCCTTGTGCCGAATAAACTAACGGCTATAAAGCGTTTTATCCTTGGGGTGCTCCGGAATCCGAGCAGGCAGCCCTATAATTCATGGCCGATTTGCGGAACCTCCTAGGGAAGAAACAGAGAGGAAGGGACTCGCAGGCGAGTGGGATAAATTCTGAAAGCAACGCCGAGACGGGTCATTAGAGAATAGGTCCGGGGTATTAACTGCCTAAGAGATGGGGTGAACTAACGAATATTGCAAGCAGCCACGCTGAAACCGAATTACTGCTTATATTCCCTAACACCAAAGAAAGGCTCGCGGCGGACACTGTGCTATTTGCCCAGCAGACTGAGCTTGTTTACACAAGCCGCCCGAAATATCCCTCTCCTACAAAACTTCCCTGGCTTTCTTTTGCGCTGGAGTAGGACCGTATTATTTATGAGTGTTTTAACTAGGTCAAAATGCATCCGAACTGGGTCATAAATCAGAGGAAACACTGCCAAGTAATTGAGCTGCAATTAAAGCTTACACTTTATTTTGGAGGCGCTTTTTGGCCCGTTTGGAAATATGGCAAAGCCAATCTTCCCTTGTGGACACGCTGCTGGGAGAGCATGGGGAGACACCGYGTCTAATAAAGGACAACATGTTTTAGGGTAGCGTGATAAGGTTAAATCGCATTTATTTGGGTCAATTCTGGTCTGAGAGCAGCTTAGAGAGCAAGAAAGCGAGACTATAAAGCAGTGCCGGTTTCTATCTGCCTTATAGAATGGCCGCGAGTCGTTTCAAGTAGAAATACCCGATTTTTCTGTTTGTTTRTTTTCAGCCGGCATTTTGTTTCTAATTCACTTTTCTTCCTCTCCCTCACCCGGTCCCCTAAGAAACTGAGTAGCCACCAGCACCCAGTAGCCGGAGACAAAACGGTGCGGCAGGGAAGAGGCGCTGACCAAACTGGGGGAAAAGAAAACCCTGAGCTCTGTGCCCTTTCCCAAAGCCAGGACCCAGCGGGGCCCGCCGTTTTATATAAAATTTCTCCCTCCTTCGATAATTAATTAATTATCTCATATTCGGCTTTTAAAGCGCGTTCTTTATATATAGTTATATTCACATATATTTATAGCGCATACTCACATATTTATAAACACGCATACGTATTACATACATATAAACACGGAATAAAGAAGAATTTAGAATTAACGCATGCTCTCCCAGAAGATAGCCTCCACTCCTCCCCCTTTTCTTCTCGCTTTCCAGATCCTCATTCAGAGGGAAAGRAAAAAAAATCCCGGCTTGATTTATTGTTAGGAGCCGCGGCTCGATCTCGGTTCAGCTCCTGCTCGCCGCGCGCAAATAAAGACGAGCGTGCGGCTCGCTGGGGAAGGAGCAGCCTTGCCAGAGAGCGGGGCGCCCGGGCAGCCCTCCGTGCCCGGGAAACAAAGTACCGCGAACGCATCATAAATAAAATGGCAGCRCAATTGCATACTCATCGATTTGCAGCGCGGTAAACACACATAAAACAACAACCGCCGCCGCACGCCAGCGCGACCCCGGCCGAGGAGGATTCCCCCCTCCCCGCACGCACCGTCTTCGCCACCCCCCCCGCCAAACACACGCGTAAATAAACAAACACAAAAGCATAAAAATAAATACAGTATAAATAAAGGAATAAAGAAGCTTCCCATCTCTCGCCGATCATAAATAATGATAACACGGCAGCGGAGGGGATGGAGCGGAGGCAGCTGGCCATCCAATGCAGTGAGGGGGATCTCTACGGAGAAAAATAAATAAAGAAGCGAACTCGGCGCGCTCTGCTCGCTGCGAGGGGAGAGCGGAGTATTTACCGCAGCAAATTGGAACAAAGGGGGAAGCAGCCTGGCTGCGGGGCACCCGCACCCGCACGCACCCGCTTCAGCCTCTGCCACTGACCTTTGCCTCGAACAGCAATAACTCACCGCGTAAATGAACAATCAACGGAAATACCTTAAAATAAAATCCATCCTTTCTAACGAAGCATTTCGTCCTCTCGGCTCGACAATAATCTTTCCATAAGGAATGAAAGCTGTCAGCGAAATGGCCAGCTCTTGCGGGGACGGTGATGGGGGCAGGAAAAAAAAATAATAGAAAGCAGTGCTTGCGCTGAACAGAAACTGGAAAAGCGTAATCGCAGACGGAGCCAGACCGGGTCTCCACTCCAAATGCCACAATAATGCGCTGTATTATGTGCTCACGTGGTCATACGTCAACTTAAATCCTTTTATTTGAAATAGGGAATCGTTGAAGGAACAGGGTTTCTTAGAGCAAGCCTTTGCTTTTAAAGCCTTAACCCAATATGTTAAAGAAGAGTTTTAAAGGGAGGGGGGGGAGGGGGGAATCAAGAGATGGAGATGATGAGGGGGGGTGGATTCTCCTTCCTCCCACACTAACACTTCTTCACACAAAGCCCACTGGAAGGTAAGAGCAATTCTCATAATACGGGGGTCACCCTGCACTTTGATACTTAGCCTAATTAACCAGCGTTTGTTCTGCAGGCCCCGCCACCATGCTCCGTGCTGCTCGTCTCCTGCAACCCCCGAAGAGAGCCCAAATCTTAGCCCTGCTCTTTCCAGCCCTCTTCCAAGCAGGACTTCCAAGCTTCCCCCCACGCCCAGCCTTCCCTACCCTGCCATTGTACAGGGCTTGCTCGACTCCCACACGCTACATCAGGGCTCCTGTAGAAACTAAAAAGACCTATAATTACCTGACAAAGGCAAAAAAGAGTCTCTTCTGAGAGGCTAGTTGGTTTTTGTCCTTGTAACACACTACGAAGAATACACYTTCCTTCACTGGCGCGCCTCCGAATTTTGCAAAACCTTTGGGGACCTTGCTGTTAAATCTGTGCTTACGCATTTCCTATACATCTCATTTGAGTGATGCACAAAATTATAGGTTTGCAACTATGAAAAAAAATGGGGAGGGGGGAGCTCTATGCCTAAGGGGAAAAATAAAATAATAAAAATAATAATAATAAAAAAGAGCAAAGCCCTATTCACCCTCAGAGCCAGCCTATCTAGTGAACCAGCTTCACCTGTGTGCAAACACCCTACGTCTTCCCCCCAAGAGTGTTTAACTTCTGCTGTTGACACAATAAGCTAAGTAAACTAAAGCAACCCTAAACTCGCGCAGCTTTTCTGGAAAGAGTCAAAGAAATTCAGATAGTTCACGCTCTTAGCGTGTTCCCGCTCCAGTCCTGCGACTCCAGCATTTTGCGTCATGATGTGCATCCCCTTGCCCGAATCTTTCCCCAGCCCCACGAACTCGGAGGAAAGTTTCAGCTAACTGYCCATCCTGCAGTTTCACCTGCACCTAGCTGAGCAGAATGCGGATTGTGTTTGAAAGGTGATTTATTTCTGCCTCGCACACTCTCCCTTGCCCTGGGGAAGTGGGCCACTGGAATCCAAGCCCACCAGTAACACGGTATACTAGTGGACACTGCAGAAAAGTCAGCGTGACATTGCAACAGAGAAATTTGCAATTATTCATATTGAAGTGACTCAGGCAGTAGCAGTGTGCACACATACTAYCCCTCGCTAAGAACTGGAATGAAAGGTGCACACCTTTCGAGACGCAAGGCACACAGGGAGCATTAGCCACCCACGACATCTCCAAGCCCGTGGCTAACAGCACAACTTGTAAGTCTTTAGCCCTCGCACTAAGTGTAAACTCGTGGCGGGTTCGGGGCTATTTTAAATGCCTTGCGCTCAGAGCCCATAAAAGAAGCACGCGGAGAAGCTYCCCTTCAACAATGCAGCCGCAATTAATGGGGAATGGAGCAGATGTTGAAAAAGCAGAGCAAGACTTTCTTGGGTCTGTTGTAAAAAGTTATCGACTGCTTTGCGTCAAAAGCAGAAAGATGGCTTTAGAACTTGCAGTCTCGAGCAAATAGAAACTACAAAAGCAATAAATCACAATCATAAGTCAGCTTAAATGCCTTAGCGCTAGCTATGGCTGTTGGCTTCAAACCGCTGTTTCTGTGAACATCTTTATTAGTATTAATGGTCAAGTTAATGCTAAAGCTACTGTTTAACAATTAACTTCTTGCATTTAGTTGGGAAACCAATTAATTCTTAAGAAAAATAACTTCTTGGCGTGTGAATACCTTCTACGGGGTGTGCTTTGGAAAGAGAGGAGGGCAAGTTTCCYAACTTTGCAGTGTCCCGGAACACAGCTGAAACCCCTTCCCTTGCATTGACTCTGGAAAAGGCTTCCTTTGCTCTAGTAAYATGATTGCGAGTTTTCAGATACAAATTCAAATGATCTTGTAAGTAGTAGATGCTTGATTTCCCCTGCCASCCCATATATTGCTTTGTTCCCTTCTCTGGACTTTCAACATTGAGTTTTATTACTCCGATGATTTGGAGACCTGGAGTCCTGTTTCTAGAAGAAAATGTGGAGCTTATCAGTAGGTCTGCTACTGATTTTTCTGGGCTTCATACACATGGCTTCGAGCTGCGTTGAAATTCCAATCTCAGTAACAACAAACAGATTTGAGTTCATAACGTGCRTTCATTAAGACAGTGCCTTTGTGCAAGCTCTGGCTTTAATAGCCACTCTTAGCAGTAACGCTATTTAAAGTTACCTTTAATATAAATTTAGAGCTTTTTACTGTCTTTCAAGTTTATGTTTATGTCACTTCTTAAGAGGTAAGGCTATCGCTCCCATGTGGAGGAGAAATGGGAATCACCACATGATACAAGTATTTATTTCCTTGCTTCCTCGAAAGCATTGAAATCTGCGGGGATGCAGAGCTGTTTACCTACATCTGGGCGTCTGATAGAGATAAAGCTGGGCTTTGATAAATTCGGAGCAGATAAAAACAATACAGCTATCTGCTGCAGCCTCGTGAAAGTGCTTCTGCTGGGAAGGAGCTGAGTCTGCGAGCGCCGGGTCATTTTAGGAATCCAAAATATCTCGGCACGAAATGTTGTAGATACATGCCACCAGAGGAAGGTCTGGATAGTCTTTCACATCATATATTCCCTTGTAATTCACCATCCTAACAGTGAATAGGCATTTGCAGCGGCTTTTTTTTTTCTTCTCCTAGTTAAGATTTAAGCAGCCCATTAAGTCAACACAAAGAACCCTTGTAGTGCTGTAATTGATGGCTGCTTTTAAAAGGTAGTAAAATATACTAATTGTGCATCAGCGTCCAAACTCGAGCAGGTAAATCTAGCAGGATTTTAAGCCACTTCAGGCAAACCTCCCTTTTCCAGGGCTGCTCGAGCCGAGAGCTCTGCAAACCTGCTGCTGTCAGAGCAACGATCGCACCGCGGGCTCCTACAACTCCCCGTCATTAAACACCAGCCTCCGGAGCTAACGAGGCCAGGGGAGACAAATACCTGCAGCTCGGCTAGGACCCCTTCTGCTGCAAGTGCTTGGGCCCAGCGAAAAAAAAAAAAAAAAAAAAAAAAAAAGAAAGAGAGAGAGAGAGAAAAGAAGTCATCTTTCCTACCATCGCCACATCAACGCGACATTTTTTTTTTTCTCCTGCCGCAAAACCCGCAAAACAGGACGCGCTGTGGCGCTCCTCAGGCAGGAGGCAAACAAACCGGCCCGATAAGGCATTCGGCACTGAAATGGCTCCAGCTGCCTGTCTCTCGCCTTACGACTTGGGTTTGGGAAGGAGCAATGGACAAAGCCTCAGCCGCTCTCACTCTCCAAGTGACTTTGCATCCTTCTTGTTCCCAGTGCCTTTATAAGAGTTGCTCTTACCCAGGTCCCGTATACTTCTTTGTCTGCCCGGACACGCGCATTCACCAGCCACAGAAGATGAATAGAGCCAATCCAGAAAAAAAAACCAACCCAGCTAGGTTAAATATTTATCACGACAAAAATACTCATTCCAACAGGCTTTTTTCTTTCTTTTCCCCTCCATGCAGGTACTGGGCAAATGGCTCTCTTGGAGGAGGCGGCCGCAGCCGGCGCCAAAGCATCCGCGATTGACGGCTCGCCCCGCCGGCCTCTTACCTCCGAAAACGGCCACGAGTCGGACGGCACCGTCCCCGGCTGCCGTGGGCCACGGAGAGCGGCGGCKTTGGGTGCCCGGGCTCTCTGTAAACAAGCAACAAACAGCGCCTTGAGGAGGAGTGCGGGGGGAGGTATCTGCCCGCGCACCGGCTGCGCCGGGCTGCGCGCCTGCCGAGCGCAGCGCAGCTCCCTGCGCGGCACCCTCCGACGCCACGGGGAAGGAAGAGCTCTGATATCTCAGAGGGAACGCGTGGGCCTCTTTTTTTTTTTTTTTTGCCTTTTTTTTTTTCATAGACAGCTATGCCTTCTGTCTCCAAGTGTTTGGAAATATTGTCATTCCGAACTCTTGTTACATGAATGTCTGCTTTATTTTCCTCTGGGAAACCTTTGTTTAGGATCATTTAATCAAGAGCAGACATTAAACACAACTCATGGCGTTCATCTCTGCTGAATAAAACGCGGGAAGGGTCCCTGTTTAAAGGCAGGGAGTATTGTGGTCGGGCTCTCGTTCAAACAGTTAGTGTGGGCCCGATCCTGGCACCACTAATGCAATGAGGGGAGATAATTAACTTCAATGGAAGCAGGATCGGGCCCCAAACTAAAAAAAAAAAAAAAAAAAAGAAAAAAGAGAGAGAAAAAAGAAAAAAGAAAGAAAAGAAAAAAGAAAAAGATAAAAAATGCAAGCAAAGAAAAAAATCCTCCCCACCCCCCAAATAAACAATATTACACAATCAGACAATAGTCAGATTATTCGGATGCCACTTACTGAATCACGTTTACATATGAATTTGTCAGATATAATAACGTCGCCCCGTATAAATTCTCGCTAATAAAAGCCTACTAACACATCTTAAAATTGTCAGTAAATGTAAATGCTAATAATTAAATAACATAGTTATCGTGGAAGGATRTCATCTGAGCCTTGGAAATATTAAGTCTGTCTTGGGAGAACTTTTAGAGTAGAGACTTTGCTTTGGTAATTTAGTAGTTCCATAATTGCTCTAATAATTTTAAATTTGGTGCTGAACTCCAGTCTACATAAAAACATGCAATAATAGCCCACTAAGCTGTTTATTGCCGTCTCATAAATTTTARAGCGCTGACTGCTAAAATCTACTGGCGAACACAAAAGAAAATTGAAAGTTCTATCGGCGATSGTGGGAGCCCCAGCGCTGCTGCCTGGCGCTGGTTTTAGCTCTACCTTTCACTCCCCCAGSCCCGAGCGGCCGCGGAGGGAACCCCGTGGCATTTTGGGCTCAAGCTCGYACCCATCCTGATTCCTAATCAATAGTCATGCTGCAAGCGGCAATAAACATTGATCAAGCACGCCTTGATTGGATCGCGCAACTAGTATCAAACATAGAGTGTGTATCTGAAAACGGAGCCAGCGACTTTCTGGTATTTATTTTGGAGCTATTAAGCCATACCACCATATTTTACAGTGCCACAGTCTTTTAAACTATGCTTCTTCTTGAAAGAGTTGCTAAGTAGCAATAAAGCACTTTACAAACGCTATGACATTTTTTTTTAATTTGTTGTTATCCCGAACTCCAATATTCATTGCGGCACTTTAAGTTCGTACATAAATCGTTCAGACTAATGAGTCATAGAGAAATTCGCCCATGACTTTTCCTTTACAATGCTTGCTGCCGTTCCATGGCTTTTTTGGCCCTCCGTTAGGAGCCGGTGATTTATTAGCGCCAGGGAAATTGAACAAAGCAGGTCCTCCTGCACTGTGGCACCCAGCCTTCCACAGTGTGAATTAGGACATTATCAAATGTGTTTGCCTCGGTAACACTTAATCACCAAAAGCCATAATGTGACCACAAGGTAGCTAAAACAAAGATCTAACATTTCTAAATATTAAACTTGTTAAGCAAATGCTCAGCAGACAAAGCAAGCACAAACAATTAAAGTCATCAAGCTAGAAATACGCACTCCCTACTTACCAACACAGACCCTACTGCTTGCTTAAGAAGTTTAGAATCTTTCAAGATAAATCAGGTGAGTTTTTTTAAATGAAAAAAAGAAAAAAGAAAAAAAGAAAAAAAAAAAGAAAGAAAAACAAACTCCAGTAATAAGGAGTTGAGTTTCACTTGTGAGAGAATCACTCCTAGTGAGGACTGACGGCCACAGATCCATTCCTGACTATCTGCATTAATTATTTAATGAGTCACGTGACCATAAAGATTAAAATTTCAATATCTCCGGCAGAACAGGCGCAAACACCTTTAGCCGCGAGCTCAGAGCTCCTCGGGCGCGGGTGCCCCCGTCTCTGCTGCGTGGGGAGCGCGGCTCCGTCCCGTTCCGCAGCGAAATGGGGCAGCGCTGCCTACTCCCCCCCTCCCGCCCCCCCCCAATTAGCCCTTTGAATCCAGACCTTCATTCAGCAGCCTGTGTTAACACAGGGGCGGGGGCATGGGGGCACTTAACACTCATGGCACAAGGAAATAAAGTCGGATCGGGGACGGTGCCCCCGGGGCTGCCCTGCCAAGCGCAGGTCAGCATTGCCTTGCGCGGGTCAGGAGTGCCTTGCAGGGGTTAGGATTTATCTGCGCGGCTCAAGATTGCCTTGCGCGGGTTAGGATCAGGTTGCGCAGGTCACGATTCCCTTGCGCGGGTTAGGAGTGCCTTGCGCGGCTCCAGGTTCCTTTGCGCGGGTTAGGAGTGCCTTGCGCGGGTCAGCCTTGCTTTGCGCGTCTCAGGAGTGCCTTGCGCTGGCCCTACGGAGCCGAGGGCCCATCGGGCCGCAGAGCGCACCCTCTTCTCCGCGCAGCCCCGCGCAGGGCCTGGGGGCCTCCGCGGGCGGCGCGCAGRGCTGCGCGGAGCCCGTCCCGCCGCGCTGGCTCCAGCGGGCTGAGGGCGATGGAGCCCGAGCTGCCAGCCTCAGGCGGGCCCACGAGGTGACACTGGGTTTCAGGACGAGCCTGAGCAGATCCCTGCCTGTGCGAGGGCTCCCCCACCCTCCGCRACTGCAAACTAAGTGTCCATGGGACACCCATCAGCCTGGAAAGAAAGTTAAAAATAATAATAATAACAAAAATCACAGCTTTGTGTAGCCCTCCAATGCAGAATGTCTCTAGTTATTAAATACCACAAGGCGCTTGTCACAGWTGAGTTCCTCCTGTAATAAAACACCAGGTATAGCAAGAGATTGCAGGAGAAACGAGGAGGGRGACCTTGGAAAACGACCATTTTTCTTGGGAGGTGGGTGGAGGGGAGGTGGGTGACGGGGCCAGCGATGCTAGTGTGACTCCGGGATGGTTTTGCCTTTCTTTGAAATATGGACAAACTTCCAGTTCCAGCGTCTTGGGCCGCGCTCGCCTTTGTGGCTGGGGCAGATAAATACGTGTGTGAGACACCGGGAGAGCGAGCAAGAGGCAGGGCGAGAAAGAGACCTTTAGGTCCAAGTGCCAGCTTAAAAAGAATACTGTCTTTAAAGGTCAAGGGTTTGAAGGGTCAGTCTGCTCCTCTAAAAAAAACAATTAATGGGATAGAAAATTTGTCCTCTCGGTGAACTCCTGGTTGCCTTAGCAAAGGGAGCACAATGCGAGAATTTAAACTGGACGATGTAATTTTCCAAGTTATTGTAAGCCGGGCGGTATGGAGCTGGGAGCAGAAGGGCTCCCATCCCGGGAGCCGCTGCTGGAGGGACAGAGGGGGAAGGGGATATAAAGGAAAAATTACCTTAAGTGCGGATAATCGGCCATGGAATATTTTGCAGTCCGCGGTTCGATCTCCGCCGAGTGAGTGTACATTTTTTTAGCAGACAGCCAAGATGCTGTGTCTTTACACATGACCACTTTTTTTTTTTTTTTTTTCCAGGAAAATCCTTTGCGTCTTCACAGACTTTTCCAAGAGAATGCCTTTCAGAACCGCTGTTGAATTACAAAGAAGTATTTATTGTAGGAGGTGATTAATGATTCCGGCTAAAATTGCTATTTGCAGCGTGATTTCATTTCTCTTTACAATGGGMGCGAAACAGGTTTACGCGCATAGTCTGCACACTAAAGAAATTCTGCATTGCCAGATATGTTTCGAATGCCTTTTTTTCCCTTTTTTTTTTCCTCCTGCTGCTCTAATTTGGGCTAATTTTGGCTTTAAGCGAGGAATTCCTCAACAATAAACAAAGCGAGAGCTGCACGGCTGCAGATAGCAGTTACTCACAACCATATATTCCTCTTCCTTTATAAGGTGGCAGCTGGCGGTTCAGGGCTTAGCAAACAGCAGCCCGTGAGTGGAAGCACGCTCCTCGGGCCTGCTTGGGGGTCACTTTTGGAGCCGGCGGTGTTTGCTGAGCGTATTTGCACGCTCCACATCCCTGATGCTGGCCGTACTCTGCCGGTGACACGTTACATTTTTCACGGAGGCGGTGCGTGCTCCTTGGGCAGCCAGCAATGCTCGCAGCGGTGCTGGGCAGGGGGATTCCTTACGGGAGGGGTCATGCTGGGGGGCAAGGTACCCTATCCTGGCTATATTAATCACATAGGAGAAAAAAATAAGAGAGAGAGAGAGAAAAAAAAAAGAAGTAATCTATTCCAATAGTAATCCTCGAAGATATTTGGGTGAGCAAAGGTGTCTTGGCCTTTAGCCCTTTACTGGAAGATTTTCTAGCGCTTGAGCTCATTTCTAGAGCTTTTCCAACCTGGAGCAGCACCGTTCGCGAGAAGGTGCCGTGGAAACGCGCGCAGGCTGCTGCAGCCCACGCTCCCCACGGCCTCCCCACTCGTGAAGCTAGCCCCAGGAGCATCTTGAACCTCCCCACCAAATAAACAGCTTGAGCTGTCCCCAGTTTCGTATCAACGCCGAGGCTCTCCCAATGCATTTCGAAATCACCTTAAAAACAGAAAAAGAAAAAAAAAAGAAAGAAAAATAGAAATAGAAATAGAAATAGAAACAGAAAAGGCAGCTAAAGAAACTAAGTTACCGCCCAAGTATTTTCGCTTCAAGAGCGCTAGCCAATTGAAAAGTCATAATCGGACGAAAATGCAGGAATAAATCACGGCTGGCTAAAGATTTAGAGTGTTATCGTGGGGAGCATGTGTGGCTTCTCCTGCAGTAAAATCCGTCATGGGAGCTTACTGGCTCCCAGTGGAAGCTCAGATTCGCTGTAACGCGGTCGAAAGGAGTCATATGCACAGAGATGGCGAGACAGAGTGATTCCACCATAGAGACAGCGACAAAGAATAACACTCACCTATACGATAAAACAAGACTTTTCCTTGTCCTACAGCGCTCTTCCTCAGCCAAGAATTTAGGACTGACCAGCCTTTTTTTTCTCTCTCTTTTTTTTTTTCTATTTTTCCTTTTTTTTTCCTTTTTCCCTCAGTGTATTTAATACAACCATTACCTTATTGACCAGATTGCTCCAAGTTAAAACAATACGTTCAACCGTACTTCTTTCCATCTCTGCCGCCAATACCAGCAAAGCACAAGGTGTATGAAACAGCACTGAGTGGACTTGTGTTTCAAGCGTTTAATTCTTTTGTACAGGATAGTCTTTATTACCAGCTTTTGGCACTGTATACATTACACCAAAAAATCCACAAATTGTACATGGACCCAAACGATTTAGACGGTGCCAAGTATGAAAACAGCAACAGCCTTTATAGCGATATTTTYTTAAATAAATGCGATAGGGAATGTGGAGAAAAACTAATATATCACAGCTACTGCGGGGKCTATACCTAAACCCAGTTAAGTTACCTTTGATACATAGAACCTTTCCTTTTAGGCAGTGTAAGGGGACACTTTGGGTACGTTTTAGCCGCCTGTGGACGAGCTCGCTCTCCTCGCGTGCTCGTGCGTGTGCAAACGCGCGTGCGCACCCTCGCACACGCACCCACGCGGAGCCACGGACACGCCGCGGGGGAGCAGCGCTGCCCGCGTCAGTGCCTTACACAAGTGTCTCACGAGGTCTCTGCTTTGTTTTAACCATCTTTTATTTTTTAAAAACGTTCACTAAAAAAAAAAAGAAAAAAGTCCTTCTTAGGTACAGAGGATTCGTCCGAGTCTGTATCCAGCCACTCTGCTACKCCGAGGGCAACAGGGTGCTTTTTTTTCCATAAATAGAAAAGTAATGACGGGCATGGAGGCATTATCTATGTACAATGTAGACAATCGTCCGGGTTTTGGTTTAAACATGCGCCCGTTCTTGGGCACGTCTCTTCYTCCTTTCCTGCTTCTGCTCTGGTTTGTTTTACACAGTTATTTGGTCCAAATGGCCTGCCACCAGCACGGGCAGCTGGAAAAGCCCAACAGATGGGTAAATATATATATATTTTTAAAAATCGTAATATTTATAGCGCGGCTGCGTTGGGTGTAGCCCCATCGAGGGGATGGGGGTGGCCCTGTGTCTGTGCTTTGGATTGCTGGCTCAGTGTGGACTGGTTCGAGGAGCGCATCTTGGTGTTAGGCAGTTTATGGTCTTTCTTCCACTTCATGCGCCTGTTCTGGAACCAGATCTTGACCTGGCGCTCGGAGAGGCAGAGCGTGTGCGCGATCTCGATGCGTCGCCTCCTGGTCAGGTAGCGGTTAAAGTGAAACTCCTTCTCCAGCTCCAGGACCTGCTGCCTGGTGTAGGCAGTGCGAGACCTCTTGGGCTCCCCTCCGTTGTAATTGGGATTGACTGAACGTGCACACACATACACACACACCAGAGGGAAAGAAAGGGAGGGGGGAAGCGATTGAACATAATCATTATATAATAACTTGACACCAGGTTCAAATAAGATACATAACGGCAAGAAAAATTGTTTCGCAGCCCCCACGACAGTGGGGACAATCGAGGAGCAATAAAAAATGGTGATGGGCATTTGGGTTAGAAGAAAAGCTTCAAAGACACATGGCCCAGAGCTACTGCAGGGCAATTAAATTTATGGGGGCTATAATTACTGCCCTAACAGTTTGGCGTCTCGTAAATCTTTTGATAAAGGACCCCGGATACAAAAGGTTTCTCACTTTCTTTTTTTTTTTTTTTTCCTTTTTATTATTATTAGGAACTTGGTAGGGTATGGGTGTAAAAAAAAAAAAAAAAAAAAAGGCGCAACACCCCGTCCCGGGCCCGGAGCACCCTCCCCTCTCCCCTCCTCTGCAGGCGCATCCCAAACTCCCCCCTCCCCCGGGCAAGGGCGACTCACCCGTGCTCACATGGATCTTCTTCATCCAGGGATACACCACGGGCTCCTTGCCCTTGAGGCCGGGCACGTTCTTGTCGGGCAGCACCGGGCAGCCGGGCCCGGTGCCGG
>PTEX01000027.1:2959858-2973998 GCA_003342815.1 Eudromia elegans | reverse complement strand
GGCGGCGGCGGCCCCGGCGGCGCGTGCGGGTGCGCGGGGTGCGGGTGGTGGTAGCCGCCGCCGCCGCCGCCGTGCTGCGTGTACTCCTCGCACGGAGGGAATTTGGGCTCGATGTAGTTGGAGTTTATCAAAAACGAACTCATGGTCATTAATTTGTGAAGTGCAAAAATACTAATTTTTCTCGCGTTGTCGTTTTTCTGCGCTCGGCGAGGCCCCTCCCCTTCCACCCCCCCTCGCCGCTCCCGCTCCCTCCCCACCCTCCTCTCCCCCTCCCGCCGCTGTCAAGTGCTCGCGCTGCCAAAGTTTGGGCCTCCCGCTCCCCCCCTCCCCGGCGCCCTGCCCTCCCTCCCGCTCTTCCCACCCCTGGAGCGCGCACAACACCCGCACACGCAACACACACACACACAACCGCACGCACACCCCGACACACCATCACCACCTGACCAACAGCGCCAATTACCGCGCGGGGCCGCGGACCCCGGATCAGGAAATGGAAGGAGGGCGAGCCGAGGCGCGGGGCAGCTCCGCGCCCGCGGACCCGCCGCCCTCCGCCGCCCCGACGGGCGGATCGCTCCGCGCCGGCCCTCGCGGCCCGAGCAGCCGCGTCGAGCGGTGTCACTGCGGAAAGCAGCAGCAACAACAACGACAAAACCCACCTCCGCCAGGCTGACAGTTTCCCCCCCCACCAAACACTTTCCTCGCCGGAAAACGGGGCGCCAAGTGACAGGAGCGGCCCGAGGGCGCGGGCGGAGGCGGGCGGCGTTGCGCAGGGYGCTGCACTGCCCTTCGGAGGGCCCCTGTCTCCCAAATGCCCCCCTCGGGGGTTGCTCTGCGCGGCTGCACGCGCTGCCCTCGCTGCGCCGCGTCGCGCGGGCGCGCAAGGCTGGCGCAGCCGGGGCTCGCCTGGCCCTCTGCCCCTCCGAGGCCGGCATGACTGGAGGAATAGATGCCAAAGTTAGTACGGCCGTCGCGGGAAGGCCGGAGAGCGCCTTTCTAAAGAGTCTGGCAGAGTGCGAGGGACAGAGCGAGCCTAGAAATAACGAGGAGGAAAGGGGGAAGGGAGGCAGGGAAGGAGGACACGTTCACATCGAATACTTCCCAGCAGCGGAAGGGCTAAGGGAGGACCCCTCTCCCCACATAGCAGCGCTTTCCAAACTAATCCACTTGGCCTGTTTGATATGGATTTATTTACTTCTTTCTGTTATTTTATTTTATTTTTATTTTCGTTTTTGTTCCTCGAGAATTCGCCAGCGCCCTTGCAGAAGTGCCTCCGAAAACCTGGTGCAGGAGGAAGAGGGCACTCTGGCACTTCTGCATTGCTAAAACTGAGACTCTTAACCATATTTGCAGATCAGAGGGAAAAGAGGCAATCACCCTGACCTTAGGTAATTGAAATTTGATGGTTGAACTAATTAGACGTTTATTCTAAGGAGAGAAAAATACTTATTGAATATCTCCTGTTCTTGCAGATTGGAAGTTAGAGGCGAACTTTACTGATTTCCTCCCACCTTTTTTTTTTTTTTCCTTTATTTCTTATTTTTTTTTTTTCAGGGCAGCGTATAATCACACAGAAATATTTACCGCACCCTTCGAGAATATAATTGCTGAGTGGGTAATCTCATCTTCGGCTAAGGGAAAATACATCTAATACATCACGTGTAAACATGATACGTTTTAGATCTTTCCCTCCTAAAGATATTACATTAACAGTTACTCTGGTTTAAATTCAGATTATTGTCTTTTGCAGTTTTWTAGATAATGGATACATGCAATAAAATTCTATCTGAATATATATTCCACCTAACTAGACACATACCGTATCGATTTATATTTTATACACACACACACGCACATTGCAGACGGCTTGTAATATGTTAGAACATTTCCAACACTTGGCTGTACTGGGGTACTTATCTAAACAATCACTCATTTCCTGCTCCTATCGAATGTCCAATTTGTAAAGAGAGTTAAAACACATTTACTTACTCATTTCCAACAGAACATCTATGGAGCTCTTTAACTGCTGTAATAGATAAGTTTCTCTATTTACTCTGCGCGGAGAGGAAATGCGGTTGCGCACCCGCAGACACAGACAGCCGCAACTGTTCAGCAACACACATTTGACAGGAAAGGGGAGATTGTTTTATTTAAAAAAATGAATGAAAGAGATATAAATATATATATAGTAAAAGAGAAAAGCTGCAGCCTACTTTGCTGTGAAAATAAAAGCTTCTCAAAGAGCGCCATGAGGAGAGAGCATTTTCCCGGCGTAAAGAGGTTCCGCATGCACACGGAGAGACACATTCGCACAAATACCTGCTGGGCGGCACCAGATGAATTGCCCTGGATTATCGTAAATATTGTCCTCGGCACGAGGAGGCAAGTCCTGAGCCACCGGGGCTGGAGCATTGCAGCAGATCGCCGCGCTGCCAAGCCACGGCGAAACGCAACGAAAACTGGTCCCTCAACTTGAATGCTCGGTGCTATATTCGGAGAGCTGACCTGGTTCTGTTTCGCATTATTTATCGCGATTAGATCGCGACGGATACTTGTTTAACTGCGCCTCTTTCCACCCCGTGGCTCTGGCGCTCGGTTAAGCCGAGGAGGACGCAATTTTGTACACGACTGTAAATCTACAAGGTGACCTGAGCTGCTGGGCTGAAGTCTGTTTTTTTCGTGTGGCTCTATTAGTCCGCGAAGATGTGCTGAGGCAGGACCTCCAAAAGGCCTGTTCCATGTCTTTGTGGTTTTGTTATCATAAACAAGAACCCAGCCAAGACCACCAAGTGTTATCTTGCACACGGCCATTTCGACATTTTACTGCAAGATTTATGGCTGTAATAAACAATCTCAGAACCTTTTTTTTTTTTTTTTCTCCACCGATACTTCCCTTTACAAACTTGTAGGATCATTCTAGGCGCTTAAAGGGAGGAAAGGAAGCTAGATGGAAAGAGAGAGAAAGAAAAAAAAAAAAAAAACAAAAAACACTAAGCCGGGGTCTTTTTGTGTGTGTATGTATATATAGACACACTATAGGCTCGGTTTCACTGGCGAAGGAGACCTGGATCGGGTAATAAACGACCGAGAGTTTAGCGGCCGAATCGGGMCGAGGAAGAGATGGGGAGTGCATTGAAATGAAGTTGAGAGGGAGAGAGTTAATTTCCATGCACCAAGAAGAGCCATCCTCATACATACCCAAAGGGTGGCACAGGGGGATCCCCCCGTTCCTTGGGAGCATGCAAGCACATCTGCTAGCTTCCACGTGCGCGACTACGGTGTAATTGCCACGAAAGAGAAAATAATAACAATAATCCTAGTAGTAACAATAATTCAAGACAACCTTTCGCAGTGCCCGGGCACCCTGCGCGCAGAGTGGATGRAGGAGAAAGAATCGCACTAGCAGCCCAGTTTGAATTGGATTTGAACCATTTTGAATATATTTAGTCCCAGCTTTCCCCTYCTGAATGCGAGGCTGTCCCAAGTTTCAAAGTGACCGAAAAGTGACACCGTGTGCATTTTGTTTCTTATTAATCTTACACATTGACAGTCTTTGTTAAATAACAAGGCGTGCCCTTCACCAGGCGACATTTTCATATTTGTTAGACGCGGTGACCTGAAGTTCACCTCGGCCTTGGACTTAGTTTTTCTAAAAGGTCTATAACAGTGTCTTTTAGATAGCAGGGTGCTTTGCCCAGGTCACTACTTCTAAGGGAAAATTAAGAAAAAATCGCGGGAAAATGTAAACGTTATGGAATGTATCGACTGTATTCCCTCCTTTGTTCCCGGCACTCCGAGAGCCCTCGGGACAGCTACTGCCTTTCGCCTTTGCAAGCGGGCGTTTTCCACGGCTGCTACTGGGGCAAGGCTCCCATTTATTTTATTGMATTGCATTTTATTTTATTTTCCCTCGTTTGCAAAAGCGATGGCTTCGCTGACATAGGTAATACTCCCAACAACTGGGCTTTTTGGCGGGGTTTACTCGCTCAGTCCTGGCGTGGTTAAATAAACACATATAAACTAGGATTTGTGCTGGGGTTTGGAATGAATGGTCTTTTGACCGGACCTTCCACACCAGAGTGCAAGGCGCTGAATGCAGGGGTGAAAGGGAARGAATAGTTCGTCTCAAATTAATAATTGTTCTACTCCTTATTCTTTCAAGGGATAATTAAAAAAAACAATTAAGAAGAGTCAACATTTATTGAAGTTGCAGCTTCAAATTCTTTGAAAATATTCTCATTGATATTTTTACTCTAGCTTGGAAATATGGATTTCGAGCGACTAATTGTTTGGGTAAGGAAACATGTTTTTCAGGCGCCTATTCTTGAGCTGCCCGGTTATAGTAACAGCTTTCGTTTGGGGTGTATCAAAGACGCATTGTTATTGTTGGAAACAATCTGCCTACTATTCTTTAACAAAATAGATATTTGGCTACGGTTTTTAGCTTGCTATCAGRCTTTTCTCCTACTCCAAATAAATACTCTGGTTGTGAGAGGTTGTACACTATCTCCAGCGAGAAAAGGCTCCTCAAACGTGTAATACAGGGGCTCACGACACGATAGCAGCAGCAGTATCTTGTGAACATTGTCTACATGCCGAGCAAACACTTATGCACGCTTTCCATGTTCCAGCAGGTACTTTAGTCAAAATCTCCAATATTAACGTTGGCTAATCTGAAATCTAACATCTCGCATATTTATTATTGAAAAATATACTTAGAATATCCTGATCCAGCTGTGCCTTTGGCAAATAATTCACATGTACCCAATGCATGGAGGAGGCTATAGATGCTTGCCTTTGGGGTCGGGAAACAGCTACGCATGGATGGTGGCGAGGTGCRCTCTGGCTCTGGATGCCTCATCAGGCTGCCCCCTCCTCCACACCTTTCACATCTGCTTCTGCACGTTTTGGAATATCCATTCCCTTTTCCATGGACTCCCGATCCTTACAACCTCACAGAGGGGATACGCAGTCCTCTCCCTCTGAATTAAATGAACCCCCTTGTTAAAGTCACCTAGGTCTTCTTCCAGACACGCCTAAACGAGGACTTCAACACTGAGGTGGCTTTGGAAAGAACAACAAAAACAAACAAAAGGAAAACCCCAGAAACGCGGGAAGAAATCCCAGCACAGAGAAATCCCATTAAACATTGTTTTGAGGAGTGAGAAAGGGGGCCCGCTCCTGCCTCCCAGACCCATCGTTTCCCCCGAAGCGCCGTCTCAGGGCGCCCGCAGCACCTTCGGGACCCCCCGCCTCATGGGGTACCAAAGTTTTCCATCGGTAGCTCGATATGGCCCCACCGCTCTGCATTTCCAACGAGCTCCTTCGGGATAAGCGTACGAGCAGACAGTATTATCTCCAGCATGTCCCGTTTAAGCGCAGTTTAGTGGTCGCTACAGAAATAAGAGCAAAAACAAAGACGCAGCTAGGATCGATACACGCGTTAATAGCTTTGCTCCTATCTTATCTCCCTGCCATTTTGCCAAGTGAAAAGGCTTAACATTAAACCTCTTTAAGCGGGTTATTATATAATAAACCAGGGTGAAACTTCTCGCTACCTGACGCTTCGAGGAGGCAGCGCTAGTGGCTGCCGTGGGGCTAACACGCGTGTTTACCTGCCGCGCTGAAYGCGAGATATTCAGCCACAAAAGTGGCCGATAATTCAAGATGAAATACAACGTGTATTACTCTTGAAAAGAGGAATTTTCTATCCTTTCCTCGGTAATTGAGGTCATTCAGCCAGTAGGGTTCACCTGGAGTCCATACTGTGATACACACGTAACTCAAAGCTATTTTATCTTTTGTGCTGATAGTCAAGATCTCGGCTATAACATTGACATCAAACTCTGTCTGGGCGAATGACTAAGAGTGGTGCAAAACGTAAACTTTTGACCCTCAACTTTTTGACCTGCAGTTGTAACGCCCTTAACCACAAAGATATACAAAAGCTATGCAGCTTCTTTTAGGAGTAAGAGACTCGCACTGTTTGTTTCAATACTTCTGCCGTTTTCCTGGCTTTCTAAGGTGTTTTTAAATTTTTTTTTAATTTCCTCTTTTTGGTGAGAAACCGGATACTTTTGCATTTTTAATTATTACCTTTTTMTTTTTCTTTCCTTTTTTTTTAATCTCTCGGCTTGCTAAAGTGCTGTTAAATCAGTTCGCACCCCCTTTCGCCAGCGCTGGAGGGAAGGCTGTTGCTCAAAGGCGCTTTATGGTTACAATTGCAGGTGAAATGCTGGGTAAGTTTGGGGCGTGAGGCTGGAAGGAATGGAGCGACCAGCGACGGGGGGAAAGCCGGGGCTCTCTGCTGCTGGGCTCGTAGTCCTTTCGCCTTGATTTAAACATAAAGAAACAACTCTAATTGTTTGCGAAGCCTTGTCTAGGCAAACGAGTTGACTGTGAACTTGGTCTAAAGCGAGCTCTGCTGGTGATTCCTAGGGTGTGCAGATTTATCTTTTCTGCATTTACTTAACCTGGCAGTGAACTGCACGGGCTGCCATTTGTTATCCAGAGACAGACTTCACCTCAAGCAAGGACTGTTCCACAAAATTGCAATAATTACCCAATAACCTTCATAGCAAATATTATTATTGAAAAGACTTTTTTTTTTTTTTCTCTTGGAGGGGGATAGAGGAAAGATTCCTTCTGTGCGTTATAAGGCGAAATTCTTGCAAATCTTGCACATTGTGTCAGGTCTCATATTGTTTGTGCGTGGGGCTGMACGAACATGTGACTGTGATGGTCCATGAGCATTTGCCTTCCAGAGAGACATTAGTGAGGATGCTTTAATTTAAATGGGATAATATTTTCCAAGATGAACTGGCGGCTGTGGGAGCTGTATTTCTGCGCTCAGAGTAGCAATTCCAACAATAAATTTGGAACATTTTTAAAGGAAGAGCTGGAAATGCAAAGCGGTGTCTTAGCTTGGTCAGGAGATTTACTTAGGTCTGCATTTAGTGCTTTAAATCCGTATTTGCGGGGAGGGAAAAGACATAGCTCCAGTATCCAGGGTTCGAAATCGAAACCTCCTGATCCGCCCCTCATGATCTGTTCCATTCAATTTCCCATGCAGCAGATTGCGAACCCGTCCATTGTCACCCTTGCACAGATACACACTTATTAAATGTAAGGAAATGGCAGAATAATAATTTCCCCATAATGTTCTGCAATTAGGGCGTTTGCAGGGCTTAGCCAACGCTGCAGAGCTGTAATTTACGGATGACTTTCGCTCGAATTGTTGTACTTCTGGTTTGGAGAAAGTTACCACTTTTAAAGTCACTGGTTACACACGTTAGGAGAGTCGCCTGGTCTTTAATTGGCCTTGCGCTCAGACATGACACTCTACACTCAAGTATTTCTTTCAAAGGATTAGGTAAACTATATTTCAGGGCGCTGAACGCCACTTGCCATGCCTTAAGTAAAACAAACTCGCACGCACTAATCCCCAAAACACAGTAGGAAAATAATGTGCGCAGATAAGARCTGTATCTCGATTCCAAAGCGATTATGCTCCACGGCATTTTCACTCAGAAAACCATTAGGGCTTKGGATTATTATTATTATTATTGCTATTATGAAGAGTTCGACATTCTGAAGTTGCTTGAATTTTTAATCGCGAGGTGGATTACAAAGCCTTAATGCACTGCTGGTTTTAAAGAACATCAGCTGTTCTCTCTAGCTAACTTTATTTTGTTCTTCCAGAGTTTCTTACAATAGATATGGGTTTATATGCCCGCAAAGTTTCCTGTTATTTTTCCTTTTTGCAGTTATTGAATTTCTGTACACAATATTACATAGAATATTCTCTGGAAACCGTATTAAAAAAAGAGAAAAAAAAAGGAGAAAATAATAGCAGCAAAACCTTTTACTCTACACAGGGAAAAAAAAATCTGAGATGCTATACAGATTTCTAAAATATGAGTTGAACGTGAGTATGTTTGTTTGCACGTAGCTCAGATAATTCTTCAGATAATTCTGGTAACGCAATGCTGTTGAATATTGAGCAATCCTGAATTGCTTGCAGACAGTATCTTTCTATGCAACGAGCAGCAGTTTTTCCTTCAGAAAGGAAGCCATACACAAAAGAAACCAAAACTTTTAAAGTGTTTTCATGCTTTTGCCTCACACTATAAAATTTTATGGCTTACAATATAATATACTACATGCCTATCATATATAACTTTCTGGTATTCCTATTGATGCAAGTGTGACAGCTAGTGTACTATAAAATCTCCAGCTGTTTATTATGGAAATTGTTTTCAAATGTGCATTTAGATGTGCACTTTTCAAATAATTCCTTTTTATTTCTTTATTTATTTAATTTTATTTTACATAAAGTATATGCATTTGAGTTTTGTTGCATGCTCGTAGAAAGATGCGGTACAAAAAAAGGCTCCATAATCCATATATCCTGCACAGGGGATGACTCTAATTATTAAAATTTTCTAAAATTATTAAATCTTTGTGGTGAACCAACATTAGCTGTTACCGGTTCTTTCACATTAAAGGGAAATAGATCAAAAATAGGATCAGGGTGCAATGGCATTCTTGGATCCCTTGCAGACCCTAAAGAGGTTCATAACAATCTTAATTATTCTCTTGCACCTTTCTCTTATTTTGCTGGGAAAGATACCTGTGTAGTATAAATTGCAATATTCAGAGAGGAGAGCACTAGCAAAATAAAATAAAGTTTTTTTTWWWAAAAAAGAGGATTTTTTTAATCTTCAAAGTGGTGTTTATGACACAAGAGGGAAAAGATTGCAATCTGCCCAGACGTTTGTGTTGAATCACTTCACTCCAAACCTGAGCAGGATGCAAGATACTCACAGCTGGTTTGCATACGCACACGTATATGTGTATTAGCTTGTATATTTATATATACATATACATATATATGTAAGTTAATTCTCAAATCTGTTTCCTGGCAGCCGACCAGTGCATCTGCACTCCCTGCGCTTACTTGCCTAAATAGGAGTCATATGGGTAGGAATCAGGCCACAATGCTACCCAGGGAAAGGCTGAGCTCCTTTCACCCTTTCATTAAAGTCCTGGAAATTCAAAGACTGAAGTTAAATCCGGCCATAAAGTTTATTGCTGAGTAATCACACTCTGGTGAGAACAGTCTCCTTAAATAAAAAGAATGTCGGAGTAAACACGCAGCTGGGGCCTACCCCACAATGGGCAGCCAGCAAGGCAGGCGAGGCGAGAGGCAGAGCACAGGGCGAGGGGCATCTTTACAATTTTCAACAATCCAAGCCCGTATTTCATAATTTGCAGCACTCTAGTGACCTGTAATCTCTTATATTAATGCTACAAGTTACAGTCAATTGACTCGCTTAAAAAGGAAAAAAAGCGCAACAACGTATATAAGCATACATGCACGCACACCTCCTGTATACGTAAATACATTGAYACTAGTCACATATATGTGTGTGCACAGATTTATACATGCATATGCACAGATTTGCGTGGATAAATTTCTATATCTATATTTATATTTATACATTTCTTCACATTTATATTTAGGACCAGGGAAAAGTCACAACAACGCTGCAAATGTGCATACCGAAACACACCACACGCTCACAGATGGACATATATACATAGCTAGAGCTCCCTGCACAACCCCATCCAGAAAAGAGGAAYCTTAACCGCTCCAGTGCAATCTATGCCACTTTAATACTAGCTCTGATGTGCGACATATTTCGCCAATCCAAAGATTATTACCATATCAGCACGCCTCCAACTCTATCATGCCTCCAAAAGACACTACCCAGATAATATCAAGCCCTATCTATTTTGTTTCCCTGCTCTTAATCGCCTGCAGTAACTACTCCTTGCTAAACAAAACCTTTCCAAACTTGGAGAGCCTATTGGAGCAAAGGAAGCAATTATCTTCTGCGGTAGTCAAAGTGATTAAAGCTAGGCCCCAAAATCCATCTCTGCCAAAGTCGCTTATTGTGGTTTACTTTGATTTGATCGTTAAAATAGCGAGCTCGCTGCTCGAGAGAGGAGGGATGGGGGATTTTTCAGCTCAACCTGCATCATGACTGGTTGAAGCCGCCTCTCGGGCTCGGTGGGACAGTCCTGCAAAGCTCGAGGCGGGGAGAAAGGGAAAGGGAAAGGGAAAGGGAAGGAGAAAGAGAGGGAGGGAGGGAGAGAAGCCGCGAGCGAGAGCCTCGGGTTTCCAACTGTACAAATAAACTTTAAGGAACTTGTGCACAAAACTTACCTTGACTTGCAAGGAGCCATTTTTCATACAGTATTGAGAACTTGTGGTTTGGATGCTTCTGTACCTAAAACTGACAATTTGAATGGCCAGGAGGCACACGTAGCCTGCAAAAGAGTCAAATGAAGTCCAGCGTCAGTGAGATTATATGTTATGTGGTATATAATGTTGGATGTCAACTCCCYAAAACCATAAAACTTACTTTAATGGCACCACGTGACTTTTTATAGCCAGTGAGCCTATCTGTCTGTGCTATGGATGATTTTACGATCTAATTCATAGACAAAACCCTATTCATTTGGCACCCAAATGTCATATAGCCGGAACTGGGGCTTATAAAGTTTACTGTTTTATAACTTTTAAGGGAAGGCATCAATGTAACCAGTCAGTAAATGTGCAAATCTTTAGTTGCTCTTAGAAGCTCAGAAGAGTTAACCATTCAAGCTCTGACGGGGTAAGTAACATTGCGCTTATAGAAAACTAACCGTAGCGAGGAAAGCCAAAAATCTGTAAAGGGTGAAAAGTGGGAATGTGGCTATCGAGTGTTACTAATAGACGCAGAGGGCTCTGATGTGGCTGTCCTGCAAATATACTTAGTGAAACCACAGGAGAAATTCTAGAGCGATGCAAACACGCCTTGGAGTTAGCACTGCGTTTTAACAAAGCACAGGCTCTTTTTTTTTTTTTTTTTTTTTTTTCTCCCAACCATCAGCGAACAGCTAACAGTTGATTCACCCACAAAGGGTGTTGATTGTGGTCCTGCAATGCAGCTTTCCACCTAACGAGAAGCCATCAAGGAGGAACTTAGGGCGAAACTTTCAATTAAAATTACTGCTAGCAGACCATCGCAGCGCTACCATGGGCAAAGTGCAGCGCAAGCCAGGTGAAAGATTGCTACAAACTCTGCACGGATGCATATATATATATATATATATATATATATATAAAAAGAGGCAAATCAGGAAGCGCCACTCCTTGCTTTGCACAAACCAGATCACGAAAACTTTACAATAGAAAGTTTATTTTTTTGTCGATTTCCAGTCAGTTTTTTTAAAAACAAATACAAAAAAAAGCTGATCACAGTTTGCTCAGACAGCCAGACTTTGACTATATTTGTAACTTTGTTCACAAAAAAAAAAAAAAAAAAAACCAAACAAAAACCATACATCACAGAAGCTGCGCTTAATAAGAGCCACTTCTAAGAGTTCGTGCAAAGAGTCATATACAAAGGCACAGCAAGGACATACTGCTTGGAATCACAGTTTTCGTCACAGATTCACTATTCACTACACGTAGGACAAGTTCAGTTGATTTCATCATTTCACCTCTACAACAGCATTAATTACACAGGAATTATATAGGTAGTTTGAATAAAAATATTTTTAACAGCTTGGAGCTATACAGACATTAACACTTGACCACACATGCACAGTTAAGCAGGTTGAGTGCAACACACAACATTTGTACTAAACCAGGGGGAGGATTTCTTTCTCTCTCTCTCTTTTTTTCCTTATTTTTTTGATTTTTTTTGCTTTGTATTTTTTTTAACAGTTACTTCAAGTAACACATCTCGCTTCATATAAATAAGTTAAAACATCTATTATTTTTTTCAAGACAAAGCCATTCAAGACAAAGAAATGTACGATAAAAGCGGATCTACTTATACACGCGAGAGAATGGTAATAAACAGGCTCATGATTAAAAGATGAATAAGGGCGACAAGAACAGGGTTTCTTCACAGAAGTAACACAAGGAAGTTTTAGAAAGTCAACTTAGTACTGACATGAGACGCAGGGTCAGCTAATACTGCTCAGTACTTTTAATTGATCAAATGCTTAGGGACGGAATGCCCCTCCTGCAGCTGCCATGCTCATACTTTTCAGCTTATTATCCTTTTTCCATTTCATTCTCCTGTTTTGGAACCAGATCTTTATTTGTCTCTCTGAGAGGCAAAGAGCATGTGCTATTTCAATCCTTCTTCTGCGGGTCAGGTATCTATTGAAGTGAAATTCCTTTTCCAGCTCCAAGGTCTGATATCGGGTGTAAGCAGTCCGAGCCCTTTTCCCTTCTGGTCCCCCTATGTTGTCTGGAAGAGAAAAGTACATGRTTTAGATTCTCAGCAGCGACTTGGAGCCTATCGCAGCTACGAGCAGCCAGGACCGTTATTCTCAGTCCTGCTTGGGTTTTGTGCTGGTTTGGACAAATGCTCAACAAGTTTCCCCCCTCCAGCCCCTTTTAGCAAAGGCTTGGGGGAGGGGGATTTRGAGGTCGTGGTAAGTTTTCGCTCGCATTTTGATTCCGATTTTTTTTTTTTTTTAACATTTTTTCCCCTCTCTTTTTCCGAGACGCATCCCCACATGCCTCCCCGCGGAGAGGCTGCCTGGGAGGCTGCCTGTGCTGCCGGAGCTGCCTTCGCGGGGCTGGCAGAGCAGGGCAGCCCTGTCCTCTGTGCCACGGGCCCCGGGCCGCTCTGCCGGCCGCCGGCCGCCGCAGGGAGCCGGGGCGCAAAGTTGTCCGGCTCCCCGCGCCCCTCACCCGGAGTTTGGGGCTGCTCACCCCCTCCCCCAGGGCTTCCCGGCAGTGAAAACTGTCCTCCTCGCCCTCTCCACTTCTCTCGCTTTCGCTCTCCTTTTTTTTTCCCCTTTTTTTTCCCTTCCTTTTTTTTTTTTTTTTTTTTTTTTTTTTCCAAAGCATGGCTCGGGGAAAAAAAATAAATGGGGTCAGCAGCGCTACTCCCGGTGGAGGATCCCCCTTAAAAGGAGAACCGGGAGCAGCCTCTGCTCACAACCCGCCTCGCTACGGCGCTTTCTGCTCCCTCGGTCCCTGCGAGGCTGGGGCGAAGCAAGGAGCGAGGCAGCCTCTATTTTTGGGGCTGGGCGTTTCGATTTTTTTTTTTTTTTTTGGGGGGGGGGGGAAGGGGTGGGGGAGAGATACTTGCCCAGACAACGGACCTTCCTTCCCTGCGATCCGAGTCGTGCGCGGAGGCTGCAGCGCTCTCACGCCCTGCGCTCCCCCTCTCCCCGACCTCTGCTTAGCGCAGACACCCGGTTTACATTAAATCCTCCTTTTCCTCCAGAGAAATAAAGAAAGAACAGGGTATTTGCTTTACCATGACTTATGTGCAGTTTTCGCATCCAGGGGTAGATCTGGGGCTGTGAAGGCTGTGCTGTGCTTTGGTCGCTCGGGGCACTTGCCTGCTCGCTGCTTGCGGGGGTGTCTTCCTCAGTCCCAGACGAGGTGCCAACCCCGTCCCTGCTTATGTGCGTGGTGCTGCTGGAATTGGACGAGGTGCTGGTGGAGTTGGCGAGGGAGTTTTTCACGGCGTGGTGACTCTCGCCGACGGGCGAACCGGCCACGGCGGTGCAGGGCAGCGGGTCAGGTGGCGGCGAGTGCGAGGACGTCGCGGGCTGGTTGTACCTGGGCTCTGTCGAGGCAGAGGTGGCGTTGGCCGCGTAACTGCGGGATCTCTCGCTGGCACCGAAGTGGGTGGAAGCGGAGCGCCCGACGCTGAGGTCCATGCCATTGTAGCCGTATCCGTACCTGCCGGAGTGCATGCTGCCGGAGTCCCTGTATTGCTCGCTCACCGAGCTGTGATCTCCATAATTATGTAACTGGTAGTCCGGGCCATTTGGATAGCGACCGCAAAATGAGTTTACAAAATAAGAGCTCATTTGTTTTTTGATATGTGTGCTTGATTTGTGGCTCTTGGTCGTTTTGTGCGTCTATAGCACCCTTGCACAATTTATGATGAATTATGGAAATGACTGGGACATGTACTTGGTTCCCTCCTACGTAGGCACCCAAATATGGGGTACGGCTTCAAATCACGTGCTTTTGTTGTCCAGTCGTAAATCCTGCCTGATGACCTCTAGAGGTAAACTCGTGCACTGGTGGCGGGGCTGGGAGGGCGCGGGC
>PTEX01000027.1:2881748-2927670 GCA_003342815.1 Eudromia elegans | reverse complement strand
GGCCGGGGCCGGCGGGGGCGGCGGATTTTGGCAGGCGCGGCCTGGCGGGCCCGTGCGGGGCCGCTCCCCGCGGCTGTCCCGGAGCGCGGCCCCGCTCCGCGCCCCTGCGCGGCCACACGGCGTGGCTCCCGCCGCCAGCCCCGCTCCCTGCAGCCTATCGATCCCTCCACGTGCTCTGCCGTTCAGTGTTTGCCTCCGACGAGGCTGTTGTTATCATCATCATCATCCTCAYTATTACTTTCTATTATTTTCCATTATTTCCTACTAATTTCTCCCGCTTTGACATTCCCCTAGGCAAGTTACCCTGAAGCGTGCTGGAGATTGCGAGGCTCAAACGCTAATTTCCGTAGGCAAGTTAAGCTGGTGGGGCCCTCCCGAGGCTCCGTCCTTGTCAGATGGAAACTCTGGAGCAGGGAGAGGTTGTAACAACTTGGCAATACCCATAAAACCTTTATGGAAAGGCGTCTTATTTTCCAATGTGAGCAAATGTGCCTTATAGCACGGCTTACTTAGGAGCGCTAAGCGRGTCTTGCATGTCGGATGCGGTGATAGGAGTAAATCCAGCAGCCTATAGAAACCCTTCCATTTTTTTTTCTTSCCCCCGCATTTCCTTCTGTAATGTTATTTTGTATTTCCCAAACCTGACTTGCCCCGCAACGTGTTAATGTGTGATGGACAAACCCTTATCAGATTCCTATGAGGGTCATATCAGTGCTAACAAAATTAATACCATATAAGGAACCATTTTATTGGCCAGTATACAGGAATGCTGTTATCAATAGGCTTAACGTTATAAATACAGATCTAAATAAAATGAAATGTGAGCCTGAGGTCYACGTTCCAAATACATTTCTCTACACAAGCCAGGTATAAAAATTACTCCGGGGAAGTCCGCTCTTGCGGTATGTTTGTTTTGCATTTGCCAAATTAAATAGAAATGGATTGCAAACCTAAAACCCATACGGAATCGAGGAGTAACACTTGAAATCCTTCCAAAGCTGTTTTTAAAATAAGCAGCTCGCTTTCAGAAATTGGATTAAAGGGGGAACGGGCCTATAAAATTASGTTACGATCCTCGTCAGCCGAAATAAATTGACTCGAGACGTATCGGAACAAACAGGAATTGGTTTCCTCTTTGAAAGTTGATGCAGAAAAAAAATCAAACACAAGACATTRGGGCCAGAGACTATTCGGAAGTAGAAAGCTATTTTTTTAATTTAACGTTTCTTCCGTCCTCGGCAGGTTTTGTTACAAAGAGTCGCCACGCAGAGGCTCGATTTTAGCCCTCGGATCCTTTGACCGAAAGGAGAGTGTCTGAGTCCCGCAGAGGCTGCTGTCGGAAAMTCTGTTCTGTGCCCCCTTTTTGCAGTGTTTATAAAACCGAGCAAGGGAGGTTTGATGGTCAAGGCACTCTGTGGAGATCATGAACTCAGCTAGGCGGTGCATTAGCCCCGCTTTCTTTAATCGCTAACAAGGCCAAGGCAAATAGTAACCAGCATCATCAAACCCAGTGAAGTAAAACTAATAATGTGCGCTTGATTCTTAACTATAAAAGATAATGGTCAATTCTGCCTAAACTGAGCTAATTTGGCATGTATTGTGTGTAGCTACCGCATTGCCAGCGCCTAGCAATGCGTCCCTTGGAGCTTAACCACTATTTAAAAGATTTTTTGAAAGAATATTGTGGACGCAAGGGGAGAATAAATCCTTTTCTTTTTTTTTAAATTCTACTTCTGTAAGCGAAGCTATCCGAGGATCTATGAATTCTAGCGAATAAAATTCTGATAAATATSAAAACCACTAATATGGTGGTTTCGGGCAGATGTACCCAGACAGTGTTATCAAAATAAAGATTTATTTATTTAAGAAAAATATATTAGAGGCATTAATAGAGTGTTTAACCTGTTTTATAGGTTTGACTAAAATTAAAAACAAAAATGGGAATAAATAAAGCCCGACAGCTCAGTCTAAGAAAACTYCGATTTCAAAATGTGTCATATTAAATAATGATTTATTCATTTATTATATCCCGTATAAACCCAAAGATATTGCATTGATAATCAAGGGACACATTTCGCAAGCTAATTAAAATATTCTCTCATTTATTGACATGGGAAAGCTGCAATTTGCAAAATTGTAAATGGCCTTGCAGTTTGCTATAGGAGTGCATGCGCCGCCTATCTGAGGATAGAGCCTCAGCCCACATTTTATACATCGCCGAAGAATTAATTCAATCACAGTATAGTTATTTAATATTGGAACTGTCAGTTGTCAGGAACATGCATGTGTGCCAGATTTTTTTTTTTTTTTTCTGGATTTGCTCCAAAGAAGGCGGAATTCAACCAGGAGGTTTAGGAACTGCGTCGGTGCCAAGTTAGGTGACAAGTGACGGCCCCAATAATTTTATCTTTACTAGAAATTCTTCCAAGTTGGGGAGGGGGGGGGTGGTGTTAGAGGGCGGAGGAAAAAAGGAGGGATTGGCTTGTTGTGGTGGATTATCCTGGTAAAATATTTGAGTAAGAATTAATTTTGTTCCAGCTATTCCAACCATTCAGAGGCCTGTACTCCTAAATATGTTTTATAGTATATGCGTATCGCTTTACTCTTTCGGATTAGGAACATATTTTGCAAATAATTCTGACGAGCTCCGAATTCTCGTATGCGGCAGAATAAAATTCCCCCCAGCCGATGCACGAAGGGTTGATCTCGCCGCACGTCCCACGGCTCTGCGAAGCAGAGCGGGGCTTCCTCCTGTCCGTAGAGCCCTAAGCATCGTCCAGAAACGTGGAGTGGGCAAAATCTTAAATGTAGAGGCCTATCTTATAAGTCTATCCTTATTGTCAATAAGGAAATAAATAAATAAGACATTTTGCATCTCTTTTTTTTTTTCCTGCAGTCTTTTCTTTAAATAAGATCTGGATGCAAACACAAAAACATATACGTAAATGTTGCCAGTAGCATAGCTTGGCTCTCAGACACACACGTCCCCATTTCAAAGCTTTTAATGAAAAGATTGTGAGAAAAAAAAAAAAGTAAAAATGAAGCCAACAAAACACAAACCGGGAGAGCTTATGAAAAAGCCTCCCAGGGGTTTGGATGTGGCATGTGAACTGAAGTTGAGTACGAGATTAATTAAACACAGTGTAGACACTGAGTTGGCTTCGCCTCTTCCCTCCGAAACATGCAAACCGAAATCATGTGAAATAATAAACAGTTATTGTAAGAAACAAGCTTGTTTTTTTAAAATATTATCCTATGACCGCGGCCGTCAGTAAACAATCCGTAACCAGAGGGCGCTTTAACTGCTGCTGGGGGCCCTTTGATTTATTTAGCTGAGCATTGAATGGGGCAGGGAAACAACAAGGGGAAAAATAAATATTTGATCAAATATGCTGAGTTTAACTTGAGTGGTGTAAAATGAAATTTAGCAAAAGGACCCTCGGCGCTTGCCCTGCTCCTCCTCAAAACGTGACTTCTTAAGCCCTGACATTTCCGAAGAGAGGTCAAAAGAGATCAAAATCCGGGCGCTTTTAATGGAACATCTTTGATGAAATCGATAGGTTCCGATAACCATCTCAAACCMGCTCTCTACCGACTGAACATGTGCTTTCAACTATACTTCCAACAGTCCTCTGCGAGTGCGAATGGAAAGGGCTGTATTTTTCTTCAAAAATACTTAGGCACGTTCCCTTAGCTTTCATATGAAGAGGCTTGGGGAAACAAGGACAAAATCACTCCTATTCTCAGACAGTTACTTAAATATTGTACACTCTCCCAAAAGATAAGCGTGGATTAAACTATGCAGCCAAACCAGTATGTCCATATAACACCACCTTCCGCCCCCSAGCCCCCCTTCTCAAGTGGAGACATAACAAAAACATGTGAAACTTTTATGGGCGAGAAAAGTAACCTGGAGTTAGAGATACTCGTAGCGAGGATAGGGTTTCAAAGCTGCAACCCCAGCAGCCCCCAGCACGCGAGAATGTGTGCCTATTGTTTGTTTACAGCACATGTGCTATTTGAGATAGATAAATAGATAGATAGGTGGAGACATAGATACCCAAATCTGCTCTTACACGACTGTTGTGTTAATATGCGAGCCAATACGAAGTTTTCAATATAAGTGTGTCAACCTGGTTTGCTACAATCTATGTCCAAGTGCGATGGAACAAGCAGCCTTTAAGGTTCCTAAACTGCACTACAGTTCAAGTCCAATAAGACCGTCAGAATTGTCTGTCATTTGCGGTCTGTGTTGCCATAGATCTGTTTGATTGAAGACACCTACTGTTCCACACATAAATGTCAACTTTCATAATATTTCCAGCGCTATGATTTTTATAACTGGAAGAAATCTACAAGTCTCTCTCTCCAAAAAAAAAAAAAAAAAATCCGATAACGTGGATTTTCCACGCCACTGGCCAGAACTTTGCAAGTAGAAAGAAAAAGGTCAACTGCAACTCAGAAAGATCTTTCAATATTATTTCACCTCATAAGTTCAATCATCAACTTTTTTTTTTTCTTTCCCTCCCTACGGTTCCCTTCCAAAGTGCTTAACTGAAACAAAGTCGAGGCCGGAGCCGCTCGGGCTTTCCAGGAAGCCCCGCGATAGCAGCACATTCCTCCCATCGCTCCACGGTGCCGGGCAGAGCACTTACCTCGCGCGCTGCCCTCCCCGGCTCCGCGGGCAGCCCTGCCCGGGGCCTCGCTTGGCCTCGCCAGCGCTCGCCGCCACCCCGGCCCGCAAAGGGAAATCATTTAAGTCGCGGCTTCTAGGATGCAAAGTGAACAAAGGCCAAGATTTTTTTTTCTTTCCACTTTCCAGGGCTGCTCCGCTCGGCCAGGGCGGCTTTGACATTGATCTGAAGATCGCCATCTCGTGGCAAGCCGGGCCCTGTGCCGCCCTGGCCACGGCTCTGTCCCGGCTCCGGCTCTGGCTCCGGCCTCGGCCCCGGTCCCGGCCCGCGCTGCGGCTCCCCTCGCCAGGCGCAACCTCCGCCCGCCGCGTTTATAGCCGGGCCCGACATATGCGAGCGGACGAGTCACGGACACTTTTTATGGCCACATTGTCACAGCGGTTCAGAGGATGCGATTTTATTGGGCTAGGAAATCAAATCCCCAACCAGAGGAACTCCACGGTTTAACTGTCTCCAGGATTGGCTCTGAATGCCAGTTAATTTTTAACCAGGAGAGGAAGCTTTCTCGCTAAACTTTCATTGCCATTCAGCTCTCCATCCCCTCCTTCTCTCCCCGGCTGCCTGCCTGGGTCTCTCTGTCCGTCCAGCTCTTTTTACCGTGCAAGCCACTGTAACACACCAGACAGTCAAACAAACAAACAAGCAAAGAAGCAACTTCATACACACACAATTTTATTTTTCATATCCCCTCTTTTTTTCCCGACATTTCCTTTGACTAGACGTTGTCTGGGTGGCCGTTGTCAACAAAGGCCCAAAGTCAGTAAGTCCTTCACCTCAAGGTTATGGGTGATGTCCAAGCAATACAGAAGTTCAAAGCCAGTAAACAATACGAAAACAGAATGTACTCTCTTTTGCTGATTAGGTTTACGGTCAACATAGAGGATTCAAACACTCTTCCCCAAACACATTCCCATCTCAGCCATTGTTTTGCTTGGGGTCCCCCCCCTTTCTAACTTTCTCTCCATGCCCTCCAACCCGCCGCCTCAGCCCACCCCCTCCTTGCCTTGGAGATCAAGGACAATTTCAAACAGGCCATTTCCACCCCACCGCCATGCGGATTCCTTTCCTTTTTTTTTTTTTTTTTTTCTCCCCAAAGACAACAATTGTCTTAGGGCTCTCACGCTACTAAACACACACATCAGCTCGCTCGTACCTCCGCTTTGCTGGTGGCGTTATAAAAATATACCCCAACCGCTACTACCAATAATTTTGAGGTAGATCCCCTGGACGCATGTGGTCTGAAGCAAACAGCAACGTTACATGAATCCCCCAGAAAAACAGGGCTTTCCCTGCATCCTACGAAGGATAAGGAAGGGGTCATGCACCAGGCGAGCTAGGAACACTCTTCATTTCTATCCCTCCCCGCCAAACAGACGGAAACGACAACGCTTGAGTGAGTTGGGTCCACTTGTTTTCTCCACAATAAAAAGCAGGGATTCATAAAGGAATAATAAATAGCCCCCAAAGACTGAACAAGGCCGTGAAGCATTTTGACTGTCAACCTTGCATCAGGTAAAATAATAGGCAGCAACACAGCACCAGAGTAAAAATATAAAGTTTCCATTGTTCTTTATTTTCCTTGTGCGCCGTTCCACTGCACGCATGCAACCAAATACTTTCGCATATTAAAAGAAAACTGTATATACATATAGACGATACATATGGAAAAACAGTGATGTCATATAAAGATACTGCATTTTGTGCACTGTGACAAAAAAATCGCATCCACTTGGTAAATTTATTGTTCCGAAAACATTCGTATCACCACATTGTTGCACATGTAAAGAAATTCCACAACCTCTAGCCTCAAAAGAAACAAAAATGGGAGAAAAATAAGAAAAAAAGCATTTGAACAAAATAGTCCATGGGTTCTTTTTTATTAGTATTTACAAGTCTTGTAAAACACCGCTCATGTATGAAATATACATTCAGATATTCTCAACAGCAATTTACCTTAACGATAGAACACCTTCGTATCCTTCGTAAACTGATATAGAATTTTAAATATTTTCATTTTTTTACCTTTTTTTTTTAAATTGCATTTTTTTCACACTTTGGTTCCTGCAGGGAAATATATATATTTATAGATATTTAAAATAACTCCGAACACCTCTCCATTCTTTGCATATGTCGACTGRGCAACAAAGTAGAGCTCATGACATTTAAAGTAGACAACAGCAAAATTACCATATTTACATTGTTTGGCTTCTGATTAGACTCCTTCACTAGCCCCCTTTCCAAAGAACATGCGATTCAGTTATTTTAATGATCCGATGTTAGTGCACTGCACAACTCCAAGTTTCAATTAAGTGTTGTGTGGTATTTGCCAAACTGTCGTTCTCCACAGGTATTTCCTGAAGAAAGTTTGTGAGCCAGAAGCCAGAAGGTTAGTTTCCTTGATGTATTTGTTTCTCTTGAAAGACTGAAATTCACACTTTTTTTGCCATTTTATTTTTAGCATTTATATATGATTTGTCTCCAAAAAAATTGGCAACACATAGTCAGTTGTCATAAATAAAAACATGAGTTAATTAAAATTTCCTAAATCTTTGCACTTTTTTTTTCAGTGATTGTTTCTTTACGATATATGGCAAATTTATACCTGAATTTCTCAAAGTAATTTATTTTTAATTTTCTTCTCCTTTTTCCTCCTACCCACTCCTCACCACTCCTACCCCCAAAAAATCACGGTTATACCCATCACTACATCCATATTACAACTGCTCATGATTGGCCTCTTGTAGATATGTCGTTTTTCCTTCTTTAAACCTCTCTTCTCTCCCTTTTCTTCTGCTTTCAGACCAATGGTTAAGGAGGCACCATCTCCAACACATTTTCCTCTCGGAAGGACAACAGATAATTCCCCAAAGTTCGTATTCTGCAGTGGTCCTCGTTACGTCAGCTCGGCATGGGGAATCTCCATACACATGTTCCACAGCAAAACCGGCCAGGGGGATGGACAGGCAGACAGRCAGACAGACAGACCCCCTGCTAGTCCGGGTGCACAGAGGTGCCGTCCCCACTCGTGACTCCCCAAAGCCTTGGCAGGGTGACCGCAGTGCTCGGGGGGGTGAGGGGTATGGGTTCTGCACCCAGAGGTGACGTGCACGTTGGAAATGGATGCCATGTGTGTCAAAATCAAATCGATTCCAGTTGGTATGTAAATATATATATAAAAAATTCGTCATCAAAGGTCCGGAGTTGATTTACATTTATGTAAAACCTTGGATTCTTCGAGTCCCGTCAGATACACACCTCCTTCCTCCATGTAACCCCGTGGCTTGACCTTGTCAAGGGCGAAATCTGAATTTAATCTCGTCTTGAAAAACGCTATGAGTTTTAAAGTAGTGGATTAGCAGAGTAATATTGTAATCGGTCCCTGTTAATTTTTTTTTCTTTCATTCTTCTGTTTTGGAACCATATTTTCACTTGGCGGTCGGTCAGATTGAGCATTCGGGAGAGCTGCAGGCGTTTCTCTTTGTTTATGTAGACACTGAAGAAGAATTCCCTCTCCAGCTCTCTGATCTGATATTTGGTATAGGGGCATCTCTTTTTGCGGGTGCGTTGTCCACCTGTGGAGCGAGGGTGGGGGTGAAAATGGAAACAAAAAAAGGGAAGAAAAGAGGCATTGGAGAGAGCCGGGGGAGGAGGCCTGGAGGGACACGCGCCCCTCCGCAAAATGCGCGTTTTGCCCGCTGCTCTCCGCGGCCAGCGCTGGCAGGTCCCTCGCCGGTCGCCAGCCCGAGGCCGCGCCGAGGCCGCAGCTGCTGGCGCCTGCTCCCCGCGCAGCGCAAAGCCCGCGCAGCGCCGCGGAGGCGGGAGCTGCCCGYGCGGCGGCTCCCGAGCCCTGGCGGATCCTTTGCGCGCGGCTCCGCGGGGCTTCCGCGCACCGCGAGCTGCCGGGGCCGCGGCGCTACCCTCACCTGGCACGGGCAGCGCGGAGCCGAGCGTAAGATACGCGCTTCCCAGCGCAAGCTGCGCRCTCCCCAGCACTGCCTGGCTACATAGCAGACCCGCGCGGATTTCCTGCTCCTTCTTCCAGCCCACCCCGGCTATTCCTTCCCAGCAGAGAGAACCAAGCCACTAAGCCCGCTGCTAAGTCGCTGCGCTCACCCTCAGCCTGMGATTTTAGCGCACGCTCTCCGCGATATCAAGGTATTCTCCTCCCGATTAGCCATTACCATTTTAAAGTTCATTAAGCAGAATATAAAGGATTCAAGGTTCAGAAGCTCTTTACGTTAAATGTAGCCGCTTTCCCTTTAAAAGCTTCCTTTTCTGGTGCAGTTCATTGTGGAGGTATTTTTTTTCCCTCGCTGTATACTAGCTTTGCCTTTTAAAAAGCCYACATAAAAAATCGGACTTTGACAGATTGAATAACAATTGTAAGTAACAAACTGTTGGACAGAAGGCAACACGTAATTGCCACAGTGCCTTAGTAAAATGGCTTCCTTTAGACAAAAAGGCCAGGTTTAGGTTAATTTGTTTCTTTTAATATATTGCTACAGTTCAGGCGGCTACTTTATCTGTTAAACACTGTTCTAGTGTGACCGTTAAAACGGCGATGGCTTTGAATTCAGCTCCTAACTAGACTTCTGGTGCAACACATGGCTTTTATAAAATCACTGACTTACAYTGATATCAAAGGAGCCGGGATCCCCCTTTTTGCCGAATTTACAGGCACCGAACGCGCGTTATTATATTTTCGAGAGCTGACCACAGAGCTCTTTTTATTATTATTAAAAAAGAAAAAAAAAAAAGGRAAAAAARRRRAARRWTTTTTTTCTAAGGCATCCATTGCCCRGTGGGTATTTCACGGCCAATTTCAGCACTAAACACGTGATCTCGCCTTTTATAACAAAGTTTTGTTGGGGGAAATCTAAAGGCCCTTCATAAACCTTATATGCTTATAAAACAGCATATAAAAATTTAACAGCGGTGCTGCGCTAGATCGCAACCTCCCTTTGCTAAAGCGCTCGGGCGCTGCTTTTATACGTACTGGAGCTGCCGGATTTCTCCTCATTGTTGCCGGAAGATGACTCGGGGCTGCTGCTGCTCTCCGGCCGCCTCCGCCTCTCCTTCTCGGCGCCCGCCGCCGCCGCCGCCGCCCGGCCGCAGCCGCCCTCCGAACTTGAAGTTGCCGCCGCGGCCCCGGCGGGCGCCTTCTCGCCACTCTTGTCCGCCGCATAGTCCGCCGCCGCGGCCGGGGTCTCCGTGGTGCCGTACGCCGTCTCGAAAAACTGGTCGAAAGCCTGCGGCAGGACCCCGTTCCTGCCCACCGTGCTATAGAAATTGGAGGAGACGTTGGTGCTGGGGTGGTAGACGTTAGCTGTGTTTTTGCCGAACATCTCGCCCATGCTAGCAGTGTTGGTGGAAGGCAAGCAGTCTCTGTGCATGATCTCCTCTGCGGAGTAGCAGTGGGGCAGATTGTTCCTGGGGTGCCATTTACTCGAGGGATCAATGGCATATTCCCTGAAGGTAACTTCTCTCACAGGTTGGACCTGGGGTAGGTTGGAAGAGTAGGAGTATGTCATAGGGCGAGAAGACGGGGTCTGGGGCAAAAAAGAAGGGAGGCTGGAAAAATCAGGACCCGAGACGTAGTAAGTACAACTTGGCAAATACATGTTAGAGGAACAAGGAACACGCTCATCAAAATCCATCATTAGGGCTACCTCGGGCTCTCCGCATTAGCCGAGCTTAACATGATTCTCTAGCGCAGCTGCCTCTTTGAAGCGGATCCGTGAAGTAAGAAATTTGGAGACGTAGGCTGACGTGGAGAGCTATCCCCATCCTTAGCAGGGAGGTGCTGCCCACGTGACGCCGCGCCGCAGTTGACAAGCCGCGCGCACGGGCCCGCCGCTCTTTGCAGCCATCTCAGGGGAAGCAACAGATCGTCACTTGGCCAGTGCTCCCCCCGCCCCAAAAAGCACGCGCGGCTCCTACGCCCCCCGCCCCGCCGCGGGTCCCCTGCTTAGCGGCCAGCGAGGCGCTCGCCTCCTCGCCACCCTTGGCCGCCCGGCCGCTCGCAGCCGGGCGCTCCGGAGTAGAGAGCGTTAGAAATTCCCACAGGGTTAGGTGAGACCTTTTCCTTGTTTGTTTGTTTGCTCGCTCGTGTGCCTGCGTGCGTGTGCTTGCTCGCCTGCTTACTCCAAAACAAGGAGCGTTTAGGTAGCGGATTGCTCAGAGAGCTGCTTCTGAGCAGGAAACCTTCCCTAAACCTTTTTTTTTTTTTTAAATTTTATTTCTTTTCACCAAAAATTAAAGATCCTCGCCCCGTAGAGTTTTTTTTCGAACCGTTTCTAGGCAGAATGTGCCAGGGTCAAGTCTGTACCGATTTTCATGGTGAATAGATTACATGCTTGCATTCATGTTCACTTCCGAAGCGCTTAGTGTCTTCCTTCCCTCACTTACATATTAACCTCAAATAGCCTACGCGGCTTCATCCAAGCTTTACTAGAGGTAGTTAACAATATTGTATTCCCAGGACGCAGGTTCTCTTTCTCCATGCCCTCCAAACCGTTGCTTGCTTTATTTGCAATGCCAGAAAGCCCTTTAAAACGCAGACCGCTGAGCAAAAAGTGTTTGCTGATCTCCTTGCCTCGACAGTGCTGCTAAATACCTGGGAAACCAGTGAACGTTGGACTATCCCTCTTTGACAAATATTCTAAGTTTAATTGCCAGAAGCCTAGTTAAAATTATTTGACATACTATTAACCCCTAGGAACAAGCTTGCAGGACCAAGATACTTTCCTTTTTGCTTCAAACTGTCGCTGAAGGCTGAGACCCAGGGAGACCTATTTTAAAAATGTGGTTAAACTTTTACTATTGTTGCATGAAAGGGATGATATAGAAAGCGGATTGTACAGGGCAGAGACTAAAAAGTACTTCTCTGCCAATAAAAATGCACACCCCACAGAATGTGTAAAGCCAAGGAAAACAGAGAAATACGCCAAAGAATACAGCACCTTTAGAGGCATGGACATCCCTAGGCTGCTGGAAAAAAATTCTTTTTCTATTCTGATGCTCGATTTCAGAAAAGAAATATTTGGATTCCGGCTGGACTTCATGAAAATAGAAAAACAGAATTGTAAACAACTGTTATAAAGCTGGCGATATTATGAAATTAGACGTATTTGAAGACCCCTGCCCCTGTGGATTTAGGGGACTAATATGAGGGAAACTGAAATGTTAAGGAAATAATATTTAGATTTCGCCTCCCCCAGCCCTTCCCGTTCCTCTGCAGTGCTGTGGAAGTATTTATATATCCGGAGAAAGTTCTATAGTAAATTCTGGAGAACTTCGGTATTTAAATGTCAACATTGATTTGTTTATTTATTGCTTAGCTTATCGTAACTGACTCAATAACAAATCTAATCATGTTGTGCACAGAGAAAATATTCTCATTATGTATTTCCCCTACATTATAGTTAACTATTTCATTTGGATTCCAGCTGTAAATATCAATATTATCAAGTAATTACTTTGTAGTGGAGTAAACTAATTTATTAGCATTAATGTTTATATGCCTTTTTCTTATTTTACAAGGGTTAGCATTCACAAATCAAATGCTCTGGACCTATCCCTGTAATGAACCCTCTATTTTGGTCTGCTGCAAGAACTTCTTATGCTTGCTCCATGTTTGGTTGCTGAACTTGAAATTAATGGATTAATCTTCGAGTTTGACATATTTGCTAGAAAGTGGATGCAAAGGGATCGCATGTCGTCAAAACCGCTAGCAGAAGACTGGATTGTCGTTTAGGGATTGTAAAAGTGTTGGGGGCTTTTCCCTCTGTCTGTCTGTCTGTCTCTGTCTCTGCCTTTTTTTTTTTTAATGGGAGGTGGGTGCAAAATCTCTGGTTGGCTCTTAGATTAACGCTATAATTCTGCTCGTGTTTATCTCCCCCTCCCCTTCTCTTTTCCTTCTTACTATCTCTTTTTTTTTTCTTTTTTTCTTTTTTTTTTTTTTTTCTGATGTGGATATTGAAAGTCCTCTTTGGTATTCGAGCCCTGCTCATTTTTACCCCCTCTCTCCCCCCGCCTATGAAAAATCAGCGCCCCCACCCCTCTCGCACACAGCCCCCCCGCTCTCCAGCAAAAAGGAATGTATAAGGATTTCAGTGACTTTGAGATAACAAAGGCGCCACCATTGCAGAGCCTCGCCCCGCCTCTGCGCGATGGCAAACAAATTCTTGCACTTGTATTAGGGCTTTTAAGGCTATAATTGAACACGGCGCGTCTAGGAGAACCGAAAACAGTTCTAGACTGACCTGCGGTTTTATAGCACTTTGGCAGTCAACTTCAGCTTGTGTCAGAGCAGACAGGGCTGAGCTGCCCGACGGTTAATCGCGGGACGCCACCTACTTGGACCCACTGCAGTTTCCCCCCCTCTTGCATTAAATAAATCTCAAACCTTGGGCACAGGAGTGGGGAACGAGGCTGGCAAAGGTTTGTACGTGGCGATTTTGACTGCTCCTCTCCGCTCTCGGGGGCTGTCGCGCCGTGCAAGGCTCAGCCCTTGCCAGAGGTCGCGGCTGCCTCCGGGAAACAAAGGGAAATCAAGGCAAGGAGGGCGAAAAAACAAAAGCAGCTTCGGTGYGGAGACCCTTCTGCCAAAGTAGATGTGTGTGTGCGTGTGTGCACGGGCATACRTGTGCTTGCACACGAGCAAGGCCTCTCCCGTTTTACAGTGCTTGTGCTTTTGTGTGTGTGCCTTCCTCTCAAAAAAAAAARGGAAAAAAAAAAGAAAAATAGAAAAAAAAAGATTTGTTCAGTCCTGTTTTGCACGCGAGGGGACCCCAAAAACGCCTCCTTTGATGACGGGGATGGCGAGGGGTGCAGCTCGCCCCAGAGGCACCCGAGGCACAGCCGGTCCCCCGCTTTATTTGCTGTTAAGTGAAACAGAGATAATGTACGCTTAAAGCCCCGGAATGTGTGGGTAATTGCAGGGAGCCTGCTGTTAAGTTGCTGTGTTCAGCACAATTATCAATGTTGATTATTTGGTCTAATGTTGAATTGCTCCTTTAATACCGTAATTGGGACTTCCGCGTTGAGGAAGGGGGAAAATCGAGCCTTCCCGTCGCTAACCCCAGTGAAAACAACATAAACAAAGGGAGGCATTTCATTTTGGGAAGCAAAATGCATTCGTTACGCCTTGCCGTGTATTTCGGCCGGATTAGAGAGGGTAACGCGGCTAAAAATGTTATGAATTCTGCAGAGCAGTTTGCAAAGGACAAACGCGGCCAAGAGGTGGAGAGAGCCTCGGAGCACATTTACCCATAGCTAAGCTAAACAAARCGAGGAAAAAGATACATCTCTTCTTTGGAGGAATATAAACAAAGCTAGGATGCCTCGATAGCCTCGCTTTTATATATACAGATCGCGTGCAAAGGGGACTGTTTAACTTACTACCGCTGTTCTTTTAAAGGTCAAGTTCTATAGTATCTAAATTGTTGTCTTTTTGTGCGGGGTTTTGTTTTAACAATTTTAAGGCTACCTTGCCAAGAGGGTGGGTGCCTGCAATTATCAGGAGAAGCGTGTTCAGAAAGGAATTTTTCTCCAGAAGAGTTAATTAAAATATTACACGATCGCTGGGCTTAAATCTTTTAATGCTCCGTACGTATCAAAAAGACAGGAATTGTTAGGACTCGAAAAGGAGAAGATATTGCAATAATTACGAGAGCATTTGGTAAACCTKCTCTTTGATTGCAATATACAAAGGGTTCTTAGAAAAACGTAGTTGCAGGGAATTTTCAACATTTTTTTTGCCAACGAAAAGCACATCACCTTCCGCCCTTCCAACGAAAATAGCGCCATAAGGCTACAATTCTTTGCAAAATCTGCCAAGAATGCAGCTTCAGAGAAGGGTGATTATTGTTTTGATTTTACATATTTCAACTACAAAAGTTCTTAATAGGCATTTACTATTTTCTGTTACCCTTTTTGGCATTTACTATTTTCTGTTACCCCTTTTTGTCCATTATGGTACTTAGCTACACGAGCTCGCCTGTATTTTTTTTATTTATGTTTTTCTACACATATTTAACTAACTAGGCTTCTCTAACACGGTAAACTAAAAAATGTGCAAAATATAGGCAACCTTTTACAAATATTAACCTATCAAAGGATTCAAATAGGCGGGTTTGTTTTGTTTCTGTTAGCGGCAATGTGAAATCTTAATTTGGAGGATCCGTACAGACTAATAATTATTGAGAACGTGAGGCTGAATATGTACAAAGAAGGAGAACAAAATTACGAAGATTCCAGTAAGTTTTATTCTATCTTTTATGTATGATTAATCGCATTTCTTTATGTCATAGCCATGTATTTATCAGAATAAAGTGTTTCTCTGCGCTAGAATATTATAGATTGATTTTTCATATCAATAATCCAAGCCCTTTCCTCTTCCACCCCTTCTTCCCTTTTAAATTGCTGAGACGGGAAAGTTTTGGAGGGGAGTGTTGCTTTTTCCCCCCTCCTCCCCTGTTTAGCTTGAGCGTTAGGATTAAACGCTTACAGACCTAAGGAGACTTAGCCGTCTTTGGCGGCCGACCACGATATTTTAGATCCCATTCAGATGATGGACGTTAGAGCGCTATGTCTGAAATTAGACTCTGATTGTGGTAGTTGCAACAAGCAGAAATATGGAAGATTTCTTTTTCCACAATCCGGACAGCTGATTGCAGAAAGATAACTTCTCCTTCCCGAGAGCTCCTTTCTTGTCCGTCCGTGGCCAGAGGATTTGTTGTTGTAACACACTCTGGGCGTCTTTACAAGCGCGGAGAGTTTCTCGTAACGGTGTGTGTGTTCAGAGACCTRGGCTCTCCAAGCACTCTGCGCCCTCGCACTCGCTCCTCGCTTAGGAGGGAGACTCTCTACATTTTGCCATTTTTTGGTGTTACTGTCTTGCCTCCAGAAAGAGTGTCAAGGACGACTGGGGAATAAGGTGGCACAAGGAGGTATTAGCTTAACGCTCAACTATTTCGGGGCTTGATTGAGTGGCGATGCTACCATAAATGTCTCCCTTTCTCCCCTTGAATGCTCTGTGAAGCTTATATCAACACTTCAAAACGTGAATTCATTCACTCATTCACTCCTTTTCTTCCCCTCTACCCACATACAGGTGCAAGAGGCTTCTTGCAAAAAAAAGGGTGCCGAGAGGGGAGTCTGGACCAAGCAGCCGGCTCCACAATGCCCATGAAAGGGAATTTCCTTCCTTATAATCCCTCGATACAGAAAACCATACATTTCCTACCGACTTTCACCCAGATCCACAAAGACCCAGRGTCATTACCATGGGTTATAGTAAGCGGGTTCCAGTCGCCTTTCACGTTCAAGTATTTTATGTGGAATTAGGCAGAGCGGTTTGGGGAGTATCTCCAGGAGCGGGCTGCAAGAGCCCAGCTATTAAACATCGCAGTTATCGGACACAAGGCAACATCTCAGGCGACGCTCCCGYGCAAGGTCCACACGCAGGACGGAGGCTGCAACGCCGCGTTCAAACGCATTGCAAAATATAAGTCCACCAAAATATTCCCATGCCCACGTACATTTAAAAGCATTGCTACGACTGATGCCTTGAACTTGACCTTAGATTTGTTAATCCAGGAAATAAATGCAATGGAAGGGGGGGAATCCCATTGCGTTATTTCCAACAAAATTTTTTTTTTTCTAACCATAAATTCAGCATGTAAACAACAAGACGTATGAAATATATAATACACTCTCTTCATCAAGAGCAGAAAGGCACGTAAAGCAAAACGCATCAAAGCCGAGACAAATTCGCCGTATTTGGGCTATTGCTGTCGTGTCCAGACCCGCGGTTCTTCACACTTGGTAGAAAGTTCGAATCGTGGAAATGGATTAGGATTATCAGCGAAAAATAGTTTGTTAGGGTATTAGCTTATTTCTAATGCACAGTGATTTGTGACTATGATTTACAATGGCTTATGGCTTTTTTTTTTCGGCTATCCATCGAACACATCCCTTTTTACTGTACCGCACTGATATCTTTATAGGAGACTCTTGTTCACATATCGCGAAACCCACCAAAGTAAAGACATTTCTTCGTCAAGAATTCTTTCAGGGGGCGGGTCAGGAAGTATCGGTGTACCGGGGCTGTCAAATCAACGACTTCTAAAATCCCCAACTTCTCATTTTGGATGGACTCTTAAAGCTACGTTGTAATAAATGTACCTGTACTTTCGTAACCTTTACAGTAATGTAGTAGTCTGACAAAAACGTAGAACAGGAGCTGGGGCCCGAAGAGCGCGAAGAGCCCCAGCGCGTGGCAGCCGCTCGGAAGACTCGCTTGTTGCCTCTTCTTTCCTATGTCACACAAAGTTACCCATAAAAACAGCTCTGCCGCTAATACTAATATGGCTGTTTCGTCTATGCCGGGGTCAAAACATGCCGAGTGCTCCGTCTATTTCTCWTTCTTAGGCCTTTGGAAAACACGGATTCGACTCTCAGTTTTGATAGAATTTGGGGTGCGTCAACACAAGCCCACACACGGCAGAAGAGGCCGGGGAAGTATCGGCAAAATCTCCCGAATCAAACAAGGCGGGGTGTGTGRTTCAAAGGTCCTTTCTCTTTCGATTTTATTTTCACTTCACGTATCCAGRCAACGTATATATGGTAAATAATGCACATTTCACACGTAGTATATATCTAATTTTGTTGAAAATGTCTAGAAATTCGCCAACCGAAATTGTTTTACATTTAAACCCGTCCAATATAATTTCAAATTAAAACTCAGCCTTCGTATGCATACCAGAGACATCCCAAAGCCTAACACCGGAGTGACTTAAAATACTCCACTCTTCTATTACTCAAAAGCAAAGCTGAGTGGAGAGGCGGATTTATACGATGTGAAATAAATTAGAGCACTTTGCCCATGCCTTCCAATCAAGGCGATTACGACGAAGATCAGATTAATTCAAACTGGCAGGTTGCAACTCCCGGCTGGCATTTTTCTCTCGCTCCACACACGCAGTGGGGAGAYCAGACAGGTTAGGCAGCCGCTCCGAGGGAACACCTCCTTCCCTTGCTTTATTCCACACTGAGCTCTAAACTCTGCTCCCCGTCTCATGAAAGATTTAAATTAACACGACAGACRAGCACGCTCAGGCACTCGGGAATAACACCCAGGAGCCGCTTTCCGGGGCAATCCGYCCCAATCCTGCCGCAAAACGAGCGCGGTGCGAAGCCGAGCAACCATTAGCCCCTCCCGAGCAGCTCGCCCGCACCTCGGGCTCTGCCCCCAGCCTCTCTTGTCCCCCTTCCTCGCGAGGAGCCCTCCCCGCTTTCCACCTAGGCGAGCCTGGCAGCAGCATCGCTGCCAAAGGTGGAGCTGGAATAAGCGATGTTGCTTTTCCAAGCGGGCTCCTCGTCTCCTTTTAGCATCTCCCCAACCAGCACTCCACTCCTCACCCAGCATCCCGGAGCGGCAGCCCGGTCCCACCGGGCAGAGGGGGCCGGGTGGCGGGTGCGGGATGGTCTGGGGTCGGGGTGGGGGGCACCGGCCTGGGAAATGCTCCGCCAAGGCCTCCCGAGCGCYCTTCCTCCGGCCGCTTGTTTGTTGTTTGCTTGTTTGCTTCACCCAGCACCAGGCACGAGGGGAGCAGAAACATTCAGGCACTCGCACGAAGAGCTTACCCCGCATCCAGAGGCGTCCCGCCCGAGCAAATAAACGTCCCCTCGGAGACTGACAGCTACGGTCCCGGCTGGGCTGCGCACCTTCACGTCAAGAAGGACGAAACGCACTTTTCTTTCTGTTGTTGTTGTTTTTGTTTGTTTCCATCCCTACAGATTAAATACACCCAGTCCACAGAGCTTCCCTCGAGGTCTCAGTGACTTAGGCTGCTGTTAATTTGGTTTTATACTTGTTATTGTTGTTGTTTTTCTAGTTGTTTCTTTTTTGTCTACCTTCAAATGAACGGAGAGAAATCTAGCCTGTAGGACACATCGCCCTTCCGACAAGCTTCAGACTCTCTGCAAAACGAACCAACATCACAGGCTCATTATTATAATGGCTATTATTATTACTGTTATTACTGCCATTTATTTCTCTCTCTCTCCTCTCTCTCTCTCTGCTCATCCCTTAGGATTTCCGATGGCGATTTGCACACAAACAAGCTGATTGTAGGCGGCTAAAAATGCTGTCTAATTCCACGGATTCCCATCGCAGGAGAAGAAAAAAAAAAAAAAGGAGAAAAAATAAAAAAGAGTCCAAGTGTTTTTGATCACGGGACACCCGGCCGTTCCTCCCCAGTACACCCCGGGTCACAGTACAGTAATGACCGTGGGCTGTGCGTTGTAGGACTTGACCTTTCCTACGTAGAAGAGGGCGCTTTCCCCCACGCTGCGGGGAGGGGAGGGAGGGGGAGCGGCGGGAGGAAGGGAGATGCTCTCTTTGGGGATGTTTAATCACATTTCAGATCTAGGAGCGGGCAAATCTCCTGCCTTTCAGCACGCCATGTTGAAGCTATTCACTGGAGAGTCTTTTTTTTCTTTATTTCTTTCTTTTTCTTTTTCGGCGGGGGGGAGGATGGAGAGGCGGGAGGGAAAGAGGGAGGGAGGAAAGACTTAATGAACATTTGCATCTCATCCCCTAGTTCATGAATCAACTGCATTCAAGGCGGAGGAGGGGGCCGGGGGGGGGGTGGGTGGCCGCGAAGGGCCCCGGCGCAGAGAAGCCCTCGGGGCCGCCGTTGAGACCCGGCCTCCCGACCCCCCCTTTTTACCCTTTGGAGTCCTTTACCGGCCGCGTTCGCGCGAGGCCATCCCTTCAAATCATCATTACAGTGCGTTAAAACGCATCTAAWATTATGAATGGCAACAAAAGGCCTTTTAGCGCCTGCCAATAATTTTTTTTTGTATTAAAGGCTGTCTTGATTTTATTGCGAGCACTGCCCACGGAGAATGCTGAAATGCACGAGGAATAGGGGTTTATTTAAGCCATATTCTTTTCTTTTTTTTTTAATGTTAATTTATAGACTAAGGGGCGAAATGCTTACCCGCTTATTCTGACGGATGCAAAATAAAATCACTGCTTTGGAAGCATAAGGTGATTTCCTTCTCCGATCATTTCCATGTCAAGTACGATTTCCCCCTCCTMCCCTTTTGCTTCAGCGGGACGTCTTACGGCCCCGGCGTTTTTAAGCGATTTTTCTTAAAAAGAAAAAGGAGAGGGGCGGGGAAAAAAAAAAGTGTTGGTGGGGGGACCAGGGAGACAAAGATACAACTTTGCAGTTCTAGTTATCATTCCTCTTCAGAAATATGCTCCTGTCAAGGTTTATTTCCCATAGCAAGCCACCTTTGCTACTGCCAAAAGCTCGAGGCGGGGGCAGATTAAATACCGGATTATACTGTAGGTGGGGAAAAAGAAAATAGACCAAAACCCCTCGGTTCGCATGAAAAACTCACGCTCASTTGCTGTCCGTGGGAATTTCAATTCAGACAGAGGCCGACAGGAATTAGAAGATTATATATCAACATATTCAGACACTTGGAATTAAAGCATACGCCTCTGAACYCCATATTAATTATTTCGAATGAAATAGAGTGATTTTTAAAAATCATTAATTATATCTTACATTTTGCACCGGTACAGAAATACTACTCTGACATTAATATTTCAACCAATCGGCTAAAAATACAGCATTCACTTCTTKCCTCTCTCCTTTACCTCCTTCTACACATCCCTTTCCGCACACATTTTTTTTTCCAGGGAGCTGAGAAAATAGAGTCTCGATTTTGTTTGTGTGTGGTTTGTATTTTACTTTTATGCTTGTTTTGCTTTGAAATACTTCTTCCGGGACATTTTTTTTTTATGTCTGCAAATAAAACTGCTCGCATATATTACTCCACCACACAAGCCGGGCACAATAACTTCCCCGCGACAGTTTTAAAACGTTTTGGATAACACGGGGCATATAAATAATATTTTCCTTCGACCCGCATGYCTGGGCGGACAGCAATGGATTCCTATGTCGCGCAGCAAATGATCACGTTGGTTAATTATTTTTGCTGGTGATGCACACATGTATAAGACAGGCTGGGGATATATTTTAGGACGCGGGCGGCTGTTTTGTGAGCTGGGAATACGCAATACAACAGCAATTTGTACTTGAAAATGCATGTGCCAACAGCTTTTGGACGATAAATGGCGGTAATAAATAACGCGAACCCACACCCTGCGCGCGGCTCTCCCTCACGCTCCGCGGCCGCGCCGGSGGGATGCGCGGAGGGGCGCGGAGGAGGCTGCGGGGCCGAGCAGGCCGGCGCCGAGGCCCCGTCACACCGTGTGTTTCCCGAATGAGACCCCGTTCCCGATGAGACCCCAAAATGGGGGCGCGGCAGAAAGGCCCMGGAGTCCGGCCGCCCACAAGCGGGCCATTTCTATGGCTCTCAGACTAGTCGTGGCCGTGCAGCCCCTAACCCTAAACCTGGGCCTGCCGACCCTCACCGGGGCCTCGGCCCTGTGCCCTCCCCGTGGCCGATGCCTGCGTGGAGCCCCGGTCTTCCCTCATCTGACGGCAACCGGGCACCGGTGCGGAGCTCGGTTCCCAGGAGGGCCCATAGCGGGGCCGGGGGGCCGAGGGCGGCCGTATATGTCCTCCCGAGCCCGACCGTGGGGCTGCAACGGGAGCCCGATCCTGCTGCGGGCGCGGGGCCGTGCGATGKGCGCGGGAGCCCGCGGAGCTGCCTCGCACGGGAGCGGGGGTCCGATCCAAAACGTTACCTTACCCCATGGCTAGCGCGAGCCGAGCGCTCCTCGCTTTCTTTTTTTTAATATTTTTTTTTTCCAAAACGCTGTGAAATATACATGCAGCACGGTTATTTGAACAGTGAGAATTCAAATTCAGTATTCCACACTCGGTCTACAAACGTTTAGTAGATTTGGATGGCAAGGAGTTCAGTGTAAAAACATTGTTTTCCGACGCTATAATTTCCCAGTGCTAAGTCCAATCAAAAGCTACATTTTTTTTCCCCCCTTCACTGAATTCGGCCATATTCCCGTTGTGGGTTTCTCTCCAGGCRGCCTTGAGTTGCATCGCTCCAGGGCACGGTGTGAAAACAGAAGAGGCTTCTTAGGACACACTAAAACCATCATCACGGACTGCCGCTAATGCAACGCAACTCGAAGGGTGCCGCTCACACACCTCCGGCCCGAAATGTGTGTAATTTGCGGCGTGTCTCATACAGTAATTATCCAGGCCGAGAAATATATCAGAATAAATAGATACATTCACAAGGAGCAGGTCAAGTGTGGTTCACAAGTGTCTCTCTTCATCCGAGCAAACGAGCTCCTTGAAGAGCGGGCGATGCCCTGGGCCGAGCAGAAGGCATCTGGCAGCAAGGCAGAGCTCGGAGTCGCTGGCTGCAGGTTCGAGCTGGGCACCCGGGGCTGCCCAAGGGCCGAGACCGCAGCCCCGAGGCCACTCATCATTCTCCTGGGGATGATGCTCCCAGGAGGAGCAATCGCCTGAGGTTCCACTAAGAAACTTAGCGTGAGATTTTGCTGCCTGAATGAAAACGCCCTTTAAGGCCTGKGTAGGCCATGGAGGCCGCTGGCTACCAGAGGCAAGGGAGGACCAGCATGGCTTCYCTCGCCCTTGTTGGCCAAAGGTGCCCGTCCTGCCTTGGTCTTGGCCTTGCCTCCCTCAGACATGGGATCTGCTTTCTGTCCCTCAACCAAGGCTCAGCCCGACTGCGAGGCCTCCTCCCTGGCCATCACATTTGCACCTCTCCACCGTAATTTTCATAGTAAAGCTCAGGAAATCTGGCCCAGAAAGTCGGCAACTGCTCTCCAAAAGGATGCCACAGATATTGCCACACTCAGGGGCTGTGGGTCATCCTTGCTCCACTTGCAAAACCCCGTGCTCTGCCGACCTGAGACCCACTAAGTCCCGCGAGTGGGAACCTGCTTAACGCCCGAACCGTGCGCTGTGATGCGGAGCCCCAGAAAATCCATGACTATTTGGAAACACTGAACTGAGCGAAAAGCGCCAGATAGGAGAGCTTCCTGGAAACCAGATATGTCTCCTCCAGGCACTTTTCATGTAAATTATTGCAAAAATGCGTTACAGTGAGCTCTTAGCGCCAGCAGGCTCCCCATGCTGATCCTCGCAGAGGTGGCTCCCTTTGAATATCAGAAATGTAAGGCTAGAAGTCCACAGCTAGCGCGGTATATCTGATACTTCTTAAATTTACCATAAAGGCTCCCCGATAACCCTAATTAGAGCTGCAGACCACCACGGCAGAGGGGAGGTGGAGGGCTGTGTGTGGGGACGGTTACAAAGAGACCTCGCTTCGTGCCGGGCCAAACTTGCCACCCGCCCGCATCACCAGCCTTAAATCGAGATCCCTCACGAGGCCGCGGCCGCAACAGGGGATTTGCCCCAGGAGTCGGACTCAACGGCCCGGGAAGGAAAGCGCGGCAGGACCTGCCAGCCGAGCCTCGCACATCTCGCTACAGCCCGAGGTGGCACGGATACCTACGCGCATACACCCCGCTACTACATATATAGACACATACAGAGGCGAGGGGTGTCTGCGCGGGCGCGCAGGTGCAGCGCGCGGGCGGCGGGCGTTGCGCGGCGTTGCGCAGCGCAGCGCGGTGGCCGCCAGGTGGCGCCGTCGGCCCGCGAATGCCGCGAGCTGTCAAAAGTCAAGGTCACAAATTGTCTCTCTTTTTTTTCCTCCCTTTTTTTTTTTTCCCTTTTCCCTTTTCCCCCGTCAAGGTCAAGGTTTAAGGTTCCTTCCCAGCCCTGTCACCGCAAGCGATGCCCCCGATGAGGCCGCGATGGCATCGCCAGTCTGGGGATACAGCCCGAGCAGCGCGGGCCCCGCGCCAGAGGGGCCGCCGCGGCTGGGTCGCGTTTTCCGCCAAGGGCTGCAGCTCTGCGCTGATATCACCCGTTCTCCCTTAATGCAGCCCTTGCCCTATCTCCCAGCTCCTCTCCAAAATACCTGTCTCTTTACCATTACTAGATCATCTTTAGCTTCGAAAGGCTTCTTGTCAGGCCTATTGCCTCACACAAACACCGCCGAAAACCAAAAACCAAAAAACCAAMGATCCACATAAATACRTATCTCCACTACACAACATAAGACAGCAATATTSCCATTACAATGCAGATATTTTGTATTCCTTTACGAAATGCACGTAAGTTCCAAAAAATAAAGAGCATTTCCTTCAGGCTTTATTACAGTGACTATTTTATTAACAGTATTAATACTACTATAGCTATCTACACGTCTTGGATTTCCATTTTTTTTTTCAGTAGAAATATAAAAAAAAAATGAGGGTGCACAAGTACATTTTCACAGTGCGCTGATTTTCTTTTTTTATTATTTACAAGATAGCTTCTTATAGTGAATAAAAACAAAATAATGTGCTGGTTGAAATAACTGATTGGATTAAAAGGTGCTGTAAAAAGAATCCCTAAATGTTCTAATGCGGCCTCATAACAGACAATAAAGAAGGAGAAACGACTAATTACTTACAGATCAAAATATTGATTATATAAATCAAAATATTTCTGGRGAAAATATGTAATTCAGTTAGAAGTTCTTGGATATTTTTTCCAGAAAGGATTTTTTTTTTTCTATAATGTAATGCCAATCCTATGCTCATGTTTTTGGATTCACCCAGAGTCAAACAATTAAGATTTTCCGGGGACTTACAATATTAATTCTTGAAGATCCTTTGAGGTTTAAAATAGGCAGAGTCTCCCAAAAATTATGCTTTGTAAGATCTGCAGGAACGTAAAAATAATAATAAAAATAGAAAAGAAAACAACAAACAGTTCAGATGACCAGAAATCATCTACTGAAAATAAAAACAAAAACAAAAGAAAKATATCTCCGAGCAAATATTTTAATTCCTATCCCCAGAAGTCTGTGATGTTTTAATTTTGCTATCAAGATAAATCCTCCACAGAGCTTCCTTCATTACTGATGTCTCTGAAATCCTTATTCAGTACCTTCGACGTTTATTATTACTTTTTTTTTTTACATAAAATGCATTGTTTAAAAACATACAGTAATTGTACTTTTTTTTCCCACTGTGGTTTACCTGAGCAGTCATTCAACAGACAGTTTGGATTGCAATGGAAGAAGAAAAGCTTATGGGTACACATCGACCTYCTCACTCCAACCAGCTCTCAGATCGTGGCCACGAAGAGTGTTCTGAAATAGTAAGGTCATAGAAGTACTTACAAGTTTCTCAGAAAATTGTGTGTCATAACTGAAAGTGAATCTCTCAGGGCTGGATTTTTGGGCTTTGCAGTTCGTCAGTTAGACTCTCTGCCTTGGATTGCGGGAGAACTGTCAGTTTTAACCATTTGCTACAGCAATATTAAAAAAAAAGAAGAGCTATAATTCCAAAGATACAGATCTCTTGTTCTGAAAGAAGAGGTTCATTGTCTTTTCTTTTCAATTATTATTAATAATTATTTTAATCTGAACAACAACAAAAAAAGTCCTGAAACTGGCGGGTTGCTGCTTCTCCATTTTAATCCATTAACTGGTAGTCTTCAATTTGTTGATAACTTTTTTCTCTTTGACCCTTCTGTTTTGGAACCAGATTGTGACCTGTCTCTCTGACAGATTCGTAGTTGCCGATATCCGTCTTCGTTTGTCTTTGGTTATGAATTTATTTGTAGCGTATTCCCTTTCGAGTTCTTTTAACTGGACCTTGGTGTAAGGTACCCGCTTCTTCCTCCCACGTCGGTACGAGTTCGCATCGGAGGGATGCGAAACGACGTCTGCAACAGAAAAAACAAGCACACAAACGTTACAAAATGCTCATAGACGACCGAGACATCTTCAAGCACGACAGAGGGTAGAGTTACGAGGGCCTCTGCTCCTCAGTTTTAGTTTAGCTTTTAGCTACTGAAGCACCGCTCAGCACTTGAGGTTTTCCTCTGTAAATATATATGTTTTCCGCCTACAACGAGCAGCTTTTGGGAGCGGAAAGCCTCGCTGCTGTCAGACAGACAGATAACCATGCATGGAGAAAAAAGGGGGGAAAAAAMCGCGAGAAGGAGCCTAGGCGCAACCCTACCCAGCCGAGCAGTGCTGCAAGGGTGCAGGCTGCAGTGTTTACGGAAAAATCTCGCTAGGCGCGAATACTTCATACCTTCAGCAGATCTTTTTTTTTTCCCCCAGCTGTTTCCCTTCCTAGGGCGCTGGGCATTGGGGCGGGCTGGTTGGGGGGGCTTTTTTCTTTCTTTTTTTTTTTTTTTTTTTTTTTTCCGGGAGGGGTGCACACATACACACGGGTGCCGGTACATGAGTGGGAGACGGGAGGGGACCGGGGTCAGTTCGCAGATTTTCTGGCCAAAAACGCGAGCGGGGCGAGCGGGGGGGAGCCGTGGCTGGGAGAGGGGCTAGGGGGCCGGGGCCCACGCAGGTGTATTACCCGGGAGGGTGGATTTCCAGAGGTGCGGCGGCTGGCTCTGCTCCTTGGGGCAATACACTTGCCCGTTCCACCCGTTGGTGATGGCCCAGGGCTGGTAGCTGTCCATGGGGAGCAGGGGGTCGTGCCGCGGCTCGCCGGGGCCGCCGATGGTGGGCACCACGGGCATGTCCAGGTAGCCGGGCACGGGCTGGTAGGGCCCGGCGGCGTAGCCCTGGTAGAAGGCGAACTCCTTGGCCCGCGACGTGAAGTCCTCGCCGGAGACCGACGTGTCCATGTACTTGTCGGCGAAGGAGGAGGCGGGCTGGGCGCACGACTTGATGGCGTTGTGGTGGGTCATGCGGCACGGGTAGTAGCCGCTGCCGAAGTAGCCGTAGGGCAGCGCGGCGCCCGAGGAGCTCTGCACGGCGGCCGAGCAGGGGCTGCACTGCTTGACAGCGGGCTCGGCCATGCCGGCGGCGGGCGCCTCGCTCGACGTGTAGGCGGCGGCGCTGGGGGCGGCGAGGGGCGCGGGATGAGCCATGAGGTTGCGGCACGGGTTGGCGGCCGCCGCCGCCGCCGCGAAGTTGCTGCCCGCGTGAAACCCGTCCATGTTCTTATTGATCTCATCCAGGCTGTTGTCGTAGAGGAACATGACGGGCTCGATCCAGCGGGGGTGGAGGAGCACGGAGGCTGTCATAGCCCGATCCGCATTGAGACTAGTGGCTCTTTTTTAAAAGCCCCAAAGACTGAAAAAAGAGATACTCAATCTCCGGGACTTGACCGCGGCTGACGCGCCAGTGTCGCGCCAGGCGCGCCCTCATTGGGCCGCGGGCCCCCACGTGATATGCAAAGCAGCTGATAAACATCTGAAGGAATAAAGTGGAGATAATTAAATCAGGCAATAACCGGGCCGGGGCCGCGGCCGGGGCCCGCACCGGGGCCGCGCCGGGGCCGCGGCGGCCGCCGGGGGCGCGGGCGCGGGGCCGCCCCTGCCGCGGCAGCGCCGGGGTGGGGGGGGGGGGGGGCGGGAGACCCCTGCCCTCCGCCTCCCTCCTTCCCTTCCTCCTTCCCGCCCTCCGCTCGCCGAGGCGTGAGCGACTTCTTTTTTTTTCCTTTTTTTTTTTAAACCCTGTTTTTGCTTTGCCCAGTGTGCCCCCCCATCCCCCCGCACTTCGTCCCTGGGTGGGGGGAGCTCCCCTTTGCCCCTTTGCTCGCCTTCATTTTAGCCCTGCTCGCGCCGGCCAGCGCTGCTGGTACCCGAGCCCCTTCGGCCGGACCAAGCCGCCTCCCTCCCTTCCAGCCTGCGGGCTGCAGCCCGGTCCATAGAGCCCCCCTGGGCCGGAGGGGGCTGGCGGCGCCCCGTCCAGGTGCCCGGCACGCAGGKATGCTGCGAGCCGGGCCCTGCCGCAGAGCGCGGCGAAGCAGGGCCGCACGCCGGACCAGGCACAGGGTCGGAGCAAGGGTTCCAGGGGTACCTACCTGCTTTATTTCTTCCTTTTTATTTCAATCATTTATTTAATTATTTATTTATTCTCACTGCTCGTCGAAAGCCAAAGACTTTGGTCGCGTCTCTTGCAGCGAAGCCGCAGAGGTCAGATAAAAAGCGTGGTTGGAAACCCAGCTCTTGCAGGACGGCCTCGGGGAACGGGAGGGTTAATTCGAGCCCCATCGTAACTCTGCTGCATTATTTGTTACAGTAATAATAAAACCCGGGGCCTACAATTCGGCTTGAATCTTCTTTGGCTGTAATGTATCAYATCGGGTTGTGCAGTGTGCGTATGGACCCGCGATGCTCTTTTGTGCTGAGCAAGATGGTTTCTTGGCTGAAAATGATTTAATTTTACGTTACTTTCTATACAAAATTTTTTTTTCGCGGTCATACCTCTACGCGGAAGAGAATTTTTTTTAAAGGCGCCTTTTCTTCTCCATGAAAAAAGCAGTAATTTTTCAAGGGAGAAAAAAAMCCATTTCGCCGCCCTTTCCACGGGCGCGGATGTGTTTCCCCCCCAGTATTCAAACACTTGCACGCAACCTTGAACCCAAGCGGCGCTCTCACCGAGCCATCCATAAACTTGACCTAAAGCTGCAGCCGCCTCATCCTTATCAGCTCCCAGCCTTAACGCACATGGAAAAAGCATCCCCAATTCTCCCATACTGAAAACTAATATTTTTTTTCTCTAATGCTATATTTTTTTCGCTCTTGCCTGTTGCTTTGTTCCGTGCCTGACAGCTCGGCGTATTTATTATACTATTGTGCTTCCCATTGACGTGGTCGCATTGTTTTGCCCGCGCTGCTACCAGCGCAGAGCCGTCCCGGGACGTACTTTGCAACGGGCGGGCTTTTCCTTGCCCGTGGCCCGCAGCGCATCTGCCAGCCGTGGGAAGCGGCTCTCGGGCTCCCGCGTGKTTTTCAAGGTGATTTTTACGTACTGTTGGTTGGGATAAGGGAAGCTTCTCTCATTCCTCCTGTAGTTTAGCAATATTTGGCAACTTTTGTTTTTTTTTCCCTCCTTATTTGTAGCCAATAAACGGTTTCCATTTTGACTTTGCTTACTCTTTTCCGCATTCTTCCTGATGGCCAAAAGCAAATATTTATTCCCCGCATATTTTCCCTTTTCTTTCAGGCTCCAGTTTGGAAACCTGTGGATTCCCCCGGTCAAACATTGCTTGACTGCCATGATTCGGATCGGTTTGTTTTCCTCTGGTTTCTCGAGCTGCTACTACCAAAAAAAAAAAAAAATCCTCGCAGAGGGGCGGGGGGGAGGAGAGAAGGGGGGAAGGGCAGGCGGCTCTATGGGGCAGCGCTGTTTTACGTGCGGGTTAGACACGGCTGGAGGCCAAGGTCAAGTTGAAAGTTGCCGTCTAGCCCAAGCGGGAAGTGTCATTCATTCCCAGCGCGGAGCCCCGTCTGGTTTGTTAGGAGCGGGTCGCGGGGCSAGCAGCGATGTGCCCGCCKAGCCYKTCCTGCCCCGCGCTGCCCCSTGCCCCAGCTCCCCTCTCCGCCGGCCGCCCCGGGCTCTGCCTCTCTCTTCCCAGCCCCTTCCCGTGGGGAGCGAGAAGCTCCGCTCGGAGACCCGTTGCGAGGGGGAAGAGGGGGGCGGAGGAGGGGGGCATCCGGTCTGCTGCGTCTTGGTGGCTGTTTTCTTGTTGTGTTTACCCACTTGGACGTGCTCCAGCTCTGTGTGCAAAGGGGAGAGGAGACGTTAGATTAAAGAGGTCTCTCTTTTTGTTATTATTTTCCATTTTTGATCTCCTCTATATGTCTCTGTCACTCTAGAGTTGTATTTGTCACTAGGAAGGAGGACCAAGCCTTTGGCTGCTGATAAGAGAAGCGATACAACTGTCCCCTTCCCTTGTTTGCCGTGACGTGGGTGGGAGTCGTGTCATTGTAGCATTTTCTCAAAATAGTGAAAACGACATCTGCATGGGGCATATTCATTTCCACAAAGAGACAGGGAGAGAAAATAAATTATTATCGGACGCAGTTATTAYGCTCTTCTTTTGCTATCTTAAATTTGCGAGAGATCACCTTCCACGAGTTATTGACACCGAGAAGGGAGGRAAAAAAAAYCATCMTTTTTTAATTGTCCTCCAATTTTTCACTCTCCRGCTATGGGGCTGTAATTCCTGCCTGCCTTAATGGTTATCTGCCTTTCGGTATTAGGAAGGAACCGCGAGGGCTAAAGGCATTGAGCAGAACAGATGTTATTCGAAAATCATGGACCTTGTAATCAACACCAGGGATAAAAATATGTTTGAGCCATTCTCCCCGCTTTGCCTTGAATATATGCTATTCCYTCACATTTCTTCGAGCGATTTTATTTTTCCCAGTACAAGCTCGCTAAAATAATCCAAACTCACTAAGAGTTTATTTGAACCCAGTGATTGGATTGGGCCACTCTTTGCAAAGAGTTAATTCGGTAAAATTAATTTGATGATTGATTGCTTTCATTTATTGCATTTCATTTATTGCATTTCATTGAGTGCTATTTCATTTAGACCAATCTAAAGCTTCTTCCATTTTATTTGCTGCTTCTTATTGGTGAGAAAATTAGGATATCCCGAATACCAGAGTCGATTTTTTTATTATTATTGTTTTTTAGGTTTGATGAAAACCTCTGCACCGCTTTGCATTTATCTTGGAGGGCACTGAAGGTTTCCGCGAKTGGAGTCGTTTCCTCCAAAAGACTATTAATTCCCAATGGGACAGGAGGATGAGGAACCTCTGTCTGCAGGAGCATTTTAGAAGGTGCTGAATTCTTTCAGCGCACAACGTCGACCACTTCACATAGGCAGATATGTAGATAGACAYCTTTGTAGATATGGCACCCTATAGTGCATATTCTCCCCTTGGCTACACTTCTCCCCCCTCGCAGGTGTAGCCAAAGGCAGAATTTGGCCCTTATAAAAACCTTGATCCAAGACACTGTGTGTTAACGACGCCATGAAGCCAACGAGAGCCTTGCCACAGTGAGGACTGCAGGATTTTGGCCTTAAACCAATATATACAAACGATTTGTAAATCTTCCCATATGATGGGAATATGGCCACTGATTTTTTTCTAAAGTGGCCTTTAAACTTCTCTCTTCGTACAGAAACAGAAAGTACTTTCAGCGGAAAGACATGTTTTGAGGAAAAAAAAAAAAAAAGATTTTCAGCACAAAACATCTATAGGGCTTCTTCACACGTGTCCCCTTAAAAGTGCAGGGGCAGGAGTGCTCTGCTGAGAGGAATTATTATTTCTGTCAGGATAATAAAAATCTTAAGGATGCAAAAGAAAACTTAGGTCTAACGAAAGGAAATCCACTCTTATTTTCCTCTCCACTGCTTAGAGTTATTTAATGAGCGTGAAGAAAAAAAAAAAAAATAATCAGGATTCGCTTTTGAAAATACAATTAAATCTCTCTAAAGCCTCCGATAGATCTTAGCTGATAACAGAGGGGGTAGAAGGCGATCTTAGTTACTACTAATAATGTCCTTCCTTCACAGCGCAGAAGTCCTGGAGGACACGGAGGTAGAGCGATAGTAGGAGCGAGATCCTTAATCGAATTTGATTTTCATGAGCGAGTGAAATTTACCTGCCAGGAGGCTAAACCGGAGCAGTAGTGGCACGGCTGCTCTCTTCCATAATTTCTAAAGCATCAGCTATTGAGATAAACATTCCTGAGTCCGTTTAAAGACACTTTGTATTTCAGGATATTCATGTGTTTCTAATGGAACTAAGCAGCTTTACGAGCAGGGTTCGCAGGACATCTTAACTCTCTCCCTCCCACTGCGTGCTGGGGGGGTCCGGGATAATTGCAAAATAAGAAGAATKCGTAAAAGAAAATGCAGAAAGGGTAAAAACCAGGAGGATCTGCTTAGGGCTTAATCCTGCATTAAAGAGACCCTCTAACTCCCGTGCACACATTAGATACAGATCTACCTATTTCGGGCAACGGTAACGTTTAAACTGCCATCTACTATAAACAAGGTGTGCTCGAAAATAATGTATCTGCTTTCATCCGAAGTGTAGGACATGGACGTAATCCTTATGGAGCGAGTTCTTAAAGATCCCTTCCCCACCCTCCTTTTWATTTTTATTTTTTTAATKATTATTATTTTTTCAGTTCTAGAAAGCATGCTGGAGGTATTTCCAGTGATTAAACTTAAAGAGGGAATGATCCTGGCTTCTGTCTCACGGACGAGGTTTCTTTTCTGTTGTTTTCTCATAATAATATTTAATGGAATATTTTCGCCATCCCATTCCCAGGGAGCCACGGTAAATTTCTGTTTATATTCGGCCGAGGAAAGCAGTAGAAGTCGGTCGCTATGCGTTAGGTAGCAGAAAATATTTTAACAAACCGTCGTGTAAATACCCCAATGAACGGAAGCCCTCGCAGGCTCCCTGCGAGCCGCGGGCTGCTCGCATGCGGTGATAAAGTCCCACCTACAATTTCCATTAATTTTGCCTCGCCATGCGAACCGAGACGGATTCCTCCGCAATCAAGTCTGCCCGCTCACACGAAGGGAACCGAGACCATTTATTTATTTCTGTCTTAGCAAATTCAGATAAGCGAGGAGGCCAGGCTGTCTGTGCCGATATCCAGTGCAGGAGTTTTATCAGGTCAGTCACATCTTCCGGTTAAAAATGCTCTAGTATGGACGTGGAGTAGCAATAAATAATAACATAYTACTCTAGTGTAATATTCCTTGATGGTGTTGGGCTTTCCTCCGATTTTCACGGTTTAAAGTTTGGGTTGTACAATTCCTTCCTCCCCTGAGCAATCACAAATTTGCACAATTTTGAAAAAAAAAAGAAAAAAGAAAAAAAGGAAAAAATAAAGAATGAATAAAAAATAACTTAAAAAGAAAAGAAGAAGAAGAAAGAAAGCCAGGGTACAGCAAGCTGTAATGGTATATCCTACTATTTCTACAGGGAGCTTTTAATAATTGCTACCACATGATCACATGGTTTATTGTTGCAGCCTGATTACAATTAAACTTATCCCTCCACCTTTTTCCTTGACAAATAAATAAATAAAGATGATAAAATTTCTTCCTGAGCTTCAGGCCTACTGTGCGCTGTTTTCTCTCGGTTTGGAGAGCTGGCGGGGAGAAGCCGGAGCGGCTCTTCCCTGCACAACGCGGGAGGGACGCTGTGCACAAAGCCCCCCTGGCCGTGGCATTCCTGCAGCAGCGTGACATTTGCATCGCGTCCCATTAGGAGAGCTCGGGAGCAGGGGCGGGCGCCGCCGCCGGGTGCCGGAGCAGCGGCCTCGGTGCCTTGGGAGGCGGTGGCTCCCGAGCCCCATCTCCACCTAGGGAAACAATGGGGCTCTCAGGGCTAAAGGCGACTGTGCGCAAGATCCAGGGAAAGAAAAGGGAGGAAAAAAAAATCATACAGGAAATATTGGACATGTTTGCCTTTACTGGAAGACAGCTGTTTGAGTACATTCTGCAAGAGGGTTCCCTTTTCAGAAGTGGTTTCAGTGATTAAAACATTGATTTGATGGAGGCAGTTTATCTCTAATGTCTGGGTCTGTCTAACAGCTCTTTTTCCTCACATTTCCAGCCCTTCGCTCAGATGAGGCTGTGCATTCCCGAGGGTACAACCGCGGCTATCTTTAGACATAATCCTCCCAGATTACGGGGATTCGCCACAGCGGAGGGAGTGGGGGGTGACTTTTGAGGAGACTAGATGGAGGTTACCTGAGCCGGGAGTGGAGAGGTCTTCCCGTCTTTCCCATGAAAAAAGAAAAAAAGAAATATATATATATACACACACACATATACAGATTTATATATATACACATACGTAATATTAATAATAAAACATGCCAGATCTTCTGTATTTTTACCAAAAGTGGTGGAAACGGGATCAAACTCGTCAACCCTTCGTCCCAGCTCTAKCAGAGTGCCCCTCCTAGCCCTGGCCCCGGCTGAAAGGGCTCCCCGCGCAGGCTGCTCCCGTTCCCCGCTTGCTGCGTCCCGAGCCCCCAGCCGCGCTCCCAGTGCCGCTCCCGGTGCCGCTCCCGGTGCTGGAGCCGGTGCCGACCCGGGGCAGTTTCGCCCTTGCTGGCAGCACAGGCCGTGCCGGGTGAGGCCACGGGCTGGGTCGCAGACGGGGCAAGGCTGCCCCAGACGCCGGGGCCCCCGCCCCGCCGCCGTCCCTGCCGAGCCAGCTCGGCTGGCCTTGAGGGGCGCTGAGCTCAAGGCCCCGGGGCCAAGGCTGGGCCTGTGGCGGCCGTTCCCAGGCCGGGCTCGGGGCCGGGCCCCGCAATGCACCTGTACGACGGGGCTGTCCCCGCGCGCCGCGCCATGGGCACCCCGCGGCTCCCAGCACGGAGCTTTGCGAGCTCCCCTGTTTTCCCTTGGCCCTTGCACCTATCTCTTTCTTTCTCGCTCTTTTCCCCTTTCTGCTCCCTGCGCTTTGCCAGGAGCAGCCCATCCCATGTGGTCTGCGACGCCGGAGGAAAAACACGYGGGACACGAAGTGAGGGGTGGGTGGTGCGGGCATGGGGAGCGGGGCGCGCACCAGCAAGTGTGCGCGGTGGYGGGCAATCCCCCGCTTGTCCCTTGTCGCCCTGCCTTGTCACGGCAGTTGTGTGTGACCACACACGTGCCTCCCTCCTTTCGACGTGTCAGGCTCCTGCACCGCTGGAAAAGTCTTGCAGGAGCCAGAGGGAAAGCGGGGCATCCATCGGAGCCACCCCCCYGGACCYGGGGCCCTGTGGAGCCCCCCACGCRTGGGTGTCCGCCCAGGGGCAGCCCTCCGTGAGGAGCAACGMGCCATCTGCGCGGCTCCGGCCACTTTGGGGCCAGCTGGCTCCGGCTCAGTCCTCAGCAGTATTTAAAGGCTCTTCGTCGATGTTGTGGGTGCTCCCTGTATCAGCCGGCTCCCAGCAGAAAGTTACCCGATACCGTGATATGATCCCGCGTTCCCCAACTAGCTTTACATTTCGACGTGCCCATGCATTTCTGGTCGAACTTTATTCAGTGGAAGCGAGTGAAGCCAGAGTCTAGAAAACGCTTTCTAGCGCCTAGAGTGCATTTCTCAGGTGTATATATTACGTGCTGTCTTTAATAACGAGAGACATTTGCTACTCTTCATGTTAGATGGAACTAATGTCTTTCCATCCATACCGTGAACACACTCTCTAAGTAGGAATTATACAGTATTTTCCTTTAAACATAACACCAGCCAAATGCAGACTAGCTGATAGCTTGCATCTCCGGGTAAGTATATTACTCCCTTTATTTTTGCTGAATCATGAATTTTTCCAAAGCTTATTGTATTTTATGTCTTCTTTAGATAAGCGATTACATATGTGGCCCCGTTGAAGGCTAAATCCGATTCTTAAATATGCGACAGCTGACTGTACTTCCAAGCTGTTGTTTACTCTGGAGTCGCCTTAAAGCACTGCCTAGGAGACACAGGGTTCATCAATAAAACCGGTAGCAGAGCTGGTCCCGGCTTAACCTGCTCTCAGCTCTCGGCTCCGTGCCCACCTGACCGCACCTCCTGTTTACAGCTTTGTTTGTCTCGGRTTAGGGCTCGGGATGCAGGGCACTAAGWTGTTTATTTATTTATTTATTMGTTTTTCTCCGCCTCAGTGTACCGGATCCCGCTTGGATTGGGGTCTTGGACCGTGGCGTTCGCCCTGTGCCGTGGGAGGGTAGCCCCACGCGTGGGTGGGCGCTGATCTGCGCCTGGCTCTGCCGCCGCGGGCGGSGGAAGGAGGCGGCCCGCGCCCCACGGCAGCAGCGCGGGTGCCCCGGCAGATGCCCACGCAGAGGCGCGCAGGGGGTGCGCAGCCCCGCGCGTGGAGCCGCGGCGCCCGCCCAGCTTCCCACGCTGCGCGCACAGCTCGGCGCGGCCTCGGGGCCAAAGTGTGTTTAATCTAGTGCGAGAGCGGCACCGAGCGAAGGGAGCGGCCTTAGGGCAGCCCCAGGACACGCGAGTTGCTGCTCAGGGAAGGCTGGTCTCTAGGCGAGCGTGCAGGATGCCCGCGGGAAGGTTTTCCGCCACCGCCTTGCACGCAAGCGGGGCGCTTCCCTCTGCATTGTGCCAGCGCCTGAACATCCTCCTCGCCCCGAGCCGCTTCCTTCCCATCGGGAGGAAGATCCTCGCTGCCTGCCAGTAATTACCAATTGTCATTCCCTGTCACAAAGCCGTATTTCTTAGCGATTTCTCTTGCCGAGCGTAGGGGCTATGTCAAGTCGTCTGTCATCTCCCAGCTAAGAAAAGAAAAAAAAGAAAAAAAAAAAAAAAAGAAAGACAAAAGAGCTGGGTGCAACATAGAGCTGCATCATGCTGCAAAGGAAACGCAAGGGCTGGTGTGCCTTTGCTCAGCGGAACTATCCCTATCTCGCTGTTCTCCTGTCCAAAAATTCTCCACGGAGGGACCCTGCCTGGGGAGGTCTGGACAGGCCGTTTGGGCCAAGAGGAGGTGGGAGTGCGTGTTGTCAAAGACAGAGGTGCCAGGCAGCCCCATGCGAGTGCAGARGCTGGAACTGCCCCTCAAGGAGCATCCCCGACAGAGCGCCCAYCTCCTCGAGGTGGTCCTTGCCCGATCCACGGCCACGCGAGGAGTTTTATCCACAGAGAACAAGCCCAGCGCGGGCCAGTGAAGGCACCATCAGAGTCGTCATCACCAATTGGCGTGACGGAAATATCTGTCAAATAAAGTAGGGGGAGAGAGGATGACCCATTAGTTGTATGGGGAGGTAGGACGGGGACAGTTTCCGGGTCTGGGAGTCCCGTAGGGTTCGCTGAAGAGAGGTCAGGAGCCTGTACTGAAGTTCCTCTGAAGTCTGGACCCTGCCTAACGAAGCAATTGTCGTTTCGTAACTCACTCTCACTCGAGCTCCTGTCTTCGGTGGGAGTGCAAGACCACAAGGAAAAATATAAATAAATAAATAAAAATAAACAAGGAAAGTCAATTTAGCCAGGGAGAAGATATTAAGTATAAAATTACTCTAATAAGACAATTACGATGAATGTCGTGTTTATAGGGAGAGGAAGGGTATGATGGATAGTATTATTTTTTAACAATAACCGCAGGATCGGAGAATTAAAAACTGTGAGCAAGAATATCCCAGAGAACAGGAAAGCTGCCTGTATATATAAAAAAAGCGAATCCCATATAATTCTGCAGCGGAAATCAGTGAGCAAGTATCTTCTGCCCGTTTGCAAACATCAAATGTTCCTGCCATATGTCCATTCTTATYTGTATACCGGCTCAGAAACCTGAAACGTATCTATGCGATATTAAAAAAAGAACATGAAAGATCTTCCTAGAAATCTGTGAGAAGGGAATGTAGATATGAAGTGGGGGATAAAGGAAGTAAAAAATAAGTGATGCTATTGCCAAAAGCTTTTATATTGAACAACACAGCTGAAGCTTTTATCATGGTATGAAATTTACTGCCTAATAATTCAAACCTGTAGGCTCATAGCAAGATGTTCCGGCTGCTATCTAAGTACCCAAAGATACGGCTTTGCTATGAGGAGAGGAGCATCCAAAGAAGGCAAGGAAAGCACCGGGGACTGTGTAAGGGAGGTGGAGAGGAAGTGAAAAAAAAAAAAAGAAAAAGAAAAAAAAGAAAAAGAAAAAAAAAAAAAAAAAAAAAAAAAAAACAGAGAAGATGGAGAAAGATGTGCGGGCTGTAAAACCTCGGAGCACCCCCCTGTTCCCGCATCCTCAGCATTTGGGCAGGTGATGCCACCTTCCCAAGTATCAGTGGCTAAGCGGTTAGGTACCAGGTGAGGAGCTGGGAATGATTTGAGTTCCCTGGAGAAGAAGGGAGGTGGGACGGGGCACACCAGCCTGCTTCACCACAGATAGCAGCAAAAAATCCCCCTCTGCCCTCCACCTCTTCGCCGGGAACGGGAGCAGATCCGGGCTGCCAGGGTCTCGCCGCAGCCTGGAAAGAGACTTTCTTGGTGCAGCAGAGGCCACCTGCTTGGCGGGGACAGCCCGATCCCCCGGGCCGCGGGAGGGTGGGCAGCTCAGGTGGCAAAGCGTGTTTGGGCGCTCAAGGCCAGCGCCTCCCCCTTCCCTCCTCCCTCCTTCCCGGGATACTCCGGCCTCTTCCCGGCACCGGCGGCGGGAATGAAGGCGTCGCTTAGCGCCGCGGGACAAGGACAATGCGGACCTAAGCTCGCCCGGCACTTCGGGGGCAGAGGGCAGCCAAAAGAAAAGAAAAAAAAAAAGAAAAAGAAAAAGAAAAGAAATGAACAAATATAAGAAAAGGAGAGGATTTGGGACGGTCTCGGAGCTCGGCTCTGCAACCCCCGGCGTGTCCCTGCTTGCTCGGGTGCCGCTGCGGAGCGCCGGGGGACGCTCCCGGCCACCGGTATCGATAGCGGTCGGTATCGATAGCGATCAGGCAAACAAGGAGGGGGCTGGGGGGAAAGCGGGGGGGCCCTGGCTGCCGTGCGAGCAGCGCACGCGGAGCGCGGCCCAGCGTGGAGCGGCGCGGCGAGCCCCGGGCCGGGACCGCGGCTGGTGCCGGTGCCGCAGCGAGGCGGGCGGAGCGGCGCGGACGGGAGCCGCTGAGCACCGGGAGCCGCTGCGCGCCGGGAGCCGCTGAGCGCCGGGAACCGCCGAGCGCCGGGAGCCGCTGCGCGCCGGGAGCCGCTGAGCGCCGGGCCGCGGCCGGGGCGCTGCAGTGGCGGGAGGCTCCCGCTAGGGGTCTGCGCTGCCAGCGGGGATCGCGGCCCCGTCCCTCGCGGGTCTATCCCCGAGCCCGCAGAGCTTTGACGTCTGCCTTCCCCTGCGGGATTGAATCCATTCTCCCCGTCCATGCCGCGATCCCACCCACTCCTCCTTTTCTTTTCGCCTCTTTTTTTCCCTTTTTTTCTTTAAGTAGCATTCTGGAGTTTTGGCTAGAATAAAACCTCGATCTCTCCACGGAGAAAGCTCTCTGGTGTAAGACTCATGCTGTTGGAATCCTTTTATTACCTTTGATGTGTTTAAATAACACGGTTAAGCTGTGCACACACCTCGGATTAAACTTTAATCATCCGAAGTCAAGGACGTCCAGGTGGTAAACGACTTTACTTTGACGTTTCTCTTTTAGAGCCATATACGATCCCTGGCGCGGGTCTGAGAGACATTCCCAATCCCTCGAGCCTCAGAAGCGCAAATTTGCTTTTACCGACCGAGATTAGAAACTCGTCGCTCCTGTTACCTTATTTTTAACAAAATCAAAACTCTCAGGATTCTCATTCACCGTATCTTGCACATATGGACTTCCTAGAGGACTGGCAGAACGCTCCTCGCTGTTTAGCACCACGCTGCCTCTCTAGGGAGGTGTTTATATAATGAACCATGCATAAAACTAGACATGCTTTGTGCGTGAAGGGGCCGAGATATCCTTTTCTCTAGAAACGAATGTATACGTGCACATAAACATATACGTATAGATATGTACAAATATACAAATATGCAAAGACATTTTTAAAAGCTAAAATTACCAAGCTTTCCTTTCGAGCTCAACTAAGGATACTGTACATCCTTCTATTTGAAAAATATATTTTTGATTGCTTTATTAATAATAATAATAGTAATAATAAAAAGATTAAAGAAATCCCCCTCTTCTCTCCAGTCCCGGTGCGTCGCGGACATTTTGGGGATTCCAAAGTAATCTTGGTTTCATATATATATATGACAAATAACATGATTGTGCTTAAGAGAAATCTGGAACTCTTTATTTCCTGCTGGCACCTGGTTTTAAATAAGACATCTTTTGGTTAACACGTAYAAGCAAGGGGAATTTGTGGGCCTTTTTATTGCCAATCAATCTGTGACAAATAATTTTTGCGTTGATTCTTACCAATGGGTCCCCTCTCAGCCTCGACTGGAAGGTTTTGCCTGGACGCTGTGGAACGCAGGGAGCTAAAGCCAAATCTTTCACACGGAGTTTCAGGTGCTGGAGCCACTCATAAGAAAGGCCTAAGCATCGGAATCCTCATGCTTCTTGTTCGTCCCTTTTCACTCCCAGCTTAACCCACTGGAGCTTTACACCCTCCCAGAAGGAAATTTAAGAAGTGATTAAGCGTTAGATAAAAGTTAAGGCGACAGGCAGGAGGGAGATGGGCTCTTTAAGGAGCAGCCTAGGGAAATGTGCGGAGAGCGCMGGGGATGGGGGAGATCCGGCCTCCCTTCGGGGGCAAGTTGAAGCGCTCGGGAGCGGAGGAGCGGAGGAGCGGAGTCCCCGCCACCCGCGGAGAGCTGGGGGAGGCAGGACGGGCCGGGAGCGGCGGGGCCGCGGCGAGCAGCTCCGGGCAGGGCGCCGGGCAGGGGCGCCGGGCAGGGGCGCCGGGCAGGGCGCCGGGCAGGGGCACCGGCCTCTCCACGCTGGGCTCTGCGGCCGCCGCGACCGGGGGGGACGGACGGGCCGGGGGGCGGGCAAGGCTGAGCCGCGGACTTCGCCTTGGTCGCGACGAGGAGACCGGAGACCTTAAGGAGGAAATCCAGATCTCTATCCAGCTTGTTGTGACAGCGCCGCAGACTGCCAGACAAGAGGAAAATAAATTTAAAAAAGGAAGAGAAAAAGCGCCGCTCTCCTCTGCTTCTCCAGCCATTTCTTGGACGGAGTGTGTCACTTAGCAGGGCTATAAGAGGCAGCATTATTGTGTCACGCGCTGCTGCTATCGACTGGAGATAAATCCGAGCTGGGAGACAAGGTCGCCATAATCGCAGCTCACTAAAACACAGAAGGCAGTTCACTTATTTCTGCACAGTCACGGGAAAACTTTCGCTAAAATATCCCGATGCGATCATTCAAGTAGCCTTTTTGTCCTCCTCTTCTAATTACGAAATTAAGATGTTTAATGTTGGAAAAATACATCGGTTGTTTTGTATCCGGACAGAGCTTTTACTTGTGAAACTCACTTCTTAAAAAAAAAAAAAAGAATCTGGAAATAATTAACTCGTACAGTTGAGAACATTATGTTGCTTATACTGTAAACGTGTCCTTACACCTTTACAAGACGTTACAGAGGACTTACTCAACTAATTGAAACTGTTATATAGCAGCGTTATGTATTCAACATACTCGTTACATTTCATCTTTATGGACTTAGGGTTTTATTCCTTTCACAGTCTTGCTTTTTTTTTTTTTTTTTTTTTTTTTTTTTTTTTTTTTTTCCCAGCAGCCAGTTGCTTAATCTGCAAGCAGGAGAGATACTCGAACATTGACGCAAAGAGAAGCGATTTAATGTTATTTCCTCCACGGCAGGGCGAGATGGATCACACCGGCACGGGCGGAAGACTTGGGAAGGAGCTGGCAGAGCAAACACCAGCTGCAGCAGAGCCCAGACACTTCTTCCCCACRCCAGCACCCCTGGAGAAACGCATGTACGTGTGCTGGCTGCTTTGTGCTGACTCGCTACGGTGGAGGGGGGTCTTGCTTTCCCCAAAAAATAAATCATAACAAAAGCGACTTGAGGGGCTGCTTCAGGCGCATCCTTAGGCTGGGGAAGGCGGGTGGGCAGTGAGCGAGGGGCACCCATCCTGCTGTGGAGTGCGGCTGCAGGGCGCCCTGTGGTCTCCCACGGGGATGGCCCTCGAGTGGGTGTGTATATATGTGTATATATGTGTATATATGTGTATATACGTGTGTGTATGCGTAAGAGAGAGTTCGTGCGTGGGAGAGCACGGAGAGCTGCGGAGCTCCCCGCCGCGGTGCCCCACGCGCGACGCTTCCCCCGCGCTCCCCGCCGCTCCGGCTGGTCCTTTTCGCGGCCGAGGCGAGGGGCTTTCGTGAACAGTTTGCCCTTCATGTCAAGAGGGCTGAGCCCGCAACGAGCAGTTTTCTCTGCCTTGCGGAGCTGGTGGGGGTGTTTGTGCGGTGCGGTGTAGCGGGCACCCGCACAGGTTGGCACAARCGGCCGGTTCACGGGCAGCCGGGCTGGGGAGCAGGAGGCGGGGAGCAGCCCGGCTCGGGTCGGTGCTGAACACACAGTCCTGCAGTTACGCTGTTATTCTCGGTGCAGAGCCACAAGGATGAGGAAATTTGTCTCCMGCGGAGATCGCCTCGATTTCTCCCCCTAGACTGATGTTTGTAGGCAGAACAACATGACATGTCAGAGGGAAAGGGCAAAGTGGAGAAGGGARATCTTCTAACCGCCAGAAGGGAGGGTTACTGCTACGAAGGAGATGTGTGATACACAGACGCTCATACTCATGAGCTGATGTGCGTGTACGCCCAAGATGTGCTGCTGAATGATAAAGGGTGTGCTTGTTGCAAAATCCATTATACGAAGAAACGTTTCCAGAGGTCCGGCGGAGGGATGCTAGTGCGGCAGTGTCACGGCTCCAGCTATGCCCTGCGTATGGCTTTTCGCCAAGAAATCAGATTTCACTCCTCATTCCCACCTTTCCTTCCAGCCCGCTGCCAACCAGAACCGGACATAAATCTGCGTCCACAGGCGCGTTCAGGTCTCCAATGCAGTTTATTTTACAGCGCGGTGCCGCGGCCGCGGACAGGGGCAAAAGGAGCCACTAAACTATCCATGGGCAGTGGTGCGGAGGCACCGCGCCCGCCCTGGCCCGCAGCGTGCGCGGTGCAGGTGCCGCTCGCTCCGCGGGCACGCAGGGGATGGGGGATCCCTGCTCCCCAGGGGGGCTCTCCCTGTCCTTGTCGCCCCCCTCCAGAGCTCCTTCCCTGGGACCAAGAAAAGGAAGGATCCTGGGGCTTCTCCCATCGTGCAGTCCCAAAGCTACTGAAAAGCGGGATAGATGTGGGCGTTTTCCAAGATGTTTCCCAACAACACGCAGCCGAGGCTCCCGGAGCGTCTCGGGAAGTGAGCATTGTCTAGAAAAACAATGACAGAAAATAAATCAGTCATCGGGGTCCCCGTCAGCGTCCTGGGGGTTTTTAGCCAGGCGCGGCGATTCGCCCTCTCCGGCTCTCTAACTCATTAGGAAGTTAATAGGAGGCGCCGGAGATTTACCCCGGGGTAACGGAGCGGGGGGAGGACTGCCAAGGCCGAAGCACCCGCGGGAGCTTTGCGAGCAGCCGTCTGGCAAACAGGACACCSGTGGCAAGGCGCGCTCGGCTGCGCGCCCGGCGCAACGCGGCGAGGAGCGCAAAGCGCCCCGCGCGAGCGCAGCCAGCGCCGCGTGGGGCTGGGGGAGCGCGGGGGTGCGCGTCCCTGTCTGCAAGGCTGCTGTGCTACGGCCCAGCCCTCCGAGCTTTCTTTTTCTTTTTTTTTTCCTTTTTTTTAATTTTCTTTAATTTTTTTTAGAAGGTTAAGTGCGCGCAGAGTAAACTTTATAGGCCTCCGCGAAGACGCGAAGATTATAGTGAGTCTTTCAGGAATAAAATGCATATAAAATAAAGTTTCTGGATTTATTTGCTCAACTCTGCTCAGTTTTAGTTGATAAACTCCATATTGCTCCAAAGGGGAAAACTTCCCCGGGCTTATTATGTGCGCAAGGTAAGATTTACACTCGCAAAGAGGAATCGTGTTCGGAAAGGGATGGCAAAGCGGTTAAGTCCTTTAAAACACGATTTCCCCCCCTCCCCTCCAGTCCAAGACTTGACTGTCTCCTCTTAGAACAGTGGRACTTTTCTGCCGTCTTAGTTAAATAGAAGCAAAATTTTTACGGGGTCGACGGCGGCTTCCGTAGCAAAATCTTTCATGAAAGACGAAGGAGTTAGTGCCCCAGAGCTAGATTTTCCCCTGGAAAAGCTGGAGTCTGCACAGCCCCTACATTTTACTAGTCAATGTGCTTTTTACTGCAAAGCGCTCTCGAATGTGGTTCCTGGAGGGTTTTTTACTCTTTTTTTGGCGGGGGGAGTGGGAGACTGGATTTTACTTTTACAGGGTCACTCGTTTTAAACCTCGCAAGACTCCAAGTCAAGTAGAGMCCATGAGTGAAAAATAACCCGCCCCAGCGCTCTACTGTTAATGAAGTGAAATTATTCCACTTTCATCTCGCTCCTCAGAAATATTTTTACTCAGAGAGGACTGGCTGCTAATTGGGGAGCGCAGTTCCCTTTAATCTCTAACACAACGCTTGGAACCTGCCCAGAGTGAATTAAAATAAGTCTGATAAACAAGATGCAAACATGGCTTCCCAGTAAAACCCGTCTTATGATCACAGCTTGTATGCCACCTCAAAATATTAGGTTTAGGCATTTAGGGCATAAAGAATAAAACCCATTTCCGAGGCCACTAAATGCTCACTTTCGGTACTAGTTTAATCTTCTCTATTGGAGATACAGAGAGGGGTATCTTTTGTGTTTTGCACAGTGTACTACACTGTAGATAGAATATAAATTTGTGTGTTTACGTGCACTTTCTAGGCAGAAATCGTCCCCTGCACCTACGGATAAAATATATGCTATTCTGCTGCCAACAGGCAGCAGCAGAGTAGCAGATCATCGGCAGATCCTTCTCTCCTCCTTTTCATCCCTGCYGCCTGGTCGATGGGGCAGTGTGCCTGTTTGTGCGTGTACGGTAGGGAGCTCTGCCGTGCAGGTTTGCAGCCTTGTAGGTTTATGCATATCGAGATGGCTCGGTTTGTAGGAATTACAGCATGGAAAAGCTCCGAAAGCTCTGGTTGAGAAAGCTGTAGGATCATGTACATCAAACTCCGCGACTTCCAAGGAAGGAAATAAAAAAAAAAGAAGATCCCCTTGGAAGTGGCTCTCGTAGAGCCCGTGTCTGTGGCTGGCTGTGCAGAATTAAACGCTGTGCGGGACACCTACAGCTCCTGAAACCGCCAGATCCAGCCCACACTGCAGAAACCTAATCGGGTTTGTGTGGTGGGAAGCGCCATTTACTTGTTTATTTGCTTGTTGGCTCTATTTATAGACGTTTCTGCCGAGCATCGGCATGTCTGCTGCGGCGGGATCTGATTTCCCAGGCGAAGCTCCATCCTTATCCAGCAGCAAGGCTTTGGGAAAGCTTCCTAAGGAGAGCGTGAACTTGATCCGTGCCGTGCACGGCCTTCACCCTTCCTCTCAGAGCTCTAAAGTGCTGCCTTTTCCCCCCCCCCCTCATACTTCCACACAGGAACGCAAAACAATTAAACGAGCCCGAAAGCCACCCGAAGTTGCAATGATGAGGTGAAACGCTCTGTGTTTGTCAAAGGATTTCAGAAAACAGGTGAAGAATTAAGATAGGAATTAATGCCCTGCTTATCGCATGCAAATGAAATATTTAATCTGCCATTTCATCTCTTATGTGTGCTCGAACACCTCCAAAAGTTCTTTGAACAAATATTTAGTTTCCAAGCTATAAATTCGTCTTATGCAAAGAGAAAGCTTTCAGGATCTCCAGTTTAAACTCGTTCTTACTGCTTGTTGTGGTGCTGAGAATGATCAAACCGGTCAGCTTACCTTTCCCAGGGGTGGTAATTAAAAGAGAACTTGGAGAAGGGGGATAAAAGGAAGAATAATGGCATTCAGAAACAAAATAAAAAAGAGCTCACCAGTTGTGACTAGCATCCTTCCTAGTTCATTTATTTCCTCACTTAGCTCCTTTTCTTCTTTCCCATSATCTTATTCTGTTTTTACAGTGACTCTGCAGCATTTTAAGATCCTTTAATGTCTCTCTGAGAAAGAAAAAAGTGGAGAAGGGAAGTTGTTAGGGAGCAAAACTGCTAAGGCATTGCCTAGCTCGGCAGAGGAGTTATCTCAAACGAGAGCTGCTTCATCATACCCTCTCCTGAGAGCAAGGAAAACACTCAGGGATCCAGTGGTCTTTTTACGCACTGAGTTGGAACGAGATGGGGTGGGAAAGGGAGAGGTGAAGGAAGATCCTTCTGAAAATCTCCCCTGGAGGTCAGTTCTCTCTCCTCGTGGGCAGAGGAAGGTGGCTGTGGTGACAGGGAGATAGTGGCGTTTGACAGGCAGGTGGGGCCCCTTGCCAGGCACAGGCTTTTGGTGAGGGGCAGAGGGGACAGCAGGAACCTTTTTACKCCAGTGGCTCTACACTACTTAGACAGCATTTATGGATGGATAAAGCTGAACATTGGACAGGACTCCCTGAAGGAAAAGAACCTTTCAGTGGAGCCATCAACCTGTCATCACGGCAATAAAGGTGTAACGCACAGGAGTGCTGGTAAGAGCCCAGGGTTTATTTCCTGGCCCTGTCACATGACAAGGGGCCAGGGTTACCGAAGGTTACCCCCTCACATGGAAAGGATCACTGGCCATCCAGCCCGGCAGCTCCTTCTCCCTCCTCCTCCAGCCTCATTTTGTATTTTAACTCATTCCTGTGTCTCTTCTTTCTTTCTTTCTTTCTTTCTTTCTTTCTTTCTTTCTTTCTTTCTTTCTTTCTTTCTTTCTTTCTTTCTTTCTTTCTTTCTTTCTTTCTTTC
>PTEX01000027.1:2804238-2871811 GCA_003342815.1 Eudromia elegans | reverse complement strand
CTGTCTATTTGGTGAAAGTTCCAGTGAGGCAAAGATGGACACAAACTGAGCATGAGTTGTGCACCAGCATGATCGCTTTCTTATCACATGCAACCTTGATGCAGAGTGGGGTAGCTGTCTTTGAGGTGCCCATCCTGAGTGGCTGTTTCCTTTACCCCTGTATTGCTTATTTCGTATATAATCTTCCCTTCCATCTCTCCTCAAATGTGYCTCTGTACACGTGTCTGTAGTTTGTTTGTGCGAAGTCATGTTTGCTCCTGCTCCAACTAAAAGGAAAACTGTCCTTCCCTATGAGAGGGGCAGAACTGGATTTCCAAAGCAGGATATTCAACTATGACACTTCAAGAGGTACTTGAATAACTACTCTCAAGCTGAGAAATGTCCCTCAGAAAATCCTGTATCCCATAGATACTCGTTTCCCAAAGGAAGTTTCCATAGGGATTCCTCGATCTCCTTCCTGGGGAGGGGAAGGGAGGATGATCAGATATTTTATGGAAATCCTCTCCAGRAATCCAAGATATGAGCTGGGACCTTTACATCCATGTTCTTTTCCAATGGGATCTGACTCCCCGGTGCCAGTCCAGATGCTCTGAACCAGAACCGTGCCTCTCTGCACAGTTCCTGGCAGGAGTTCACGTAGAAATCAGTTCCACACAGTGAGAATATCAAGATTTAGCCTCTGTGGAACAGAATTAGGATAAATAAATAAATAAATAAATAAATAAATAAATAAATAAATAAATAAATAAGGCAGTATAGCCATAAGCCAAAGGACTGCCCCAGGGATATGCATGCACCCGTTGCCTCTCGCTGTACTGTACTCGTTTGCAACGGGCGCAAACGACACCGTGCGTGGCAAACGCCTCTTCCCGCACCCGTTCCTCGTGGGAGGAGCGGGGCTGCTGCCCCCCACCGTGACACAGCGCTGCTCGGAGCGCGGGGCTCCCGCGCTGCCCACTGCTTTCCGTGCTGCGAGACACGGGGTCCAGCGGCGCGGCCGTGACACGTACTGCGGAGAGGGAGGTTTATTATTTATCTCCTTTTTTTCCACCTCTACATTAATCTCAAGCGTTGAAGCCTCTGGTTCCTTCTGTGGGAACAGGGAGGAGAGTAGGGTAGAAATGCAAAGGGAATTTAAAACGCAGGCTGAGATACAGGAGGAAGGCACAGGGAAACACCCGCCGCCGCGGCACGCCGCAATCACGACGCTCAGTGCAGCGAGGGGCCGTTTTGACGGCCGTTTGCCTGCAGCTCTCTCCTGGTGGCGTTCCGTCCCTCCGGAGCGACCTTCCTTYGGGCGTCTTCGGGCGCCAGAGAGCAGCTGGTTGCACCTCTGGGAAGCCTCGGTGCCTCTCGCTGCCCCTGCGAGCGCTGCTCAGGTGCAGCCGGCACGGGCCGTGCAAGCGGCGGCGGCGGCTTTCCCGGAGAGGCGCAGCGTGAGGGACTCAATTATCACTGCATGAAATGGAAAGGGAAAAATAAAGCCTCGCCCTACGCACGGCTGAAACAGTTCTGATTTCCATTTACCTGCTCTTTGCAATGATTTAAATTGACCCACTAAGTACCCCTCTGTTTGAGAATCAGTGAGCTTGTCACACGTTTCAACCTAAAAGGATGCCGCAGTTTTATGGCTCTCGAAGACTCTGGAAAGTTTGACAGTTAAAATCGAAACCCCAAATACCTGCATGGTTTGCTCACTGCAGTCGGTGAAGAGACATATGCAGTTTTCCTGGTCAAAGTTGTACCAAATATCCTAGAAAGAGGATCGGGCCGGAGAATTTMAGTTTTTGATCTAACAAGACACAGATCTCCAGAGCCTTCTGTAGTGACAGGGAAAAGCAACTTCCGGCACCAACAGGTTAAAGAAAAAAAAAAAAAAAAGCAGATTCCCTCCATACAGAAGTTGGGATATTTAAAGCTGCCCAGAGGCTGAGGTGTGCCCTGGACGGGGTCCTGGAAATGCTCTTACATGCACCCCTGGACACATCCCACTCTCGGATCTGATCTCTTTCTCCTTAAGGTCAATTACRTGTTATTCGCTGTCACTGTATCAGCTTCTTTTTATGCCCCAGAATAACTCACCCATTACTCTCTTCTCTCCAAGTTTCCACCTCTAACCATGTCGTAAAAAATAGCCWTAATAAAACAGTGATAATTACGTCATTATTGTTAACACTACCCACTAAAAATATAAAAATAGGCTTTCTGATTTTGTCACCGCATATCACTTATTTCGGCACTAAATCGTTGCAAGTTGTATTAAAACTTTTTTCCCTGATTAAAGACTTGCATTTTAGGTAAACTTGGAAGCGCATCCTGAGCTCACAGGCAAAACTGGATAGCATCGGTCAGAAGTTATTGACTCCTTGCTGTCCGGCTAAGAAAAACTAATATCCCGCGGGTACAAAGTGTCTGATGTGTTTTTCTTTCTAGAAATTTAGCACTTTCGAGAGGAGCAGTTTGATTTATGGGTGCATCACTCTAACAATATTTTAATGTTCCATTATTATTTCCTGGTCTCGGGAAAGAAGCGTGTTCCGTTTGCTTGCGGTAAGCAGAGCACCTCCAGCAGCGGTAAAACTGCAATCAGGGCTTCACCCTTTTGAACACGATGGCCTTGCCATATATCAGCGAAGCAAGCTGTAAACTCGGAGGAATAAATCAGCAGGAAAAGTTTTAAGAACAGTTGTGACATCCTGGCTGTGACCAACAGAGCAAGGGACACTTAATAGGTTTTAAATCTCGGTCTGGAAYATGCAGTGAAAAAAAAAAAAAAAAAAAAAAAAGAGATACTGAGATACACTTTCCAATCTGCTTGGAAATTAATCCCAAATGAGGGAGTCTCCTTCCAAATCAGGCTTGACAGATCTGTGGGAAACACTAGACAGAGAGCAGGGAGCCGGACTCCGCATTCCCTGAGAATCCAACCTCCCCTCCACGCCGGCAGGGAGGAGGATGGGGCTCATCGCAATGCTTGTCTATAGCGGAGTCGTCGACGTAAAGCGGGTTATTCACCGTGATGCTTCGATTCACCAGGGAATGACTAACAAACGAAGTGTAGGATCGCATCTACTACATGTACTATTCTCATCTAAACTGACGCCACAACTTTTATATATATACATAGTCTGATTTTTTTTCCCACGCAGACTCTCGCTCTCCATGTTTACCCTTGACAAATAGCCATCTTTGTGCGTGTGCCTGTTGGTGCGTGTGTTTTCCAGTCTGCGTTGCTGCAGGCTCAGTCAGACTGCGTGGCAATGGCATCATCTTTTAACAAATCCTTCAAGCGGAGACATATGGGGGGTGAGATCCTGGTGGGAAGGGATTAAGGACGGGGAAAGGAAGGAGGGAGCAGCGACTCGTAAACGAAAACGATAAAGCTGGTGAGGATCGGCTAGCACAGTCCACGGGAACCATCTCCGGGGGCTTCGATCTGCAAGGAAGGATTTCCCACCAACTTGCCCGCCGCCCGCTCCGGGAACATATTCCGAAATCAGGGTCCCAGTTGCTCTTTCAGTTGGAGAGGGACCAATCTGTACCTCTCTTGCGGAGGAAATCTCTTTCTCCTTGCCGCACCATAAATAAATAAATAAATAAATATACTGAAAAATAAATCCCCCCGCCCCACTTCCCCGCAGGCAGGCAGCTCCTTGCGAGGTGGGCAAGCTGGGGGAACCTGGAGGAGACTTCTCTTGTAGGGCTTAAGCTGTGGCGGGCCTCAGGGGAGGTCAAGCCTAGGACCCTATTGGGACTAAACACCGGCCCCCGGCAAAGCGAGGCCGCGGTACCGCCAGCCGTGAGAGCCGGCGCAGCGCCCCCCTTCCCCGCCGCGCCGCCCCKCACCGCGGCGCCGGGCCGCGCCTCCAGCCGGGGCAGCCGCTGCTCGTCCGCCCCGTCCAGCCCTGGGACAGGGGCCGGGGCCCAATCCTGCCCTGCAGCCCCAGCGCAGGAGGCCGGGGAGTGCCCCCCAGCGGGGTGGCGCTGGAGCCCGGGGCGCAGCCCGGCCGCGGCCCTGGTGTAGAAGCGGGGCAGGGCGAGGAAGGGACGAAGATTCAGCCGGGAGCTTCCGAGGAAGGGACGAGCAGCCGCCCGATGAGACCCCACGCACACGCATAGCATGTGGGCGCATGKGAGCAGGCGAGTGCATCCACACCCACCGTGGGGAGAACAGGAGCTCTGCCGCGCCAGCGCTGCAGAAATCCCCATTTTGCCCCCGTGATMGCTGAGGGCGCATTTCTATCCCTGCATGGAGCGGGAAGCCTCTGTGTCCGCCTGCTTCCTGGCTTCCCTGCACTGCCGCCGCCCTCAAACTGAGTCCTGCTCTCAGGGCTCTGAGGAAAATCCCAGAGTGTTTCCCACTGCGCTGCCTGCTCCCCACCAAAGCAACGTCACCTCAAATATGCCAGTAAATTCCTTGCCGGGTGGGAGACGTAATTGGTCGAGTGTTTTCTGCAACCTGACTAGCCAATAACGCTCGCAGGAAGGAAAAAATAGAGCAGTCTAGTTACGACAGATGGTGTAAAGGACTTGACACTTCAYTCTGGACTCAATATTAAGTGTGGACGAGACACTTCCCACACTCAAAATACACCGAGGAGGCTGCATGGGCGACTGCCTGTACGGGATAAGGTCCCTCACTTTCAGACAAGTGCTGTCCAAATGGTTGCCCTTGTAATTTCTGTTTTAACAACATCTGGTAGTTGGTATAAGCTGTGGCCTTGGTAACTCGAATTTCTCTGAGTCTGAATTATTGGAWGACCTTCTTCTGGTATTTTTTTTCTCTTCCTGAAAGCAGATAATATTTTATGCAAAATAATTAATTAAAATGAATAAAGAGAAAGAGGTGGGGAAACCTTATCACAAGTGCAAGAATAATCCAGCAAATGGAAACTGTGAAGGAAGAGATAAGAGTAAATGGTGAACAGCGGAGAGCCGGAATATCTGCAGTAACGCAAAGTAAAGTAGCATTATCTTTTCTGTTGTAAAAGGCAATAAATAAGAAACTGCGTTTCCAAATCACAACTAAACGTTTTAATCTCGGTCAATACAAAGCAAATAACGATTATACGAATCAGGACCGATAAGAAACCACATACACACACAMAAAAAAGACAAGGCTATTTCTACATTCAAAGGTTAGCAGCGCATTTCCTTATCCTCAAGTTTGCAAAGGATTCGTAAAGCCTTATATATGCAGTTATGCGGAAGCTGATTGCCACCAATAAATAATGCACCGAGGGAAGAGGCTCGGGTATCTTCTCACTTCCAAGGCGCAGCTARGGATCTTCGCCTCGCTTTTACATCAAGGTTGTGCCTTAAAGCAATCAAATGGCTGCTTAATTGTCAAGCCAGGCTTCCCCCCGCGGAACTCTCCCCGCATGTCACAAACTCTTTGCAGCTCTACTCCATATGCATCTCTTTTTCACACTTCCCTCTCCATGGCGGGCTCCTACACCTGGTGCATCACGCATTTAGCCCATTAGCTCCGGCTCTTCCTTTCATCTTCCTCACGGCAGACGTTTCTATTTATCCACTGGCAATCAATGTGTGGCGTCACCAGTGGTACTGTAATGACGACTGCACCAGTGAGGATGACAGCTTAGAAAGAAGAGGGCAATGGTGATCCCTCCCAGAGCAGCGCAGCGCAGGGTAGCGCTCGCATCACAAGGTCACCCTATCTCACCGCCTGCTCCTCTGCTTTGGCAGGAGAGGGGCTGCTGGGTTAGCACGGGGCTGGGGCGGGAGTGGGAGGGAGGGGGGAGGAAGAGATCGGGATTTCTTCCCCCCCTCCCTTTAGCAGAGCTACAATGGAAACCAGGAAGGAGATGGTGATGTTTCTGGAAGGGACACAACTTGGCGCTCTAGTTGGCAAGAGGGTGCCTAATTTGTCCGAAGCAGTGGGGAGCCCCGCTCAAGAGCCACAGGAAAAGATGATCCATCGGAACTGCCTCAGCCCCAGACCTGGCCCCTTGTCGTCCCGGGAGAGAGCGGGAGGAGGAGGAGGAGGTGGCGGAGGGGAAGAAGAAGAAGAAGAAGAAGAAGAGGAGGTCGAGGTGCTGCCAGGGACAGGGACGGTGGCGGAGAGCCGCTCGGCGGCGGCAGCCCTGCTCTCGGCCGGACAGCAGCCCCCCGCCCCGGAGCCCCCCTCCAGCAAAGGGCAGCAGAGCAGCTCGGACACCGAGTCGGATTTCTATGAGGAAATCGAGGTGAGCTGCACCCCGGACTGCGCCACGGGGAGCGCCGAGTACCAGCACAGCAAAGGTACCCAACTCCTTGAGCCCTCTCCTCCCTGCCGGGCTCGGGGCCAGCACTCGGGGCGGGGGGTCCTGCTGGCGGAGGTGTCCCCACTTCAGCCGAGGAAGAGGCAGGGAAGTCGGAGTGCGTGGGGGGTCTCATTTCGTTTCCTGATGGATGTTTTCGGCCCCTCGGCTCCCTGCGAGAGGGAGCCTTGTCTGGGAGTCAGAGGACATGACACCAGGCAGCCCCCGCATCCCTGGGAGGGAGTCAGGCTTCCCAGGGTGTGTGCAGCAGGTCTGCAGCTTGTCCTGTAGGACCCCCGTGGCCTAGACCCCTACCCACTCCTCCCCTCCCGATCTCTTTTTAATTTTTTTTTGTTTTATTTATTTCCTATTGCCTGGACAGTGCCTGCCTCAGGAAATCCCTTCCGATATCCCCCACCGGCGGGTTCCGTGTGTGAAGGGGGGTGGAGGGCTGGGAGCGCAAGATCAAACGGGTTTTCTGGCCGAGAGCGCTTTGTGGTTTTGCAGGGTGAAATGTGCCCGGGCGAGTGCGGAAGCGACCATAAAGACCGTAAAATTGCTCGCCGACTCCTGCCTGCCCAAAATGCAACGGCGAGGTCCTTGTTTGCACTTTGGGCTTAAAAAAAAAAAAAAAAAGAAAAAAAAAAAAAAGAGTAGGGATCCAAATTACCTTGTCACTTCTATGTCTCGGTGGCGCCGGCTCGGAAATGGTCCCAATGAATTAATTGCCTTTGGTCTCGGGCACAATGAAGGAGAGTTGCATTTGAAAGCAAATGCAGAGGTCAGCCCCCCTAGCCCCCTGCCCCCACTCCCATTCCCACCTTGCCAGCCGGGCAGAGCTCCCTGCGGACCCCCAGATAACCCGCTMCTTCTTACCCGTGTCTCCATCACTTGGGAGGGAAGCCGGCAAGCACGGACAGCGCTGGGTGCGGCATCCCTTCCCCCGAGGGTTCATTGAACAGCTCCCATCCTGGGCTTTGGCGGCCCAGGGGAGGCTCCCCGCTGCCTGATCTGCCTCTGGAGGGAACAGGGTGCCTGCATTCCCCTCGTTTTGCCCGCCGAGGGGCTGTGGAGCCCGGCGGCCTGCGCGCACCTGCGCGGGGCCGGGGATGCTGCGGCTTCCTCATGCGGGCAGCGAGCGGGGCAGGTGGTGTGAGTGCATGGGTGTGCATGCGTGAACGTGTGTATGCATACGTGACCGTGTGTGTGCATACGTGCACATGTGTACTTGGACATACGCGTGTGCCGGGGGGCCACCCCGCAGCCAGAGWGATGCGCGCCTGCTAAACCCTCTGCCGATGCTGCCTCCCCGTCCTCTGCCCCGCGTTGCATCTCCAGCCCTGCGGGATGGGCGAGCGCGGGCGCGGCGCCGGGAGCAGGGCCGGGTGCTCCTCGCGTGCCCGCGCGTCACGCGTGTCTCTGGCCGTTCCCCGCGCAGGGCCCTGCTCCGAGGCGCTGGCCGGCAGCCCCGGCGGCGGGGAGCACCCCAAGGGCGGCGGCGGGAGCGGCTCGCAGGGCTCGCTCGCCTGCAGCGCCAGCGACCAGATGCGCCGCTACCGAACCGCCTTCACCCGCGAGCAGATCGCCCGCCTGGAGAAGGAGTTCTACCGGGAGAACTACGTGTCCCGGCCCCGGAGATGTGAACTGGCGGCTGCCCTCAATCTGCCAGAAACCACCATCAAGGTACACACAGCTCGGGCATGTTTCCAATTAGCACGATATAAATCTATATGGCCAAACTTCCTCTCAAAACTCGGGAAAGCGCCTGGGCAGCGCAACCCTCCCTCTGTCCCCCCGCCCCTCTCCCGGCCCTGCYTGCGCCCTGCAGCAAGCGGCAATGCGGGAGAGGCTCCCAGGGCCATCCCAGCCAGCACCGCTAACCCGGCCTCTGCACCAGGTTATTTTTAATCCTCACTTCAGTCCAGTACAAAACTCCTTCAGTTCTTGCGGGAGGGAAGAGGAAGCAGCTCCTCAGTCCATTTTCTCTCACTTTTTTTTTGCCTTAAAATTAATAGAAAAAAAAATACATATATGTATATATGTACACACATATATAAAGCGAATGAAAGATCATAGCAGTACCAGGTGATTCTACCTGCAAGGAGATAGGAAGGAGCTGCTCGGCTCCCCTGGAGCCGTGGGACCCGGAGAGCTCAACAGGATCAGCCTTAGGAGGGAGATAGGGAAAGAAAGCCCTAAAAGAGGGCCGCCCCGGTGGGTCTCTCTGTAGATCTATGGAGATCTAGAGGACCCCCCCACCTGATGACCCGATGATGGCGAGCGGAGCCTCCCGGTACGGCCCCTCAGCCGCGCCAGGGGGAGCCGGGCAGCCCCGCGGCGAGGGGCGCGGGGGCTGCGCGGCCCGGCGCGGAGTGTGACGCCTCTGCCCGCTCTCTCCCGCAGGTGTGGTTCCAGAACCGCAGGATGAAGGACAAGCGGCAGCGCCTGGCCATGACCTGGCCTCACCCGGCAGACCCGGCTTTTTACACCTACATGATGAGCCACGCGGCGGCCACGGGCAACCTGCCCTACCCGTTCCCGTCGCACCTGCCCCTGCCCTACTACTCGCCCATGGGCATCGGCGCCACCTCGGCCTCGGCGGCCGCCCCGTTCAGCAGCCCCCTGCGGCCGCTCGACACGTTTCGGGTGCTGTCGCACCCCTACCCGCGCCCCGAACTGCTCTGCGCCTTCCGGCACCCCTCGCTCTACCCGGGCCCGGCGCACGGACTCAGCGGCGCCGGCGGCAGCCCCTGCTCCTGCCTCGCTTGCCACGGCAGCCAGTCCAACGGGCTGCCCCAGCGAGCCGCCCCATCGGACTTTAGCTGCTCGGCCACCACCAGGACGGACTCTTTCCTCACGTTCACGCCCTCGGTGCTGAGCAAAGCCTCCTCAGTTTCCATGGACCAGCGGGAAGAAGTCCCTTTAACCAGATAAGCGCTCACCTCAGGTTTATTAAAAATAATAATAATAATAATAATAGAAAAAAGAGCCTCTCCCAGGCTCGCTCCGAGTTAATGTACCTACATCCGATGTTTATTTAATAGTGTTCTCTGCTCAGAAGTGGACACCTATGAAAAACAAAAAAGACTAAAAACAGTTCTGTCTTGCAAGGATTTACATTCCAAGTGGGAAAAATAAAATAAAAGAGAGAATAAAAGAAATGACAACTCATTTATCTCTAAGAAGGATTTCAGGCACTGACGAGAAACAAACAAAACTAACACGAATGAAATACATTTCAATAACCCATAGAAATGAGCTGGGACTTTCTTTTCCACGGACAGACTTCCTACCAAGGGCTGGGACTTCTGCAGATCACAGCGACAAACCTTATGCACAAACCCGCAAGGCTGAGGAAGAAAATCTGAAATACTTGAAAGAAACACCATCCTCACAACGAAATGGCTTGTGCACATGAAGAAAGCAAAGATGTCATCTACCAGAGTGCTCAGAGAAATAAAATATATCGGCAAACAGCAAAAACAAAAGATTTCTGGATTGAAGCTCAACAGTATTATCCAGATATTTCTATAGAAAAAAAATAATGCTTTACCATAAAGAAAAACTGACTTTCTGTACATTACTGTCGTGGTTTAATTGCATTCTTTAATATGCCGTAGTCTCCTCCTTCGTTCTGAGCAGAAATCCAACATTTCCTCTCCTCTTTCATTCCAACTTTTATTTTTAAGAGGCAGACTGGAATTGGCAGGGAAAAATACGAGCTCCTGCCTCTTTATGGGTCAGAGCTATTTGTCCTTTAAATAACAAYGTCCTATTATCAGTCTCTGAAATGTGCACACACTGACGAAATTAGCAAGTGATGTATATGTAAGGAGGATTTTTGAATATCGAATGTATAATGTTGTCTGAGCAGAGACCCTGTGCCAAACGTTAACAAGCCGCCAAGGGAAGAGATTAGGTGACAGGGAGCAGAACTCCTTCAGACAATCACTAGYCTGCAAATTGGAGCACAGGCGATTTCCCGTCCTTTGTACTTCAGCCTTTGGTTCCCTCGCTGACTGTTTTTTTTTTTTTTTTCCCCAAGTGTTGGGTTTTGTGCTTCCTTCCCCACCTCTGCTCTTTGCATCTGTATATGTCCTTCGCTCTAGCAGCCCTTCCTTCTTGGGGATAATTTATTTCAGTATCTCCCCCCATCCCTGCTTTCAGGTATTTCGGAAGGAGGGAGCACTATGGTTTTTATTTATTTATTTATTTCTCCCGTGGATTTCTGCCCGTGTGGAGTGCAGTTGTCAACCTCATATTTAAAAATCAAACATAGACACCGGACCGGACTACTGGGCTAATAATTTGTTGCAAAAATTATTAATTCGACTCTATTTTTAGACAGCCCGAAGAACACACCCTTACAATTCGTTACCGCGTCGCAATAATAATAACAATAATAAATACATATATAATAACCATAGCAACAACAATAACAACGGCAGACATTTTAACAATGCATCACCCACATTTTATTGTGTTTGATTAAAAAAAAAAAAAAAGTAAAAATGTTGCTTAAGACGAAATTCACCTTCGTCTAGTTCCTAATAGTTACAGTTCAAGAAGCAGGAAAATAAATGCTAGACAGAACAAAGGAGGGTTGAAACCTCCGCTATCTATTCGGTGTTAAATTGCTAAAGACCTTCGAGTTTATTGTCACACGGGAGACTTTTTGTCTCTAGGGTAGAGAGCGAAGAGCAGCGCGTCCTTAGAGCGGATGGGAAGCAGGGCAAGAGGCACGGGCGTGCCAGGATATATTTTTTTCAATCAGGAATTGTTTACTGGGGCTTTTAAAACTAATCCAAAGTCACCATCTTTAAATAATTAAGGGCAGATTGTTCCGCCCTTTCTGAACGAGATGTCCTCGTGGACATGGAAACTGACGGCCCTTTTTGGACACGCGCAAATAGATCCTTCGTCTCCTTAGAAAAAGAAAAAAAAAAAAGTAGACAGCGTCCCAGGGCAGCGCTAAACAAACCCGACCTTCCCAACGTTTCCTCCTCCTGCCCCTCCCGTACTTTAAGTTTTAGCAGAGAAGATCCAGCCCCCCAAACAAGGAGCGGGCGGCGCAAAGCGGGAGCGCTGCGGGGGYCTCGGTAAAGCGGGGCCGTGGGGGGGTCCTGGCTGCCCCCGCGCCCTCCCGGCGGCCGGGGCTCCCCGCGCGCCTTCCACGTGCGCGCGCAAACGCATCGGCCGGGGAACCGCGGTGCTGCGAGGAGGGCGCGCAGAGTGCGGCACAATGCGTGCAAATGCACGCGTGTGTTTATAGAGAGGGACGGAGAGCTGTGTGTGTGCCCGTGGATTTAACCTCCTCCGCTCCGCTCCCATCTGCCCATCCCCGTGGGACGGTGAGCGGGACAGGGGCAGGAGCACTGCTTGCCCAGGGCGGCGCGGCCCTCACCGTCGCCTCAGGCTCCGTGCAGCTCTTCGTCGCCTTCCTCTCTCCGCTTTCTCGGAGGAGGCTGCGTCAAGGGGTGGCTGCTGGAGAGTTTCTCCGTGGCTCGGTCACAGGGCAGAGATTGCCTGCGACAGGTAAATAGGCTCCGGGTCGCAGTAATGCCAGGAGTATTTTCAGTTAATAGGGGAGGGAAAATGAGGTGTCTGGAGCGATATTGGAAAGTACAAGATCGATGATCCGTCCTCGTGTCCAATCAGCAGCCTTTAATTGACTGTATTTTCTAGGTAATTGAGCCGCTGTGCTCCCAAATTGAAGTGGAAGATATAACAATACRTCTCGCTGGGAGGAATTACTCATTACTTTATAATGAAATTTTCCTTTTGCTGTGCTGGGCTGGTGCTGTTGAGCCACTCGGAAGGGAGTGGTGGTGGTTGGCAGTCCCCACGCAGGACTTCAGCTCTCGGGCACGCGTGGGGAACCGCCAGGGGACGAAGAACGCGTGGGGCACCGAGCCTGCGGCTGGGCCATGGCCCTGTCTCCAGATCATCACCCCAAAGTGGGTCAGGTTCCCCCTGGCCGGGCTCGGACCCCGGGAGGAGGGAGCTGATGGTCAGGCGACACGCAGGGAAAAGATGCCCCTGCTGCCACCCAAAGCGATGTCCCGGAGCCCATCCCTTCCCCCGGCCTTGTCGGGGCTGCTTTGGGGGTGCCCCACGCGCCACGGGGCTGCCCTGCTGCCCAGGCAGCCAAATCCAGCTCGGAAAGGCCTTCCCCGCCTTGTTAGCATTTGATTGATTGCCTTATTAAAGCGTGTTCTTGTAAGTGTGACCGAGCTGATTGCACTGCATATGTTTGGGATAATGCTCATTTTAAACAACTGAAAAAAAAAAAAAAAAAAAAAAAAAAAAAAAAAAAAAAAAACAGGAGAGAAGAAGGAAGAAGAGCTCCGGAGAACAGGTTAAGCCTAAACGATCCCGGGGAGCTGTGTTCCAACTCGCGCATTAAATTGCTCCGTTACCATCAAATCACTCAGCCCCTCTCGGCTCTACGCAGACCATCTTTGTTGTGTTTTATGTGTCGCCTTCTGTACCATTAAGTGAGATAGCGCCGAGACTGCCGCTTGCTTTCCCCCTCGCAGGCTATACGTTTTTATTAAGGTTGTATGATTAAACTGGATCGGATCTGCTTTCCCAGCACAATTCTTTACTCCAGCGTCCAAATCGTTAGAAAACCGGCTGTCCATATTTCACGTTTTCTGCTCGGCTATTAGGCCGTTTTCCAGCACCTGCGGAAAGCCATGCTGCTCCTCTCGCTTTCTGCTTGTCTATCTGGAGGCTCCTTTTGTTTCCCGCTATTCTCCTGCGCKCCTGGGTACCTTGTTTTACTGCTGAGTTTAGCCCCAGAAAACACCCTCCGCCATATGTCACCCCAAGGCCCACCGTCCTGCCGCTTACAATAGTGTCACCCTGGGGTAAACCCAGCGCCAGCGTGAGCTGGGCTCTCGCTAACATAAATGGCTTCATTTAGGCGCATCAAGTTCCTGGGTGGGAGAGCGGGGGAGGGAGCCCCGTGTCCTTTGGCTGCATCCTCCGCACTCGAGCCCTTCGTTTGCTGCCTGCTCCCTCCAGATCCCTCTCGCTGTTTCTGCGAGCCGGGCAGAGTCTCGTCCCCGCTCCGCACCCGCGGCGCCTCCCGGGGTGGCGGCGGCATCACGGGGGGAGAATGGAGCAGATCCGGCCAGAACAGGTCTCTGTCTTTGGCAGGTGTTTATTATTTTATTTTATTTTATTTTATTTTATTTTATTTTATTTTATTTTATTTTATTTTATTTTATTTTATTTTATTTTATTTTATTTTATTTTATTTTATTTTATTTTATTTTATTTTATTTTATTTTATTTTATTTTATTTTATTGTAGAGGAATAGAAAGATCACTAGTTTATGATCTTCAAACAAGAAAACATAAACCACAACCAGTGGTCTCTAAGTAATCTTTTTTCCTTTTTTTTTTTTCAGCTAAACTGAATATGCCACGACCAAGCACGTAGCGCAGGTTTACACCAGTATTTACGAAATCCATCCTAAAGCACCTCCACTGGTGTATTGCACGCACACGTGTACACAAAGCAAACGCACAAAGTGATTTTTCCTGCTGCCCTCCCTGAGAACAAGTGCCAGGGACTTTAGAGACAGAAATTGCCACTTAAGAACATCACATGAAAGTATTAAGTAATTATTTAAAACAAGGCTGTTTAGAAAAATATTTGTATTTATTGCAGCTGCTCGATTGGCCTCGTTAAAGCCGGGGAGCATTTAAATTGTGTTACAGTCTCATTTAAATCCAGTTTCGTTCCAGCAGGCTGCAGAGCCTGAATAGAACCAATCACTCCATAATGATGATGAATGAGAAATTAATTCAGATACAAGCAAGACAATTTAGGCCTTCATCTGTTTAAATAGCCTTCCAAGATTATTCGCAATTGCAGGTCACAGATTTAATCAATTGTCCAATCTTGTGAAAGTCATATCCTTGCATCTTCATCGAGATTATTTATAGCGCGGCGGCGGCCACTGAAAGGTATATGCTCTTTACAGGAACAATTACTTAAAGGGAAGCGTTTGCGAAATGAAAAACAAATGCCTCCGTGGGCAGTAAATGATCAAACGCGTCCTCGCTCTCCCGGCACACCCTCCCCAGCCGGAGGACGGGAACCTCTTCATGGAAGCGGAGTCGCAGTGAGGCTGGAAACGGGAGAGCCGCTCGACTTCTCTCCTGCCGCACCAGCTCCGCATTGAAACCCCCAGCGCGGGGTTTGCGCGCTGCCCAGCGCTACCTCTGCGCAGTCTCGCTCCTCACCGGGGCCCTGTGTTACTCCCCAGGGCGACCCCAAACGAAAACACTTTTTTTTTTTTCTTTTTATTTCAGCAGCTTTCAAAGGAGCAGTAACGCTCAGCCCGCGCTGCTGCTCGCCCTGGGGATCCCGGCTGCACCGGGGGGGTCCCTTTCCCCTCGCGTCTACCTTCCGCCGCCGCGGAGGCTTCGATATTTGTTACAATCAAATAAACAAACCATTTTACAAAGCGAGGCCGTACAAGGGCAGGGACACGCCCGCGTCCCGTGGGCAGCGCGGTGCCGCCTGCGCCTCCGCGAGCCCAGCCCGGCGCTTCGGGAGCGCCCGGGCCGCGGGAGCCGCGACGGGGCGCCCGTTGCTCCCCTCGGCCGGGGGCAGCGGCCACCTCCCCAAAACGCGGCCGAAGGAGCCTCTGCGCTCCCGCTGCCAGCGCCGCCTCCCGCCTCTCGCCAGCCTGGCGAGCGGCACCGGGGAAAGCCCGAGCCCACGGACGACGCCGGCTGGATAAAGCTCTTGGAAAGCTGTCGCCCGGCCATGGGGAAACCGGGGTAGTGCTCGGGCCCGGGAAGCGGGAGAGAGACCGAGTGTGTTCGTCAGAGACCCTGGGTAGCTGCAACTCTCCTCCTCCGTCTCCAAGCACAGACCTATTTACCTCAAGCCTTAGAAATCCCTSTTTCCTTCGCTGCCCTGGAAGGGCMGTGCCGAGCTCCCCGCGGAGCTCGGGGCGGCACCTTCCAGCCGGCAGCGAGCCCGGGAAGCGGCCGGGCCCGACCCGCTCCCCGGCGCCGGSCACCGCGTTCCGCCTCCCCGCTGGGCAGAGCGGCCGCTTCGGCACCCACGGGAAAGGGGACAGGGAACAGGCCGAGTGCCCCAGACTTTTCCCGACCCTCGTCCCAAAGATGTCGAGGATGCACGCGGTGCAGGCACCCACGCGCGCTGCKGGGCGTGGGAAACGCCGGGACTGCGGGGCGACAGGAGGGGCCTGGCATGTGTGTGGGAGTATATGCGTGCGTGTATATGTGCGTGTATACCTGCGTGTGTATGTGCCTGCGTGTGTCCCTGCTCCCTCCCGCCCGGCCACGGGAGAAGCCGGCGCTCCGCTGGCGTCTAAAACAAAAGCGCTCCCGCAGCTCCGAGGAGCCAGGCTCGGGAGCGGACTTTGATGTATCGCTGTCCAATTAGTGCCTTTAATTGGTGTCCTCTGGGACAGGCTACCCAGGAGCGGGGACGGCGAGTGCTCCCCCTGCAAGGGAGCAATAAACAACGGGGCGGTGCGGGCCGGGCCCCGCCGGGGCTGCTCGGGACCGCGCTGCAGCTCCGCGCCCACGGCCACGCGTGTCTCCCCATTTACCCCAGCCACCAGCTCCCGCCACTGCTCCCACTGGCGGCTCCTCAGCGTGGAAACGACGCAGCTTAGAACGTCCCGCACCTCCCTTCCAATTTGGCTAACGAAGGTCGTCTCTTAAGCGTAATTTTAGAGGTTAAATGAGGCTGACTGTGGATTTAAATATGGTTGATAAAATGTTTTATTTAAATGACACGTGCTGTACATATAGAGCCTATTACATCAGTGTAGGTTTACCTTGGAGGAGGAGGAAACGAACAAACAAGCATAAAACAAGACAAAAACGAAACAAAAAAACCCCCAACAAACCAAATAAACAGGCAAGGAGGATGGAGCACCATTAATTTATTTCTGACCAAAAACAGTTGGTTGAAAAATAAATTGATCGCTTCATCCATCAAACATATAAAATGTATTTCTGGGATCATAATTCAACCTAAAAGAGAAGGGCAGAGAGGGGAAAAAAAAAAGTTATTTCTTGACAAAAACCCTCAAAAGGGGCTTGCTAGAAAAACAAACAACAACAAAACAAAAATATGAGAGGAATAAAAGACAACTGCTCYAGGAGCTCACCCTATCGTATTTCCTTTTTTCTTTTCCCTTTCATTTCCCCCCCTTATTCCTTCCTTCCCACCTCTTCCCCCGGTAGCCATACAACACTTTAAGAGGCATTCACCTGAAGCCAGAGATAGACAAGATTTTTGATTAATAAGGAAATAAACTTGGCAGAACASAAGGTGACAGTGACTTTTCAAAAGCAATTTTAATAGAGAAATCCCTGGGGGAGGTAGTTGTCGTGAGGCTGACCCTGGGGCAGTAAATTCCTAGTACCAGGGCACATCTCGGAACTCAGTGAATGGACTTTGTGAGGGAAAGCATCTCTGATCGATATTTGTAAGTTGAACCATTTGATTTGCTCTTCTGCCATCACCTTTTCAGCATTAAAATATTGTCCTTTTGCTACATGCTTCTTGAGCAGTGGTAAAGTGTTACCTTAGGGGCACCATTTGGGTCTGGTCCCCAGAAGCTGGGACTCAGTGTGTGTCAAGTGTTGCCACCAAAACTCACAGCCTGAAAATGCTGCTCCTCCACCCCATAGAGAGGCACTAATTTGTGCCAGGGTGAGTGTGCTCAATTTCTCTTCCAAAAGAAAAGACCCTATGTGTCTGTTCGGGCAGCTCTCCCAATAGCTTGATTCCACCCTGCTAACTTTTCATTGCAAAACTTTCATGCTTTCCACCTTGGTTGCCTGGGAGCAAACCGTGAAGGTCCTACCTCACCTCAAAGAGCCTTTTTCCCTCTTTAGGGGAAATTCATACAGTGCTGCTGCACGGCAGGATCCAAGATGAATTACAGAGCAAATAAAGCAAAAATTATTACTAGATTCATACAATTCATATGTGGTCTTGTACTCCCATAGGATATGATTCACTCCTGGGAATGAAGCTCAACTATTTTAGTGTTTAAATCAAGCCTGTGCACTTTAGGGAGGGTAGTTCTCTCTAATGTGGAGATACTGAGTCATAGGTTCCAAAATCACTTTCCACAAGTGACAGGATGCAAAGTAGAACTTAATCTGAACCCAAAACCTTCAGCCAGAAAGCAGAACAGATTTGCCCACTTGCATAACTGCAAGCTGAGTAGAAAATTAGATAGATAGATAGATAGATAGATAGATAGATAGATAGATAGATAGATAGATAGATAGATAGATAGAAAAAAGGAGAGGAGAGGAGAGGAGAGGAGAGGACACTTAGCTTTCTCAATGTTTATGCTCCCCCCACAGCCAGCCAAAGTATGGACTGGGACCTGTTCCAGAGGCAGAAGTGCACTCAGCCAGTTGAGAACAATTGGATGTTCCCAGAACATTCCTTGTTCAGTGGCAAAGCGGATTGGGATACATGGACAAGCTGGAGTGTCTCAGCTGTTCTCAGCCGGGAGCGCTGTGTGCTGTCCATTAACACTGGCTCACAAGGTAGAAGAACCTCAGAGCACAGTTGTCCTCCAGTTGCCGAAGGGATTGTGCCCAAGTATTTCTACACTAAAAGCGCAGGACTAACAGTGTAAGCTAAGCTAAGAGTGTAAGATAGGGAAAAGGGCAGCATCTCCTCCCTTTTCATTCTTTATACAACAGCATAATTCGCAGAGAAGCTTCTCCCTGAAAAACAGCTGTAATGTTGAGCATCTGTGTGCTTGTTGTTTGAGTTTTGCATACACCACTTCAGGAAGGGGTGTTACTTGAGTCATGCCTGGTGCAATCACCCATATCAGTCAGAAATAAAGAGTTACTGTTAACCCCTCATATTGAAACTCTAATTAAGCCCCCAAGAAGAACTTATTTTCCAGAGTCATTAAAATTTTCTTTATAAAATGATAGTTTAAAAGCAGAACAACCTACTAGCTCAATTGGTACATCGGATACCCCTAGAATTCTCCCAGTTATTCCTAACTGACCTCAATGCCAGGTGCCTGAAAACGGTGCCTGATTTGTTCTGACATAGTTTGTGGAGAATTGTGATGATATATGCCAACCATGATTCATTCTCACCAGAAGAAGCGAACAGAATAGTACAGAAGCAAATAAATGAATAAACAGAAGAACCAAACAAAATAAATAAAAGATAAACCCGCTTCCTAAAACAGACCTCCCCCCAAAAAAGAAAGCTCACAGTGCCTTATTTCTAATAAAATTGTTCAATCATTTATTCTTCTCTTCTCTGTTAAATTACTGAACTTAGAGTATCCCATGTTTTCTATGAGCAGTTTACATGCTACCTTTTTCTCTATAAGGAAAATAAATTCAGGTGATCTGTCAAGGTGAAGCACTTCCTTAAGTTACTGAACATCTAGTGAGGCTTTTTGCTGTTTTCCTGTGCCACCTCCAATCTCTCATTTGCCTTTTCCGGAGCATGGAACCATGAGTAAGTATGAGGGTATTTAATACTTGCTCCAGCAGTTGTCCATCCCTTGTTTCATCTTTGTTCTTCTTTTAAATGCTTCCTGTCCAGACAACCAAGAATTGCAGTAGTCCTGTGCAGCTCTGCAGCACCKCGAGGGATCTCGTGTTCCCGTATTTCCCACCAGGCACTGCTTTTCTCTACTGCTTTTTCCTAGGACTTGTTTCCTCAGTCTGTAAGGATAGTTTGCCTTCCTTGTTCCTATATATGCAGTTTTACATTTTGCMATATTTAGAATATAGTTGTTCAACAGGCCAAATTTCTCTCTAATGTTTGCACAGCTTTGCTGCAGATCTATATTTTCACCCAGAAGAACAGATTTACTACAGGAGATGAGGAGGACTGCAGCWCCCCGACAGCTCCGCTCTCTGCACCGTCTTCTTGTCACACGTATGTTAATGACAACGCAGGTTCGCAGGTGCTGCATACAGAGTGTGGCTTATCCATCCTCGATGCAAATTTGGTCAGTGCTGGGTGTACACAAACTGCTGGCTAGCCGATTAAGCAGTGCTGGATCTGCTGCTCTACAATTAATCTGTTTCCTGATGATTTCGAGGCTAGAAACTTTTTTTTTATTTTATTTTTTTTTTAACTTTTGTTCAGCCAGTTTTTAGCTTGCTTAAAGTACGGTTTAGCGATGCTGTCTAATATGTTAAAATTAGAACGTCRTGTGGTATTTTCCTGGACCACTGTCTAAGGTCTGGGCTGAGAAGTTTATAAACCCAACCCACAAACTCATCAAAATAAATCATATGTGCAAAGCCAAAACCTATTTTTCATAAAACAGTGTTGAYTGACATAATTTACATTCCTCTCCTGAATTCTTTATTAAATGTCAGTTTTGCTTTTGTTTCCTTTTGTACCAGTGTCATGCTAATCAGACCGCAATTACTGCGTCACCTCCTTCACTCCTCCTGAACAGCAGCATTACCCTATCTGCTCAGAAATTTCAATAGTATTCCAGGGTTTCCTGCAAATTAACATCAGAGTTCCCCTCAGCCACTTGAAAGTAAAGATTCTGCAAATCCATTGACTATTACCATCAGGCTTTCTTAACACTACTTTTAGTTAATTGTCATCACTCCTCTTCACAAATGCAGATTAAAACATAGATTTCCCTCTTCTTCTCAATAGCAATTCTACTTTAAAWCTTCATCCTATTGCTCTTCTGCATATTACCTTTGTATTTTTTTCCTCATTATTCTTAGCTTCCTTTACCAATTTTCTTCATTTCATAACTTTTACTGTATACTAATTAGTATTTATTACATTTTACCTCTGTATATTATACTGTGATTACTGGGTTTTTTTTTTTCTGTTTTATGTATTTGTCATCATTCCACTCTCTCCTAGGATTATTCTGCAATTAAAAATAAAATCCTCCGTGTAGAAATTGTACAATATTGTTCATATTGAATGTAATTTCTGCTCCCAGACCACTTGTCAGTTTCCATCCTCAAAGATTAATTAATCACACCAAGGTCCAAAAAACCCCAGCTATTCCATGCTGGACACCACGCCTTTCAAGTTGAGGAATTATCCATCATTTTTAGAAACTATTGTTGGTAGTTTGCTTTTAGCTGCACAATAAACTAGCATGCATGCCAAGCTGAATTTCTCCATATGCTACTATTTTTATTCGTAGATTTTGTGGGCAGATATTTAAGAGGCAACTCAACGCATCCTCTGGTTTGATTTGGTTGTTTGTGACAGACCCGTGTCAGCCTTCCTGGTCTCTCTTAGTCAGTATGTCATTCCAAATGCATTCCAAAGCTCTTAGTTTTGTGATATAACTATCAACCTGGTCTCTCCTCTTCCCACCCACTGCTTTTCCTTACTATGTATGCATAGYTAGGATACAATCTGAATTTGGTGAATTTTCACTCACAGAACTCACCCCATGAGGTGACAGCAATGCTTGCTACAGCTTTTCATCAGCAATAATCTCCCGTTCCTTCTCTCTGTTATCTACACACCCCACCACTGCTGTGGGGGAACGTAACAGATTCCTTTTCTATATCTGTTCTCTTATTTTTTATACTCTGTTTGCAGCTCGAACCATATTTGTATCTTCATCTGTCTTCCCTGGAGTCATTGAATTAATACTTTCCTGGTTTTCTAGCTATTTCTTTTTTTTTTTCCCAGACAAGAGAACTAAATCCACTGCCTTGCCCAGGAACAAGCCACACTACTTGTACTGCCTCTCTCCCTAGTAGGGGTCTCATTCTTCCACCAAAGCAGAAGTTTGGCTTCAGACCCGCAGTGGAGCCCTGAACTCCCAGATCTGTTTTGCGCTCTGTAACTTGCCAGCCTTGGAAGATCTCCTAGTGGTTCACGTGGATCTTGCTTTCCTTTTGCTGCCTTCTCACATCTCCAAAGCCTTTCTGTGACACTCTGCCACTAGCTCTGCTGSCTTTGACAGTGAGCATTTATAAGAGGATTTCACAGTGATATCTGCTTATACAGTGTATTTACCTTCATTTTTTAACATAATCATTTGGTGACTTCCATGGCTTATTAACTGTTTGCTACCTGACAAARATCTGATTGTGATTTTAATCCATACTTTGGAAAGTCTGTGGAATAAGCAATTGTTTTAGCAGCAGATAACTGCATCTCCACGTRGTCAATGGAAAAATAAGGGATTTTTTTATCTCGATTTTTTTCAGATTTAGTCTCTTTCATTCCCAAAAGTCATCTCACGCCATTATGTGSCACCATAGAGAGAATGTTTAGTGCAACTATCAGCAATAATGAGTTAATAGTGAAGGTATCTGGATCCATTAAAACAAATCTTAAATTGAAGGTTTCAATATAAATTCTTAACCTAGTCATTTTTTGCAACTGTTCTCAATTTGTTTGCACCATCTACAAAGTTGAGATGGGCTCTCTGGGCACTTATAATGGACTTATAACACATACAGTTAATAAAATGCCTCTGTACTTGGTTCTCCATCTCATTTAGCTCTATTAGCTACCACATCACCCTGGGAACTCACGTACAGTGATTTTCTCTCAGCCTTTCAGAGGCTTCTACTCTTTTAACCACACCTTGTGAATAAGTCAAATGTGATATCAATTTCAGAGCCTTTTATCATGTGATCCAAATATTTTAGTCAAAATGAGATATCCTTAAAATTTGTGTTCCTAAAATTMATTTTCTATTCTAGCAATTATTTGCTCTCAAAATATTGATACAATTACTGAGCAGCGGCGGGCCCTAGGAAGATTCCTGGAGGATCTGTGATAGTTCCTTCTCGGGTGTGGAATTCTTCTTCTGCTGATCTTTCAGGTATTTGTTTTTTATCCCACTTAATATGTTTTATATCGATCTCCATACAGTATTACTTTTTTTTTTTTTTCCCCCCCATCAGAATCTGGATTAAATCAGAAGGCTTTCAGAGTCTGCTAAGGAAATGCAGTCATCTTTGCCAACCAAGAGTATCACTTTTAAAGAAACCTCTGAATTTCTGTTTAACAGAACCTATTCTTCCTTAATAAAGTGAACAAAAAAAAATTTTTTGGTGACAATTATTTATTTTACCATCTTCTCATTCTTTGCTGGTTGTATCTTACATTAGTTTTTCTATGAATCTTCCTGGTATGCTAAATCTTTTCCATACTCTTTGRAACTGTCTCAGTATCATAAGATTTGCTACATGTTTTTGATATATCCTGGATTATTCAATGTCCCAGGGCATTCTTTGAAAGGAAGTCTAGAATTCAATTCCACAGATAGCTTTTCTACTCGATTTGATCATCTGCATTTGCAGACTGCTCTTCAATCAAGCACACTAGGGACTTTTTATTCTGCTGTTTCAAACACTCCTATCTGTTAGCAGACATGCCAGAACAGCTTTGCCAAATGGACTCATTTTGATCTCGCTATTTCAAATGTGCAGAGCCCTGAATTTTAACCTTGGGCACAGCGCTTGCTGTGATTTTGTTGTATTCAGCTCTGGTGCCTATTTGAAATTCGCTTTTTATCCATTTCTTTCCCGTGTCAGAAGCCAATCTGCTATAGAATCTACCAGTGTTGATTTAATTAAGAGTCTCAGTAAAGTTTCATTGTCAGAGCTTCGTTCTCCAGCTGCATTTTCACACCCCCCCCCTTCGCTGTTGGAGACCCGGTGCCAATGTCTTTGCAAGGTGCCGATTCTCTCCAGGCTGGCTGCAAACAGACCTGGTCTGAGCAGCGTCCTTCCCGTTGCCTTCTCCCTGGATTTGGGCATGTGTTTTCAATTGTGTGCTTCATTCTTTCAGCACTTATTAGATACTTAGATTAGGAAAACATGCTCTCTGTAGTGTTTCAAATGCCTTGGTGACTTCAAATTTGTCTCCTGCATTAAAGTGGCTGTGGCTTAGTTATCCTYTTTTTTGTCATAGGTAGTTTTATTAGTCTGTTAGTCTGCTAATGTTCATGCCGTTTGGCTTTACCCCACAGACAGATAACTTAATGGAGTCATCATTTCAACAAGTAGATATTTTCTGCAATAGAGAGTTTATTTCTTCTGAAAAGTTTCTATTTTATTTTTTCTTTCACTTGTGCTTTCTCTTTGTTGCTTCGTATAACTCATCATATTCCCCTTTAATTTATCTTATGCACTTTGAAAATCTGTAAGAAAACTTTTCCAGAATGATTGCTAATTATTTGTTATTTTTGCTTTCCTGCTGCTTCTGCTATCTCCTGTTCAGTAACACGATGCTGCAGGTAAGAGTGTGCTACTACTGCTTTTCTTTCATGGTGTAACATTTACAGAATTGCAATTTTTATAATCCTTTCTGCCCCTCATGTAAAGCTTACCTGCAGATCAATGAAGGTACCGCAGGGTTAACTCTAGGCAGAGCTGAGSTGCCATATCTCAAGACAAAACATTTCATTCAGCTGCTGCTGGATCCCAATCACTAACCCAAAGAGAACYGAAGGAACAAGGATTAGGAGCTAGGGAGCCCAAGCAGCTTGGCAGACTAAGCTGTACAGAGTTGTCTGGAGTGTTTGTCTAATGAAAACCTTCATGCACGGGCAAAGGGAGGTACGCTGTGGTCCAGCTTGTCCCGACGGGAGATGCAGCAGCACAGGGTGCAGCAAGGGAGGGATCTCCACACACGTCCCCTTTCTAGAGGTTGCAGGAGAGTCCAGGTGCTTAGCAAAGGCCCTGGATTTCCTGCAGGCAGTCAGGGTGCTCCAGCCCACTCTGGAGCAGCTCTTACTACCTTCTTGTATAGTGGCTTCAGTACGCCATGAGCATTGGTAGCCAAGCATGTGATACTCAACACTCCCCGTTCTGTCAGATGCTTGTGGCAGAATTTTTAGCCTTGTAGTGAGGAAGTACGTGCACTGCAGCTGCTCCCGCACCATTCCTAGTAAACACAAACTTTAGAATTCAGTCATGATTTTTTCATCCTAATCAGATGCAGTTCTTTGCAATATTCATTTCATCTCTCTTGAAAAGACACTTAGCTTGGAGTCCAGATTGTTTGGTCTAGAACAATTCTTCTTGTTTACAACAGCATTTGCAGTTAAAATGGCTTACTTTCAATAGCCTGCCTAGAAACCCCAGCATTACACAGATCACATTCGGAAGTGTTATTGGTAAGTGCACTGGCTTGTGGATCACACCTGAAGCTTTCACAGGAACGGCAGCAGCAAAAACTTTAAACCAAACTTGGGTGAAGTAGSACTTAATTGCAACATTCCCCTCTGTAGAGACAAGGCTTCTGTAAGGCAAATTAATGGCTGCTGTTAATAGCAAGACCTAATTTATAAAAGAGACAACTTAAGACAATCATGAGGGAACGAGATAAATAATCAGCTGAAACAATAAAGATCAGCTGTGACATAATTGCAGAACAGCATTCAAGGGCTCAGGAGATCTAGTGCCTTTCTCTTCATTAATCAAAGTAAATATAACATTGCAGATGTTACTTATTCAGAGATTGTTGTATATGTGTGCAAGTGTATACAGCATGTCTCCGAGAGCAGATGCCAAACGGAATATATGTAGCTTTTCTTTTACCTTCTACATGTAGAATAGACTTTTAAAAAAAAAAATAGTGGAATTTGTAAGAACTTAAAAGTTCAGAAAATCTATTTTTAAGCTAAGAAAATAGCTTGGGTGGATACAATAAACCACAGCTTTCATGTTTTAAGTGTTGAGGAAGAACACTTGCAGCTCCCAAAATCTCCCCCAAAGGACAAATTAAAATAGAAGTGACTGCAATAACTCAATTCACCTTGTAGCACTCCCACTTGGGGAAGCTCAGTAAGGTACTACCTGAAAATTATACAGCCCAGCCTGTAATACTTGCCTGCAATGTAACACTTGCCCACAGGGTTAGAGGGAGACTCACACTCGAGAATACTCATAYTCGTTACTAACATCTCCATGTCTTKTCTTCTCTGTCTATGTCAATAAAACTCCAAATGTGTTTCCCTCTAAACTGGGAGTAGCTTTAGACATTCCAAATAACCATCAACTGTGGCATCTCCTTGACAGASCCACCCAGCCTCTTTATACTATAGAGGAAAGAGTAGCTCTCTGTATAGGCACGCTCTGCTYTCCAGGTGCCTGCTTTTTATTTAAGGTTTGAGCATGTATCTCYAGATACTTTTTATACCAAACTTCAGCTGGGTCTCATCACCATCCAGGCAACTGAATTAAGAGTCTGTCTGCCTCCTGCTCCTACTTAGGAGAAGTGGACAAATTGAGCATTTCACATTTTTTGTCTYTACTTCTGAGAACCTTGTCCCAGCTCACAGCTTAAGCTCAGGGAAAATGTTCCTGTTATCTTTTTGGATGTCAAGCTTTTTTTTTATTTTTATTTTATTTTTTTTTCTTGTAGGTAGCAATAATACGTATTTCCTAAGGAGCAGAGATCTGCTATGTATTTCCTTTCCCAAACTTATTTTTTCTCACTGGCTCCTTGCAGAAACATGTGGTCACTGATGTGAGACAGAAAATCTGCCAGTGCACGATGTTCTCTAGCCATATGTTTTGTTACAGGCAGGACTGATAGCTCTGCCTATTATTGTGGTTGTCTGACATTTCCCATGATATAACCTTGCTTTGGCTACCTTTTAGCTTTGCCGAAATTCACAGAAAATTTTATGCTGGGTGTACAACTTGTGGCAAATTTATATTTATATACATTTACTTAAGTAAAAAATAAGCAGTCACTTCTTAGAAGAAGTGTGGAGAAAAAGCAGGGTGTTCTTCCCATGCTAAAAATTTCTTCTGACCTTTCCTTTGGAAAGAAATAGGTCATCTCTCCCCCATGTTGAAATCACGGATGTGCCTTTTATCATTCCTTYGAGACACTCCCCAAACTTGCCATGGTACAATCCTTTGGAAAATGATGGCTCTCAGGAGCTCAGCAGGGGTATTTTAAGTTTGATTGGGCTACAAGCCATGCTCCTTGTACCCTCAGTCTTTGAGACACTGAACGTTGACTTCTTTGTTGAGCTTCATTAGGACAYGAGCAAGTTCCCAGAGCTCAGAACATTCCACATTCCACAGCTTGGGAATTGGGGCATTTTCACGAGGTACAGGTGGTGCCAGAAAGAGTACACCTGATCCATCAGAGAGAAACAAAACAGAAAAGATCCATGAATAATTCTGTCTCCAAAGCAAAGGTCTGAATGATGCACAGTGACTGGACCACATAATGAATATTGCAGAGAAAACTAGAGAGCGAAGACTGGCTCCCTAACCCAGAGAAGGTCTCATCTGAGCATTGCTGCTGCTCTGAGCGTTTTTGGAAAGCAGGTTACTTCAGTGCTCTGTGAAAGACTGTTGCTTGTCAGAGGTGAAAGAGAGAGAATGCTTGTTTACTGTGAGGAATCATCTCAAAAAGAAATAAAAAAAGGAAAGAAAAAATAAAAGAAATGGGAGAAGGGACTTAAAACGAAGTGCAGTATGTGGAAACTACTAGAATGCTTCACTGCACATGGTAGTGAGTAAAGTATACAGATACACCTGTGACTGAGGAAGCACACACACATAGTCAAGAATCACAACTGTGAAGACTTTGGTCTGGGGTGTGAGACTTTCTAACTGGCTTGTGAAGGAGGAAAGCATTGYCAACGATAAACAGAGTTGAAAGGAAGAGAGGAGAACCAGAAATGCAGTCAGTTACAACGGGAAAAAAAAAGAAATTCAGGATAAAGTGGTACTATTTTCTACAATACGTTATTTAGAGAATCAATGTTGAGTCTTTTATAGTCTCATTTAGGCAAGACTGGAAAGCATGTTGGTAACTAAGAGAAGGGGAAAGGCACCATAAGGTTTACGATTATTTGCCACTGAGGATATACTGATAAGACACAGGTATGGGTTAGCATTAGTACACAGTGTCTGGAATGAAGGCCAGGCCAGAACACATTAGCAGAGGGCTGACTGAACGAGTGGGCTTTCCAGGAGGGAAGGGAAGATATGAGATGCTTAAGGTCTSGGGCAGTGGTGAGAGGAAGTGAGATCTCTTTCATGAGGGTCTGAAAGGTTCCAACCAGCTCCCACTGAAGTTGGTGGAAATGTCCCATTGACTTTCATGAGTCCCTGGCTCAAGCCCAGTGATGCATGGTATAATAAACCTGGTCAGCATGAGCTGCAACCCAAAGGCACAGCAAAATATAGGCGATGATGAACAAGAGTTTAGAAAAGCTCAGCAGTTCCATGTGGGGTTTCATCACTGGTGTGTATCATGGCAAATGTAAGGCTGGCATTTCTTTCCCTACAATTTCTATACAATGGCATTTATTCAGAGGTCGGTGTGGGCATACCGCTCTTCTGCCTATTACTACTGATGTATTCCGATGGAATGCTGCCTGTATGAGTTTTCTGATGTTGTTTTGGCTTTCACGTCATGATGTGGCTACGTCTTTCAACAGCCAGASTGATGCACTTCAGCGTGGAAGGAGACTGACATCTGACTGTGAAGTGATGATGTAGACATTTTCCTGATGATTATCTAATCAAACAGGAGAACTGAGAGTGTCAAACGAGTACCAGCAATTTATCAAGAGCCAGTTGTAGAAGGAAATGCTCTCTGAATCATCAATGTGATAATTACCACTGACATTTCCCCAAGGGAAGCTGCATTTTTAATTGTTACAAATATAATCACACTTCTACAGGGAAGCAGGAACAGAATCTGTTCGAGCCCATTTCTGGAAATAGAAATGTCTGAAGTTTCCATATGGAAAAACTTTGTGATAAGAAATTATTGGATACACCAGAATAAATATGTCATTGCAAAGGTTAACTAAAATACCAGCTACTGTAATCTAATTTTCAGAGGAAAATACACTTAATAAGTGTCTCTGGGTTAAGTCCTGGCCCTACTGTAGCTGCGGCTTCCTTTTCTGGGCTGGAGCTGCCTGCATTTCAAACGGAGGAGAGGAAGGGCTGCGTGGCCCTGCCAGGCAAACAGGAGCCTGCCCCAACCAGCACCACACTGGCCCATGGCCACAGAGGACATGATGGTAACTCGTGGACCAGCCGACTGAATAAGCAACACCTCTGGGCAAAATCTTCCTCTTGCTAGTCATATCCAACAGCATTAAGATGTTTTTTTTTTCCAAGGGACAGCATAGAAAAATCAGATATACCTCGCCTCTCCTCAGCTCCCCACTGCAGTCAAAAGCACTTGCTTTCTTGAATTGCCCCCTTTCAGTCYATCAGCCATGCAAGTTGCAGGCTTTCTTTTCCTCCTGACAGGCGGCGGGAGCGCAGGTCTTCAGGGCAGACAGTAACTTTCCAGGTGATAAGGCAGGCTATTGCTTGCAGCCTGCTGAAATGAACTGCTCCAATAATTTACTTGCCACTAAAATCTCCTCGGCAGCTCCAGCATTGCCTTTGTTAATTAAGGAAGTAGTTGGCCTGAGGAAAGGAGGTTTGTAGTTTTGTAGGAGCAAATTATGCCTTTCACTAAACCAGTTGATAAGGCTGCAATAAACCGTAATTTTTTTTTTCCAGGGCTGCAAACCCTTCTCTCAGCCAACTGAAATAAATGCTTTAAATCTCTTAAACTAAAACTGATATCAGGTGATTTAGCTCCTCTGGTGTCACGGACCAGCAATCCTGGTTGAGGAAGAATACTAATCTTGCACTAATTGTGTGTCCTGCTCTGTTGTGCAATGCCACCACCATCCTGGGGCTGTCCAGCCCCTCCGTTTCCCTGTCCCTCTGGCCGGGTGAGGTGCCTGTCCCTGCAGCACACAGGTCACAGACAGAGCAGCCGCTTTAACCAAACTGTGATTTATAGAAAGTTGCAGTATGGCTGTTCAGAGGTGTTGATTCAGGCAGCAGGGATTCGGAGCATCGGCTGATAATGCAATTTGATAAGCAATCTATAGGATTTAGGATAGTGGCCTGTGAATTTATGAAAAAAAAAAATGTTCAGCTAAGAACTATTTGGTTTTACTCCTTTTTCATTAAGGACCTTAGCCCTTCTTCAATTGAAATCAATGGAAATTCAGCCGTAGGTTAAGCAGACACCACTCAGTAATCTTGACAGAGCTGTGCCAATTTAGCTCGGGCTGAATTTATTTTATTAGATTACAAGGCTCTTCTTCCCTTCATAGCTAAAATCAAAAGAGATGTTTCCATCCTTTGTTAGAAAATTGGAGAAAAGAATTAAATTGAAAGAAAACATAAAGTTATACTGGCTATGACTTCCTTAATTGTTTAAAAAAGGGAGAAACAATATATTGAAAGAGTTTAAAAGAATACAATTAACTAATARCCACAAGATTTTTAAAAGTTCTTTATAAGTGAATGTAATATTGAATATAGAAAAGCATGTGCGGGATTTGCATGCACTTTTGCTCTGAATGTGCACACAATCAGAGACCGTAGGCACATATAATTTATTGGCTATGTTTGCATATCACTTTTTCACATGCATGCACCACCTAGGAAACTACACAACGTAGTCAGCTGTAGACATGAATAAGAAAATCCACCTTCTTTTCTGCGGGGTGTGTGTGTGTGGATTTTCTGGGCAGATAAGACAYCGTTCTGGCAGACTTGTTTTATGCTGCTGCCTAAACCCAGCTCCCTTGCACTCATGACTGGCCCCTAATTAACCCTTCTTTTCCCATGCATTGGCTTAGCTGTGTTGTGAAGCCATATGGAGATTTCCAGCTCATTTAGTTTCTGTGGCTTAGAGTTTGCCATGGGTCTGACCGCAGGCTGTGGCTTGTGCTCGTGTTCCCAGTCCAAGCTGAGTTTGGGTCCACGTCCTCTTAGCTGCTAAGATCAAACACACAGGTGAATTCATGCTGTTTTGGCCAAGGCCTGGTGCCGGCCTTAACCTTCACAGAAAAATTAGAGCTTGCAGGATGTCTTCTAAATGAGGCCAGCATTTCAAAGGGCTCACCAGWGTACTGCATTCAGAGAGACATAAAAATGCTAACCCCCTGCAGTAATCACAGTCCTTACATTTTTACAGACTACTAAAAACTTGTAATACTTCAATTATGAAAAAAATTTAGAGTGACAAAGAGTTGTTAACATAATTCTTAACAATAAAAAAAAAAAAGAATTTTGCAGTAGTTCATATGAATATGAAAACGTATTCGAACTTCAAACGCTTTTCCCTGGTGTCTCAGGATCTTGCTTCCAGCAAAAAGTTGGAGAGCTATGAGATCATTCTCCTATGGAAAGAATAAAGAAAAAAAGAAAAATTGACATAACACTTCATGATGTCAGGTGATTTGACTGATCACACTTGATAGGATTTGACATATCAGAGCAGCGTGATTCATGAGCTCAGAGAGAATAAGGACTTTTTAGTGATTTGTTCCCAACTTATGATGTGACATCAGTGCTCCTTGAAAGCTAATCCAATATACAGTAGGCATCCCATTTTCTCAAGATCCATCTCCATTTATACTGTTCCAACTAATATTCCTTACTAAGCCTTTAGACATTGGTCTGTTTAAAATTAAAACTTTTTTTTTGAATTATGAACATTTATCTCTCATCAGAGAAGATAAGTGTCCCTTAGGAGAGACATGAGAGAAAGATTTGCGAGATCTAACAGATTTGTACAAGAGAATCATGACAGGTATTTCATAATGGAAAGATCCTGAGAAAGATAATTCTTAGCATACAGATGAGTTTGCTACCTTAGCAGATGTTCACCTTTTAAATAAAAATATGCTTTTAAGAGACCCTCCAAAATGTCACAGTTATCCCCATTATTAAAAGATATCTTGATTTATATTATTACAATTGTTGAAACATTCCTAAGCAATAGGTTTTGAAAGGAGCACTTTACCTGCCCTGCAAGACATTTAATTAATTCCATACTTTCATTGTAGACACTGCAATTAAAAKAATTCTTGACTACCTCATGGAATTTTAAACATTTTAAAGAAATGAATTTGATATAAGATAGTGCGTGTGCAGTTCTGTAACTGGGTCTCCCAGCTGTGCAATAAATTGCTGGGAGAAACAATTAGCGTGGAGTCATTTGTTAGAGAATGAACCAAAAATGTATCTAAAAATGCCAGTACTAAATGTGCTGACAATTAAGAGCAAATTACTTAGCAAAGATGCCATGTGTTCATATGTTGCTTCAGCYACATGCATTTGATACCCAGTATCACATTTTGTTAAAGATGTAATTGCACATTTTGTTCATTTTTGTATCTGTACTGAAGGAAGGTGATACCGTGCCACCACTTTTTAGGCACAGTTCCCCACTGACTTCAGTTAGCACCACAACTTTTCATTTCAAGGGCAACAATATTTTAGTTAAATCTGACACAAGCCTTTTTATTAATTTTGACTATTTTTATCTTGTCCCTTCTCAAAAAAAAAAAAAAAAAAGGGCAACAGAATGAGAGAAAGAAGTGACTTACAGTGGAATTGAGTTACATGAAAAGATCTCCCAGGAGAAGTAGTAGGACTGTCATTGCCCGATCAGACAAAACCAAAACTAACCACAGCAATATTTAACCCTTGCAGAGGACATTCCTACTTTGGTTGGGGCTTTTAGGATGATCTACAGCAGTTCAAGCCCACACTGTGTACTCAGGAGAAGGGTTCATGGTAAGTCATGCCAGGTGTCAATAAAAACAACTAGAGAGTTACAGAATTTCTGAATCTGTTTTTACTTTAAAGTATACACAAAGTATACCTTTTTATTATTATTTTTGTTTGGGTCTTACACAGGCAATTTAATGATATTTAAGGATGGATAAACATTTTTTTTTGCGCGGTGGTACTGTACTAACCAGGAACTGACCATTTCCCCTCAAATAAGATATGACACATGGAATCTCTAGAAAAAAATTTCCTTCTCCCTTCGAAATCTAGAGAACAGGTAGCATTTTGAGAGAAAAAAATGGCCACATTTCAGCAGTTGTGCTTAGAGACATTCAGCCTTCTTCACGCTGCTAATATGAGCATGTTTCCATGGCCCTGAGTTGAAGGCAAGGAATGCCAAAAGCCGAAAATTGATTAATTTGCCATACTTGAAAGGTGCCTGGTGTTTTCTTCTTTTTTTTTTTTTTTTTCATTTTCTTTTCTTTCTTTTTCTTTCTTTAAGGTATATCAGGCAATGGGCTGGGAATCTGTTAAAAACAAACCAGGAGAACATATGCTGGCAGCTCTCCTGACATAACTCATAGATTTATTATTTCAGGTTATATCTTCATCATAAAATTGTACTGTTCATACTRAATATATGGCTTGTCTGTGGCTCCCAACTAACTATTTGTAAATATCATGAATTTGTAGAGAACACCCAGAACACCTTTACCTGCCATTACTCATTTATTCTGTACTGAATTTATTTCACCCTGCTAGCTCACACCACAGATAAATCTGTGGTAACATAATCCAGAATAAAATCAAGCGAGGTCATCCCTAAATGTGTTAACTTTKCGTTAGTAGGGAGTTGTTCATTTTCAGATATTCATTGTTTATTAGAAGCATTAAAAATATTTTATCATCCTAAATGCATTATTATCTCTACCTCCGCAAAGTTCAGTCTTACCTTTTGCCTCTGTCCTGTTGCTCAGATCTTGTTTCAAAACAGGCTTCCATTTTGAATAATGAAGCTGCAAAACGTGTGATGGAGAAAAGGGTCGACTAAACTTCTTTTATTTGTGCAAAAGACTTTCTAGCTAAAATGTTGGCAATAGTAAAGTCAACAAAATTATCTTTAGCCTCAGGCTCCTAATGACATACACTTTCCTGTCCTCTTAATCCCCTCCAACCCATTTTATAATCCATTTTCCTGCAGGGAAACCATTCTATCCAAGAACTTTATCCCCCATATAATGGGAATTTCTTATGCTTCTTGATTTGTTTGCTGTCACCCTTCCCTTTCCACTTTACTAACTTCAACAGCACTCATTTTTTCCTGGATTTTCTCCCGTTGCGCTTTCATCATCTCCTTTGGTCAGCCCCAGCCCTCCCTTTCCCTTGCACGCACGCTTCGTCAAGGACTTTACTCATTCCCGAGGATTTAGCTATAACTCTCTCCATGTGGACCTGGGAGAACTGCCCTCTTGCCCATGTTTACCTCTTTATCTCTCACGACCACTCACCATCACACTTCCACCSTCATTCAGATGTCTCCAGAAGCTCTTCCTCCTGTTCCTTCTGCCCTCATGCATCTTTACGGAGCTCCACGACATCTTCAAACACGACATCATTARTCATGTTTTTCCTCACTCTCTTTTTTCCTTTATTTCTGTCATTTCATTAGCAGAGAAGGACTTTACCAAGTCCTCTTTCACCTTTCTCATTTGGGATGAGTGCTCTGACATTTTCTGGTGCAGGGAAGAAGTCCTTTTCTTTATCCTGAGATTTTCCTGGAAAATACAGGTTGGATTCCTGGATTTTCTTCTTTCAAACCTTTCATGCTGCAGCAGAATTTAACACAGAGTGTTTCTTTCCATAAGGCTAGAAACATATTTCTGAGTGCAATAACCCCACATTGGGTACTGGCTGGCAGCTCTGAAAACTAAAATTCTTTACATCGCAGATGCAGCTTCTTGCTACAAATCCACCTTCAARTGTTCATTTCAAGAGGTCCTTCCTTTTCACCACAACCCTGAGCAGAACACTGTTAATTTTTGGCCTCTCTCCTAGTTCTTAGCAAATTCGAAGTGGTTAGGATTCTGGAGGCACCCATATCCACGTCCTGAGGAGCACTGAGGTGGCAGGCTAGTGGGGCCTTAACCTTTAGGAACTATGCTGAAAACACGGGCTAATTTCAGGCATAACCTTTGAAGGGCCATCAGATGGTGGTATCATTGGCTGTTGTCACAAAAAGAAATGTAGATAACGAATGCCCTACAAGGAGAAATGTTTGAATGATTTTAATACATTATGCATTTTTTTTTTAAATGTAGGCGATCATCTGCCAAAGGTTAGGTTGAGCCCATCATTCATTTCACTTGTGACCTGTCAAGCACATTAAAAGACAAACATCTCCTAGCAGAAAGCTAATGGCTTGGGCTAGAGCAGCTCCTCACCCTCCTGGTACTCTGCACCTCCCCAGTGAAAGAACAGGTCGGTTCCAATTATGACCACACAATCAAACGACCAAGTATAATTAAAGCAAGAGATTCATCATTTTTCTCCCGTGTTGCAGTCCTGCTTAAATATTGCCCACATGCCACTGTGTAATTAAGTACCTAACTGCCAAGCTCTCTTTCTTGATCCACCATTTCTCCCTTTATAACTCTCTCTTATCCATCCTGATTCACATGTTAATGTCACACTGGAAAATGGCACAGAATCAGTGTCTACTCCCACCAAAGCCTAGAGCAAATCTCCCACTGGCTCCATGTGTATCTGCTCACCTGTCTTTTAAAGTATGTGCTCCTGGTTTCATAGTAAAGGTTTTCTTTTTTAAAAAATATCTAAAACCTTAATTCTGCCAAATTAAAAAAAAAAAGTCTTTGTTGAATATCAACACATGCTACTCTTTTTGATAGCCAAAAAAAATTAAGATCCATTAACCCCAAACTGTCAAATCTGCTCCAGAATAACAGTTCCTAATGCTAAAGCTGGCTTATAAACTGGGGGAGGACAGATAAATTGTGTTTTCCCCCGGGTTCTCCCTTTCTCTTTTCCTTTCCTTTTCAAAGAGCCCTTCCCAAATAATAGAACACAGTGTTTTATGTTTCAAATGTACCATATGGCATGACGTGAGTGCAGTTTAATTACGTATTAGCATATTCTTACAACAAGGGTTGGCTGTTTAAAGCAGCTTGACAAAACCTGAATTAAAATATTTGCATGAATGCTTATGGAGTAAATCTGCCTTTGTTGCTACAAACACTTTCTTGACTAGTGTTGACTATGCTACATTTTTTTTGCTACATTTTCACAGCAGGACATTGTAAAACAGCAAGGAAAACAGGCTCATCCTATTTCTGGTTGTGATTTTCACTGTTAAGCTAAAGATCACTGAAATATCTGAATACCAGTAATTGACAGTTCTATGCGACTATATAATTTTCACTCTTTCAACTCATTTTGAGGTAAAAGAATAAGTAAAACTAGTGTTAAGGTCAATATTCCTTTAAATTACAATATAGTGAAATTTGCTGGTCAAGATTTAGTCTGCTTTCTRTCTCATTAAAAATGTTTCTTTACCAATACATTTAACAATCCTTATGCTGTCCTCAGCACTTGCAGATGATCAATGGCATAATTTGGTGACTTAAGAAGAAGGAAGCAATTAGTAGCAAATTTATATGAAAGATCTCTCTGAACGTGAACCCRCTCCCACACTTTGCCTTCTTTTCTGTTATTCCTCTACTGTTTCCAAAGCATCAAAGCATTTCCAAAGCATTCCAAAGCATTTAAATAATATCTTTTAAATAGAGCAGCCTAAAAGTACCTGCTCAGACTGCCTATACCTTGTCTGCTGCCCTATGGATGGTGCTGGGAATAGGCTTTCAATTGGGGACTGAAGAAGAGTTTTGSATGTTTTTGCAAATATTTACACCTGAGTTTCACAGAATTACTTCTGCTGATAATCACTCACACAAGCAACTAACACAAGGCTCAGACCCAGCATTTGTTAAGTGGTCCAGATCTTTCCTACACTGACAATTCAAGTCCCCAGTGCTCAATGAATTAGGGACGTCCTCCAACCATGCTCCTACAATCCTCTATCAGTGACACTTTCCTCACATTTTGTCTTGAATTGTTTTCATTTTGCTTCCCATGGGCAAAATTCATGGCTCTCCATGGCCTGGACAAAGCCTATATACCCCTGAAGCCTACAGAAGAGGGATTATGTGGAATTCATACGGCGCATTGGCTTGGTGCTGGCTCCGTGCACAGGGATGAATGGCATCCATGTCCAATTGAGGGTCTCTGCAGAATGCTCTGTGCAGTGATAAAGGCGACTCACGTTTCACGGCGATTGGTAGGCCAGCACCATCTGATCAGACTTTTCCCATCATTTCTTCCATCCACCCTTGGACCGAACATTAAAAATGTAAGAGGAGCACTCAAGAGTTTGTCAGTAAAATGTAAATATAATTCAGTTTGTGGGATAATTCCCATTTTAAGCCTGTTTTTATCCGCAGCTAATTTTATGAAGGCAAAATAAAAGCTGTCTTTTTTTGTGTGTGTGTGAAATGTATGAAAGTAATAGACTTTCTACTAGAGAACTGTGTGGGAAGAGAAGCACTGCTATTGGAAGGAGTCATCTCGTCAGGAATTATCAGCCATTTCAGGACATTCCCTTTTGGATAGTTGATGTGCTTAGTCCCAGTCGCAAAAATTGGCCATTTAAAACATTTTTTTTTTTCTCTTCTGTCCCACCTGCTTTCCCATTGTCTCGGGTTTACCCTCACTCAGCTGAAAAGTCACTCATAAACAGGGCAAGCAAAATTCTGTTTGTTTGGTTTTGCCTTTTGGGTAATATGGACATCTCTCTTGCTCACTCCAAGTGCTGTGCCCACYGAAAACAGCAGCGACATTTGTACAGCTTGATCTAAAATATCCCAGCTGTGCCTTATGAACCAGCATCTTGTGATTACTCCTTTTTTTTTTTTTTTTGCTAGGAAACCTGGTTACCTGTAAAATTTACCTGCCCTTGTGGCAGACAATAAAGCTTGTCAAAGAACTAATAGAGCTGTACTTAACAAGCAGCCACGTTATTGTTTGTATAGTTAAATAAAGTTTTATATCAGGCCAATGTTTCAAATGGGCTGTGCATGGGCTGTGGTGCCCAATCAGGAGTATTCAAAGCTTAAAGTAGGTTTTAATTTCTGAGACTTTTGGTTAAAACAGTGAAAATCTCACAAAGTCCATTTTTATAAAGATATTAGATGCACTTAAATCTGTCTTGGAAAATATGACTCTGAACTGAGACAGTATCCATGGATTCACAGAATCCCAGAGCCACAGAAGAGCTAAGGTTGGAAGGGATTGCTGGAGATCATCTCGGTCAATCCTCCTACTGAAGCAGGGTCACCCAGAGCACGCTGCCCAGGATCCCATCCAGTCACCTTTGGAATATTCCAAGGAAGGAGACTCCACAGTCTCTCTGAGCAACCTGGTCCAATTCCCTGTTACTCTCACAGCAAAGAAGATTTTCTGTCGTGGTTAGATGGATCTTCTTGTGTTTCAGTTTGTGCCTGTTGCTTCTCATTCTATTCATACCTGAAAGTTTGTAGGTGAAATTTCTCAGCTCCCTGATAAACTAATGGATTTGGATACGGTATTCTAGCTCTGGCCTTCTAAAAGGATCTCCTGATGATGTAAATTATTTGAGGAATATGGAGGCAATAATACTGAGTTATAGACCATATTTATAACTGTTGAACTATCAAACAAAGCCATAAATGTACATTCCATAGTTCCCAGACAAAAATAATCAGAGCCTGCTATTTCTAATCCATTCCTCCTTTCCCTCAGTGCTGATTAGATTGCATATCCTGGGAAGGATGAATTCAGGCTTTTCTGAAATTATTTCATAGAGGCTCATTTGTGATTTAATGCAAATATTTTGTAGATTTGAAAGATGTACGGCCCAGCTGTTCCTTCTGCATATGACAACTTTTGTCAAAGCTCTTCTGCAGGAAAAAAACAAAAACCCTCTCAGTTATTCCGTGGTCACGGGGTACTGTGGCCTTCTCAGGGCTTCAGCTTGAAGAACATCTCATTTTGCAGGCTCAGATGGGGGATAATTTTGACCGTCACTTATCTGACACTAATTCCGTGTTTAGAATACTGAGGGCTGGTATGTTTTTATCTCCTCTTTTAAAAAAAAAAGAAAAGACCTTTCCTGGGCCAGAATGAAATATCTTGTAATGAATTCTGATAAGCCTAGAGTAACTAAATACATTTCAAGGCTTAACAAGTAATTCAAATATCAATGTTTAAAATAAAATAATGCATAAGAATTTGTTTCTGCAAATATAAACCCTCCATGTGACCTAGCTGAACCCACACCATTGGCAATCATCCATATTTTCCTCTTAGATGTTGCATTTATGCTTCTAAACCAAGCGGCTGACACCAAGCTCTCTGGCTCCTTTTTCTTTGTACTGCTGTGAGCCTATTCACATGTAAATTAGCACCTCACTGCCTAATCCCTAATCTACATTGAAATCCAGGGTAGTCCTTTCAGATTTGATGTCTATGGAGTCATCCTTACCCTGCTAATGGCCGTGGGTGGTGCCTCCACAGTTGCCTTCCTTTCAGTAATCCACTGCAAATAGACGAATTACTTATAACAGAAGGGATGTTTTTTAAAAACGACAGTCTTTACCACTGTCTAAAGATATAGTGGTGCTCCTTTGACATCAATGTTCTGCCCAGCTTCATAGAAAACATAAAGCACTGTGTTCTCTTCCTTTTGGGAACAAATATAAGGTAGGGCAAAGGACAAAAGCTTGTCACATCACCAAAAGTCATAAAAGAACCTACGGATTCACATCACTGAATACATTATGGGAATCAGGAAAGCTTCAGCCTAATTTGATATGTATACAGAGGCCTTCACCTCTGCCTATTCCATATACTCTATTTGTAAAGAATTTCAGGACAAAACAAAAATATCAGCATACTCTGATATTTAAAAGTTTATATTCAAATTTCCAGGGTGTTACGGTTGTGCTGTAATCACCTCAAACCTGATCATTACAAGCTTGGGAAACTCATGGTTATATTCTACTTAAAAGCAATTAAAACACAGACAGATCTGGAAATACAGGACTAAATAACAGCAGCTTTGCCATTTCCTGCCAGTGACACGATGGAATAAAAAAAAATAGTTATGAGAAAGACAGATCTGTGGTTTTAGTCCCAGACAGACTAAACTGACTTGTAGTAACTTTGTTTTAAACACTTCTCTGATGGAGCAGAGTGACGACGTTGGGTATTTATCAACACACATTTACCAGAACTATAGGAAATGTTAACCAGATGTGGTTTTCCCTTCTAAAACCGTGACAGTGAGCTCAAGTAATCATTGATAACAAATGGATTCCTTCAAATTTAGCCAGCTCTGAGGAATTACATTCACTTGAACTGTATTGGAAGTTTAAGATATCTGCATTATCCTCTGCTAAGGCCTTCGAGACTAAAAWGACCCCATGTGTACTCCAATGTTTACTGATTTATTTTACTATCACTTACCAACTGATTAAAGGATCTGCTTGCAAACACTGGACAAAGTTATCCCATTTCCAGTACTGCAAGAGAAGGGAGGCCAAAGTCTGATCCCCATCATGAGCATGGGGGTGGGATCCTTTCTTCAATGATATAGCAGCATCCTGCCTTACCAACACTACCTGCTCTAAGCTATATGCTCTTTGCCCAGGATAACGTTTTCCTCACTTTTCTAGTGTAGATGCTGGCAGTAGGATCCAGTTCAACAAATAATATGAATGCTTTTTAGGTCTCTACCGGTTTGCTACAGTGAACTGACCTCGCAGAAAGTCAGATTCTGGGCTATAGATTATATTTTCTAAGCAAATAAATTAAGAAAATACAAACTCAAAGRAAAAAAAAAGGTAATAATTTACATGGGATAAGAACATGAAAAGGTCTGGGATATGTGTATATATATATATGCACCCTATGGGACTTGATTTCACCTGGTCTTACCTTGTACTGGTATTTCTTCAATGTGTTTTGCTGACTGTACTCTAATTGACCTGGCCAAATGCTGAAAGAACAGTTCACACAGCTCAAAATTAGTCTTGTTCTTTCTTCCTCATAAGCCAGAAGATGTTCAAAAAATTGTGGAAGCTAAATCCCATGGAACTGTACTCCATTAGATTTCAGAATTATAATATAGCTGGGAAAATTTCCCTTACTGACACATGAATAGTGCAAAAGCATGAGTTTTATTAATTCAATCTAATTACATTATTCATCCCTTATCTATGCAGTAAGTCAAACTTGCTGTTATGCTCCACAAAGACAAGAGTCTTAATAAAACCCAACTATTAGAGGTGTTGTTTGACAAGATGCAGCTTATGACAGAAAATGGCTTCCTTTCCTTGGAAATGATGTCACTATGATTGAATTTGCTGATAATTAATTGTAATTATTGTGTTTTGTTTCATGTAATGGCCTCTAACTATTTCCATTTGATTTCTGCAGTATATGTGTCAGGATGTACGAGCCAGTGTACGTGTGCATGCATTTTTTACTGGATCTCTCACTCAAAAATGAAGGATGCAAATCTTGCATGGATCTGTTTGGAAATGGTAGCCAGCTTTGTTGAAATGCAGAACATCACCCAGCTGGCCCAGTGAAAGTAAATGACACTTAAGCTTCCGAGTCTTTGCAAGTATGCTAGAAAACCATTTCCCTTACATTTTTTAATGCTTCACAGCATTGCTTCTAATCATAACTAACACTTACTTTGTGCCTAATGGGGCAAATATCATGTATGATGGCATTTTATCTGAGGTGGCATAAAACCAGTGCAAGAAATCATTAGAGAAAATGCAAAGCAAATGTGAAAAATCAGCAAAGTTTAGAATTAAATGTTCTCTCTTGATTTCATACATTCCTGGCATAATAATACTGTAGCATATCATTATCATTAGTTGTGCTGCTTGAATTAGGGTTATACAAACCGGTTGGGTTAGAAGGCGTTCTTGGAGGTCTGATTCCACCACAGCTGTCTYAGTTGAACTTTTATAAGATGCCCTGGAATGAAAGACAATATATCTGGCCATCAGTTTGACCTTTTCTTCATTTCGGGCCTGGGTTTGCTGCATAAAAAGATTGAGAGAAAATTTGCATTTCCAGTACTCTCCAAATGGAAATCAAAAATGTAAAAAATACTTGAACAGTCATAGATGATTTGCAACCTGCATGAAAGGAACTGAAGTCCTGTTACAACCGCAGTCCTGAATATCTGGCTGTTGCAGTCAAAATAACAGGTCTAGCTGGGAAATGAAATATATAACTATGATGATTTTTTTGTTTATTGGTTTATCTCAAATAGAGTTGAACTCTCATTTGCCCTCTTCTCTTTTCTCTTCTTTCATCTCAAAATTACTGGGTAGTTGTACTTGTGTCCAAAACCCTGTTTCATTTCATTCTGCCATTCCACAAAGTAGGCGTAGAGAGATGAGTTACTCCGAGCCCTGAACTGAAATTCATGTCTTCTGACAAGAACCCATATCCTTTCTCATATAGTCGTTTCAAAGTTAATCTTGCTTATTATATAAAAATTTAGTATGCTCATAAAACTAGGAACATTTGCTAAGAGAAAACCAAATAGGAAAAAATTAAAAAGACCCCAAAGGGTACCAGGCTTTTAAATTGCAGGTGCTAAATTACATACATTGCCAATATGTGTCATGAAACCTTTCTTCTGATGATGGGCACTGATTTACGCAAGGATAAAAATGTGCAGAATATGCCCAGGACATGAATATTTCCTGTCGTTCTTACACACACACACACACACACACACTGGGCATGTGCACAGACCAATGCACACAAGGCACTGGGCATTTTGACACGGCTTACCAGAGCTATAGATAGTCTGCCCGTAGTTCAGTGTCTGCGGCACAGACTGAACCTGCTGGGCTAACCAAGCAGTGGGACGCAGGGAGCCATCTCTCAGACACGGATTGACAAGAAGCTATAACATTTAACCAGGCAAACCTTATATGTATAGTGCAAACACATGCACGGCACAATTATTAGGGAAGAAAACATGCAAGTATATTGGTTTCATCCATTTGATGTTTGTACGTATATGACACATATATATTTATTTCTAATTCCTCATTTTTGTTTCACAGTGTTGGCTTCCGTGGCAGAGTTTGCATTGAACTGAGTTGTGGCTTCTGATGCAGGTATCCTTGAAACAGTAACTGTGGTGTTAGATGGCATGAGTAGTTTCAGTGAAGTAAGAGTATGTTCTGAAGAAGCAGAGAACTATTAAAAACCTTTATTTGTTTTGCAKGGAAATTTTATATCAAACAATAAAGCTTTTTTGTGGCAACAATATCCTTTATGAAGTTTTCAGAGATGAAAGTGTGAAAAACTGAAGAGACAGAGAGGAAARAGAACCTTTGGATATATTTCCTCCTTGCACACATTCTACTAATTTTATGTAGAAAAGACTTGCACCAGATCTATATTCTGTTATATTCCTAGGCATTCTCTCAAAAGGAAAACCAACAGCACAATGCAAATTTTTATGCACCTAAGTGATATGTGCTCAGAATAGTGATTGGCCCCCTGTGGTATAAGGGAAAAATGAAAATCTTTGCTAATTAGACACCTTTATAATAAGGAAATTTAATGGTTTCTGTTATGCAATCAAGAATGAGAATTTCTTTCATTACAAAGAGCTATTCTTCACTGCTATGCCAGAGCAACCACTAATTTTATTTTCAGATCAATAGTTTGTATGTTGAGTTAATAAACGTGAAATGTTAATGCAGTATCAAATAGCAATTTRGGCCTCTGGGTCCTAGGAGCATCCTTCTAATCAGCGCACTCTGCAGTGATATACAGGGCTTCCTWAAAGGACAGATGAATCATATAATACAGAGAGCTGCTGCTAGCTCTTATAATGGTTCCAAGTCGGATAGACCTCTTGAAAGAGAAGCTAACCATAAATGCTTTTTTAATCTTATTTAGCTAACAAAAATCCATGTAACTGCGAAACGTGTTTTCTTAAGAGGTATAATGCATATTTATTCTCTGTCCCAGGCTGGTTGAGCTAATAATTATTGCAATCAATAAGAAAGTCTTTCATCAGTATAGTTTTATTATAGACACTTTAAGGATCTTCAACTATCAGATGAACCCACTAACATCTTGTGGGTGTTTTACCAGCAATACCTTGCAAAAACTGCTTAGATGAGTTAACACTTATTTTCATTTGCAGCTTGTGAAAACCCTGCCAGATCAAGGGAAAGAAGAAGTATTTTATCTTGACGTTAGGATGGTAACTAGCAGGTTCAGTTTTCAAAGGCATCTCTTCACAGCCTCTGAAGTTACACAAGGAATGGTTGCATGCCAGCTTTTACATGCAGCTGAACTCAAAAACATGAATTTTACACAGGCCAAGAACTTTCATATGAAAACCAAGCTTGCAAAATTGCATTAAAATTTAAGAGAATACATTTGAAAATTTGCCCCTAATTGTCTAGTTTGCGGGGCTAGCGAGTGGATTCACTGCCAAAGTATATTTATGGGACACGTGAAAGTCATTGTTATTCTCTTTCTGCTTCTTGTGCTTTAGTAATTTGGGTTCCCTAACATTTTCCATATGTAGGCAATGGCAGCAGAAGGCCTCAATGGGAGGCCTTGTGCTTGTAGCTCTTTCTGACACCAGGTCGCTTCAAGAGGATCAGCAGCTCTCCAGATTTACTCTTTGACGGTGAGAAATCCCATTTGGTAAGACACATTTTAGATGAAACAACTAAATGTAAATGGTTTCTTGGTGCCACAGGGCTGCTGGCTTTCTTGACTACCCTGTAATTCCTACAGTGTTTTGTTATTTTATTTAGAGCCCGAGGACCTGGAACCAAGGGGATCTTGGCTTTTATTTTGATAAAACCAGTTTTCAGTCCTCTTCTTCATGAAGAAAAGCTTTAAAACGTAACCAAAAGGCATGCTGACGCCTTTGGAACTGCAGCGTGGAGCTTAAAACCAGAACTTCTAGTTTTAAAATTGCATCACTTCTACATTGAGCTCTTTTGTTTTACCAAGGGTATAATTTCTATCACCTTGTTGTTGTTTTTATTAATAGCAATGTTTCTATCTCAGTATGTAAAATAAAGTAATGCTTGAAGGCCAAGCAAGCTGTAGTTTGCTGACTGAGCTTTGTTTAAACACTTGCAAATTATGATCTGCCTCAAATGTGTTATAAAGATATTATCTAGAATTCCTGACGTAAAAAACAACGTCATTTTCTAATGAAAGCTGAAAAATAGAAATGTTGATGGAAGTGACACATTCATTAAACCTCCATGTGTTGCTGCTGCATGTTTTCCCTCCTTCCTACAGGACAAAAAGAGGTAAAAAGCTTCTYACATCCGCCACGCAGAGTATTTGTATTTGCAAAGCTGGAGTCATTTTAAAAGCATTTGGTCTGTTTCTGTTCAAATTATAAGCATCTGTTTGCGAATCAACAGAATGGCACTTGGCTCACTATGTACCTGATAGCATATGATAGCTGAATCAGCATGATTCATGATAAATAAGTGCAAATTACTTATACCTTGCAATAAGCAGTAATGTGGCACGTATTACATTGTGATATAGGCCAAGTTAAATGAAAATATAATAGTTGTGAGTATATTTCTTTCTTTTCTTAAGCCTGGAAGTAGGCAAATAGCTACTAAAGAGGGAGAATCTCATGTACAGGGAATATACAGCACGCATAGGTTTGTATCCGTAAAGATCATGTAAAAATACATGCAGAGACAGATCATATCAGATAGATCTGAAGCACGAAGTACTACTAATTCAGTGTTATTTTTGTAAATAGATAMAATTCTAGCACAGCTACCAAAACAATACATCGACTACCCGTGTGTTGTCTATATGATGATTGTTTGGAGCTTGTAACAGTGGTAATGGAAGATTCTGTCAACGGCGCAACTTCTCCCCTCTGATTGACTATATGAATGGTCACATAGAGTTCAGAGGTCAAATTCAAGACTTTATGGCAAATCTGAGAAAAATTRCCTTTCAATTTAAGAGTCCAGGAGGGATACCGCTACTGCCATAGTCATTTAGAATATCAATGTATTGTATATGCCAGCAGATGCATTGCTATTATCTTAAAACATAGACTAATGACAAATTTATAAAGACAGGAAAGAAGTCAGCAATATGGCCTAAGGTCAGCAAAAGCTATTTAAAATGTTACAGATTTTCCATGGAGATTTGAGGCTAATATTACCACCAAGCACGGTTGTCTATGCAAGATGAATCTTTGGATAAAACAATGATTCTCGGTTATTTATCCACTTAATAGTAACATTAATCTCCAGTTGAGCTGTATGGGAAAATATCTTAACCAGTGGCTAGCAGTGCCGCAGATCGCATGATCAGGCACTCTGTAAGTACTCCTTTTTCTTATAATTCAAGGAAAACCCTTTAATCTGATAATTTAAAGTCCTTTTCGTACCTTTTCTTAAACTATGAAATAAAAGCCCATGGTTAGATCTTCCTGCTTAGCCTAGCTTTTCTCTGGGGGCCTTCGTTATTAAATATATAAGGAACGTAGGCTCTTATTTTGCATTCTTGTGTTTTATTGTGTGTGAGAAAGATGCCTGAATGCAAGTAAAATGCTGGTTAGGTGGACTCCAGCCCCAAATACTTTCATGTTTTTACTTAATGACCTAGGTATTCACAGGATGCTACTGGTGTGTAATTGAAAAACAGTGATTTATTATTTATGAATTACTGTATTCTAATTAGACCTAGACAACTCATAATAGTTCTTTTGAATGTCTATGCCCTTTACACATGTGCAAAAGAGTCTTCATACATCACTTCCTATCACAGGCCTTCTGCCTTACCAGGTTAAATCCTGGCACAGTTTTTCATAGCAGATATACGCTTTAGGTCTTGCAGTGTCTGGGTTCATTTGAGAACTTCTTGGACCTTGCTTGCATCCTTTGTAAGAATGAGATATTCRCACTCTGAGAAATAAGTCCTTAAGCATCATGTTGTGTGTAAATAAGGTTAGTCRCTGAAAAATACTCCTGATCATTCATTATGTGTCTTTTATAAAAAGTATTCCTTCAAAAGCACCTTTCAAAGAAACATCCTCAGGAAACTGTCCTGGCATTGCACTCCTCTATAGCCAGACTTTGCAAGAAGACAGAGGCAGATATTGTGGCACTCTCTCCTCACATGATGAGATTTCTCCCTTTTCCCACAGTATTTTTGTTGTGTTTTGTTAGGACAGACTTGCCTTGTTTAGAATCAATCCTCATTCAAAAGCCCTTGCCATCACACCTGGGATTCTGCTGCTATGCAACTTTATCACCATTTTAAAGACAGAAGAAAAAGCACTGMAGAAAAATTCCTAAAGGTTATTTTTGAGCAATAAAAGAAAGAGAAAACTGGCTTTTATATGCCAACTAGGAGGAAAAAAGGAGCCAAACATTACAACTAGTTTATCATAAAATACAGTACATCTTGCTAAAATGCACTTACTGGCAAAAAAAACCCTGTACCCCCATCCTTCGACATATTTGTAGGGAAATAGAATGAAAATACAGCCTATTCAGTAAACTATAATTTCATAATAAGAACAAAGCTGCTGCAATTACTTTTCTATCAAGCAATTCTATGGATTTATACTATCACTTAGCAAGTGGCCTGTTGACTTTCAGCCATTGTATAGTTCTGTGCTTTGCAATGTGGCTGTCTTTAAGATAAAACATTTACTTGCTGAGAACAACATTATACTATTTATGAAACCATATCTTTCCAACAGCCAAACTCAGCAAGATTTTATTGCTCTCTCCACCTGTAATTGCAGAACTGCTGACTCATCAGTCCATAATCACCCTTTGCCAAAGAACTGTCTCACTAAAATTCTCAAAAAGAGGCTTGTTCTCTCATCATTCCTGCAAGCATTCCCTCCCACTTCCACCTTTTTGGGTAGTAAAAGAAATCTCTCAAAAGATTATAATTAATTAAAGTTCAGATTAACACCAGAGAAACATCTGTGTAACAAACACTCCAGTGCCGTGCAGATCAAAAGAATGCTTACTTTTAATAATGTGAAGATCGATTAAAATTCATTAATACCTTTAAAAATTTATAAGAAGTTTAACAGTCAGTTTAATTTGTCTATAATGTAATAAAGCAAAACTTCCTTCAAAGACTGAGACTGTTTCCTCTGTTTTTCCTTGTTCACTCCTAAAGAATATTTACTACCTAACAGACTTCTACCTGGCAGCTTTTCCCCTTTAAATCTTTTGATAACTGACATCATCCATTAGTTGTCTGGAATATTTGTTAAGGACTCAGACATCTGTGAACCCAAAATTTCTCCTGTTTATTCCCTGCCATTTTTAGCCTGAGAACAGGAGAGAAAGCCTTGCTTCTGTAATAACTATAGCTCTATATTAATACAGGACTGTAGTCAAGTCATGCTTYGGGATTTTAGTGAATTAGTTACAAGGATCTGAAAGGAATACCCAGCACTCTGGTATGCAACTGGAATTTGGGGTGGATTTTTCTTTCCCCCCTCCTATTTAAGCATCTGCTCTGGCTACAGCTGGGGTTGGGACAACGCTAGATAGCATTGGACAGCACTCTGGGTCTCCTTTCTGAGATTTCCTGGTACCCAGGACTTTGCCTTGTTCAAAGTCAAACAGGTACCTAGAGTAAGACTGAGGGAAGGACTGGCAGGAACCCCATTTTTTTTGCAACATGGAATATAGGTCACCTGTCAGAATAATCTGAATTTAACAAATTCCCTGCCCTGCAGCAAGATGAACTGTTAAACTAAAGAGCATGGCAACATCTGCAGAGCAGTAAATTCATGTTCTTCAGTAGATAGATAGCTGGAAAGTCCACCATAAATATCTCAGACTACCCGTTCCCTGCTTATGGCATATGATCAGTGTATGACCGACGAASTGAAATACTTCAGATTCACCAATCTGTCAACAACTGTACTAAAATGACTGCAGAAGGTCAAGCTGAGCAATGCAAAAACTTCCCCGTGTCCAGTGGCTTGGTGAGTTTGGGGGATTTGTGCAACAGAATTTTAATCTCTTGTTTGTGTTTGCAAGGGAACAAAAATAGCATCATAGGACCAAGGAAATACCACGGTGGAGCTCAGAACGGATGGCTCARTAAATCCATGATCCTGACTTCCGGAAGCATTGATGATGCTAGAACATGTTGTTCCCCCTCTTCTTTTCTTCTTTTGCAACAGATCATGAAACTGTTGCATRTAACTAGATCGTCAGGATGGATATTTATCACTAAACTCAAACTAAGGATTGATTATTACCCTGAAGAGTGTGACCTGCCTTTTAAGACAGAGTCACRAGCTCCTACTAGAGCAATGGTTGTGCTTTTCAGACAAGCTGYGTCCTACACTGGAGGAGTGTGTGGAAAGGTAAGAGCATAACCTTGTCTTTGACCCACATGGTTAAGTTAGAGCAGCTTCTCAATTGCACTATTCAACATCAAAGTCAGCGTCATAGAAAACAGGACCTTGAGGATCATCTCTGTATTTCTCATGCTCCTTCATCCTCCATCCCTTACTGGGATTGTATCTTGGTTAGGGAGGTATTTGACTTCTATAATTCTCTTGCCTGCGTTTCTCTCACGGGCTGAGATTCATTGTCTCATCCCCTCCTGCAAAGCCAACTTACATTTCTGTGGTACATGGCTTGCGGCACATTGTCCAATCGCTCGAGAGAAATTTTATCAAAAAGCAAACTCTGCAAGGCAAATCCTAGTGAAGCGCTAAAAGGCACCTAAAGAGGAGGAAAAAAAGAGCTGGAAAAGTATGCCTGGGGTCAGATTCTCAGCGAGTAAAATCTGCTATGTCCTCATTCTCTTCGAGTGAATTTGCACCAGCAGAAGATTTGACCCATGCATTAAAAATGTTGGGAAAGCTAGTTTATTAGTTATCTCAGGTAAATGGAAAGAATGAGCAGAAATGAAAGACAACACCCTTTATTTGACTTCTTCAAAACATTTTTAGGTTTTATTGTTAATAAGATTAAAAAGGAGATGAGCAATAAAGATATTGGAGCCRAGTTTATTATGAGAAAAAGTACACTTCAGGAAGAGTGCTCTCCCACCACTTAGCCCAAAAGTTTGTGTACACATCCCTCCATTCACATTTTTTTTATTACTGTTTGCCTAGGGGAAAAAAAAAAGTCCCTGTTCAAAGAATGTGAGCGGGAGTGCATTGCCTCCTCTCTCCAGGTTACTTGAGATGCACTGATCCACGTATTTCCCATAACTTTGTAATTTTCTGCCAGTCATGATTGTAGACCCTTCAGTGAGCGAAACTTAATACTTCCCTCGAAAATAAAGCAAGTCATCTGACAAACTGTGTCCCTCCTGCCTTTTGTGGGCCATCCAGCGACTTTATTTTACTGAGGGAACAAGGGGAAGTTTATAATAGGATCAGTTTTGTTTGCAATTTGTTTCTAATAGATGCCAATAAGCCGGTTAACTAGGCTCTAGTTAATGGAAATTTTATTGTTTTTCCCCCTGCAGTGCACATGACCTTTTCTTACAAGAGTTTGTGATTCTTGAAAACATGTATCTGCTGCCTTGCCTCGGGGCTGCTTACAACAGCAGGGATATGACCATAGGCTCTTCTGAACTTGTTCACCAGCCCTCTGCTTTGAGTAGACCAAAATACTTTGATCATCCTGTCAGTGGCAAATTTACAGCAACATTCTGGCTTTTGTTCCATGTGTATTTCTCCAAATATAATATCTCCCTCAAGAAATCAATGATAAGCTGTTAAACTAAAGAGCATGGTAACATCCACAGAGCAGTAAATTAATGGTCTTTTGTGGATAGATGGTTACAGATTTCATCATAAAAAATGGATAAAAGATTACATATCACACAGAGCGAAACTTTTAATAACTCAACATGACTTTTCTTAATGGGTTTTATTCATTTTAATCATTATAGTGTCAATGATGATTATAGCCTTATTAGATTCTGGTGATTGAGGAGCCTGTTTATGAGATATTGAAAATCTTACCCTGTTCGGAAGTGTAGTTGCAGTCTGTATAGGTTTGATGTGTAACTTCATCTGCAGAGGTAGGGCTTGCCAGAAGAGTTCCAATTAATACTTTTACTAAATTGCTCCTGTCTGTAGTGACCTAGGTCACAGATGACTTAAGGATTCCACAACATCAGCTTCTCAAAACAGTACACTAGCAAGCGTGTAAATCAAGGAGAGCTGAGGAACTGAAAAAAAAAGAAAAAAAGAGAAAAGAAAGGGGGAATCATATGGCAAAAAACCCCAATCTTTTTTCTTTTTTTTTTTTTTTTTTTTTTTTTTTTTTTTTTGTTTGTTGACATCACTTCTCTGTTGGTGCCCACTCAACAATCTATGCTTAGCAGATGCTCATGAAGTTCACTCATAAGCCTGCTAAAATTTCCCTGCATCTTTTTTTTTTTTTTTTTCCATCTAGCAGCCACACAAGAATCTAGTCTTAGGATATCACTCTAGACTAAGTCTTCCTTTCTAGTAATGAAGCTTTTCACATAGCCTTGAGCATGTGCAAACACTCACACAGTATGCATGCCCTTAGTACTATCAGGAGCATGAACAGAACAAGCAAATCAGATCACCACTTGCAACACTGTTCAATTATATTTGCAATCTGAAGGAGAGTTCTTGGATCACTTTCTAAAAAATAATTTGCAGACTGCATAGCTATCCCAGCTTCATTACAAAGAACATGAACTGTAGAAGATTAGATCAAAATYAAATCTGTCTAAATCAGTCTGAATTAATTCATCTTTCGCATCCCAAATACTATCCATGCCCTTCCCTCCTCCTGCCTTGTYGCCAGCACAACCAGACTTGCAGGGCTCAGGCTAGCCGGATTCCCATCCTACTAGGATAAGGTGCCTGTCTTRGTCACGTCTGCCTGCTATTGAGTTCCAAACCAGTAAGATTTTCTGGATCCAGTAGGGTCAGAATAGGGAGCACTGGTCTTAAACAATGGCAAAGGAGGTTTAGACTAGACACACCAGGAAAGAGCAGTGTAGTACGGGTAGTTTGGGATTATTATGGGTCATAGGAGGGTGAACTAGACAATTTTCAAGGTCCCTTCTAACCCAGTTTTTGATGGCTTTTAAGACTCTCCTTTTTTTTTTCCCCATAAGCTTGCTTATGGAGGGATTTTTGTGAAGTTCCAGATCGTCAAGCAGATTATAATTTACTTAAACTTATCCCAGTTCTTCAAGTTGAGTGCTTCAGCTGCTGCATTTTCATTTCTATATATTCAATTTGCATCAGCTGTCATGAACTGGATACTTGCTTTTTTAAATCACTGTATTTGTTACTGAATAGCTGTACTTGCAACAGAGAAAAGCAAAAAGATCATCATCATTACTAAGAAACGGTACCACAAATGAATGCCAAATAACCAACATAAAAAATTGTCTGTCAAAAATTCACAAACTCGGTCAGCATGGGGTTATAATCACATACAACAGTTATGTAGATCTCTTGTTTGTTCACTCTTCTTTTATTCCATTTGCATTACAGCCAAAATGCTCCACCTGCAAGACCAAGAGGCTAAGTGAGCTACTGTGTACTTTATTCTTATAGGTTTTAAGAGCTGGCAGAAGGCACGGTTCAGACTTAAAGCCCACTGATGCTCACATTCTTTTCTGGTCTGCCAGGTGCCGTGTGTTGCCTCAGACAGTCAAGTAAATGCCATTCTTATTTTGCTGTATTAGGCAACACACATGTACACGATCAAGGCAAGGGAACAGTCAGAATTACCATTTCTTTAGCTCATTCGCTTAATTCATCACAGTCATTTTTTGCTAAGTATACTGTGAAGGTAACAAGTATCTTGAAGAAGGAGAGGAAAGGACAAAGCATAAAGCAATTTGTTTTGGAAAGCATTTGTTTTGGAAATGTCTGGGGATTGTTTTTTTTATTAAATGCACCAGTCAGTAAGCTGCAATGCAGACTTGGTAGCTGGGACAAGCCAAATAAAGCCACATGCTGCTTTTCAGTACCCACCTTTCTTCAGGACAGGATTGATTATTAATCCAAAACGGGAGACTAAGGTTTAMAGTAATGGTTAAAAACCATCTTTCTAGCTCTGCACAGATGAAATGTCAGAAAATTCAGCCTTCCTCCTCCTTGATGTTGCTGTCTGGACCATCTTGTAAGCTCTTTCCTAATCACTTCTTTTTCTCTCTTCTCTATTTGCTCATATTTTGCAGGGTGGCTGCTATACATGGGAGGTCACACAGCAAGTAACAACTATAGCTGCACCAAATACACCTGACAGTTCCCGGGGTCCCCTGTACTGGTTGCAGGAGCAAACAGACTTGCAGCTCGCGGGGCTGCCGCRCAGGCCCATCCAGATCCACTTCTTTTCCTGCCCTTGCACCGCWAGGCAGAGCGCTCCCTCCCAAAATGCACTAACTCCCTTGTCAAGTTTCACACGGAACGCCACAAATTGGCCCCCACAGAGAAAAGTGGAGAGATTGCTACAGGACTCTAACAGTAGCATAAAAACCAGGGAAAGCACTCCTCACTTCTGGAACCATCTAYTGAGCACTATACGCTTTGTCTCCATCGACACCAGGAAACTTGGCATTCTGCCGTCAGAGGAYGGACCAAGTTTCTCTGCATCTTTATGCCCTACGTTAAGGTGTGCAGRACTTAGCCAAACACCCTCATGATGCTGACGTCTGCCTAATGTTGCCATGTAGGGACTATCSGGGGCACTCTGCAGCACGTGCTGCAGAACAGCTTCCTTTTTGGGTGCTGTATTAAGGGACTYGTAATGCAAGCAAATAAATCATGATTTATCAAAGTGACTGGTCAAAGCTATTAAATTAATACAGAATAGTATCAGTAGTAAATTGTATAATGAAAAAAAAAAACAAGACAAAGGCCTAATCTCTTTAGAGACAGATTCACCAAAAATATCTAGCCCAAATATTACGAGATTTTTACAAAGGCCAAGCAGCCTATCCCAGTTCCTGGAATTTGGCTGATAGGTTCATGGATCCACCTTTTTTTTTTTCTTTTATTGAGGTAATAACTAATCGTTTCTGCTCCATACCTTTGTCATACGTAATTGCCAGTTTATTGTTCCCTAAGGTCAGTTTTACTAAGACTTTTAAAAAGCTGAATTTAAAATGACTAATGCCGATTAAAAGTAGAAATTCAAGGTTGCAAAGCCTATCACAGCCTTATGCCATTTCCGGTGGCCGTATTTTAGGGTAATTAAGAGCAGATCTCCCTGTAGTGCATCTTTGYAAAGTAACTGCAAGTGTATTACAGCACAGGCCTGCCTTGTAAATACTCACACTTATTTGTGATGTGGGAAGATTTTCCTGGCTTTTTTTTCTATACATTTTTTTCACTTCTGAGTGTATAACAGATAAGAGTTAACTAGTTAACCATCACCAGAATTAYTATAAACTGCTTCCATACAAAGAGGGAGATCAGGGTTTACACCACGTCCTGTAGGGGTGGTTCGATCCGACCCATTCTCACTCAAGCAAGGCTGATGCAGTTACTGCTGTGGGTGGCGGCGGCTCRTCTGGAGCTCAGGATGAGACCTTAAACCCAGAGCTCGCTATGGGGCTGCACAGRATTACTTTCAAACTCAAGTCTCAGACACTTCTGAACGTTTTCCAGTACCTGATTTCCATCTAGGAAATAAGGACTCCTATTTTATAAAGGCARCAAGAGATTTTGCACGCCTGAAATTCTTTAATTGTCAAAAGTTGGTTGTAAGTAAACCCAGCCAAGTTAATGAGCCCAGTCCTTAGGCGAGGAACTTAACATAGGCACCAAGTTTTACATTTCAGCAGAGCTTGCCAAATCTCGCCTATTTCTGCTTTTACTCTAAGGATTTTACTTTTCAACTATGAATTCACAGCTGAGAAAAATAAAGGTACGTGTTAAATGTTTCTGGAAAGAAATTACTCAGGCTATGAAAGAAAGCTGGCTAAAGAAAAATACAGGGGAAATACTATCATAATTATTGTGATTTTTTTGCAGCTCTATGATGCCTCTTTTTAAAGGTACTATAAATATGATTCAAAACAGGTTCCCATTACTAGGAAAGGTCAAATCTCAGAACAGACTCACAAAGTAAGGCCAGCCATTTGTAAATAAGGGTTTATGGAAAACCCATAAAGCACCTAAAGTGCCAGCTTATGTAATGTATCTAACGTAATAAACACTCTAGGAGAGGAAAAAAAAAGCAATTTCTTATCATAAAATTTTTGAAAGTAATTGTGACTTCAGAAATGTAACAAACTTCATGACCCAGAAGGATTTGCCACAAAGCCCAAACATTCAGGAGACCTTGGCTTGGTGAGAGGAGACATTTTAGCATATTCCACAAGGTGAATTAATACAAGCCTATATTGAGAGTGCTCCAAAGCTGTGTAAGAGTTACCTGGCACAGGCACTGTTAGATTCAYGTTACACGTTACTGGAGAGACAACTGCATGGGTTTAGATTTACTGCCAACAATACCGTCCTGCCAGAGAGACCAAGCAACATGGGAGGAATGGAGAATATCACCCATTTCTGCCACAGAGACATCTTTTAAACTGAGTCAGTGAGGACGCCTGTCATCAGTGGGTGTTTGGCACTGAGCTCAGCTTTCCTGAGCAAGGATATTCCCGCAACAGTTACCCAGTGATATACAAAATACCTATACAGAGGCACTTGCTTCCACACTCCTCCATTGTGCTGTTTTTGGCACGCTCATTGCTAATTTGTGATTAACAAGGATTAGGTTGTTTTCACTTTGTAAGAGCTATTTATAGTTCAGGAGGAGATCCTCCCCCCYGCTCGCCCCTGCARCGTATCAATGGCATGATTTTAGTCCTACCATGAGCCTATTATACRGTCATGTATATGACTCTAATTAAAGAAAAAAAAWTTAAAAAAAGAGCTGATTGTGAARCAGAAAATGCTAACTAAGAGCATACGTACGGGACACTGCACTTAGGCAACCTGAATTTCAGCTAGGAGAACCAGAGCCTGACAAGACTTTGTATGATACACTCACAACATGTCTCACTTAAGTGACCTTTTTGCAATGCATCTAGCAGTTCCAAAACTCAGCGAAACTATGTGGGACAGGAAGCATAGAATAAACCTGAACTTGCAATAATAGTAGAACCAAATGGCCACTCTTCCTGCTCCTGAACACAATGGGAGTTTTATTACCGAATTCAGTTGGAGCAGGAACAAGCCTGGAAAATAATTGTCTACGATGGAATTTGGCTGGGATATCACAGTTAAAATGCATTTGAAAATGCACAAGATGGTGTGACATGGGACAGTGCCCGTAACAAATTAGCTGGGCTGTATTCTAAGTGGCCACTATACAATCTTGATTGAGGATGAAGTTACTAAATATGCTGAATGTTGGGACAGCTGTGCTCTCACTGAAAAAAAAAAAAAAAATAAAAGCTTTTAAAAGCTGGATGCTTGTGAATCTTCAAATGGGGACAGAAACAGGGGTTCAATCTGCCTTTGTCTATACTGTAGTTCCCTAAACAGGATACAACCAAATGAGAGGCATTTGGGGTCTATGCAGAATTACTGCAATATACCCTGATTGCTGGCAGTAGCACCTTCCAACAGAGCATGGTTGTGCTCAATATAACACATGGGAAAAAGAAGAAGAAATATTTGTGGATTAGAAAAAAGGTGTTATACATGAAGTCAAGAGGCATAACAATCCTCCAACTTCTTCTGTAACACYGAAACAAATGGGTTTACCTCTGTATCTTGATGTGTGCGACAAAAGTCATCGGCCACAGGTCCATAAGCTAGATGAGTAGCAARCTACTGATATGAATGATCCTGATCTTTTTCATAGGCCAAATGTACGCATTAAGGATGGGATCCATGTGGTGTAATGTCACCGGTATAAACATCAGGCTTCTAGTCTAAGGTAACCATGGAAAGACAGTCATTCATCCCATTGCAAGAGTGGTATGAGAAGAGGTGTGACCAAGCGCTTTCTGGAGACGTCTGTCTCCTTGCAGGGACAACTGGAGGAGTCTGCAGCTGAGCTGCCAAGCTTCTTGACTGCTCCTGGTGCACGGGAGGCAACCAGASAGCCTGCACAGGGCCTGCCTGGAAGCGTCCGTCCCCCTGTGCACGCTCTCCCTCTCTGCTGCAGCCTTGGGCTCTTCAACAGGCAGCCCGGGTGGGAGCAGCTTCCTGCTGAGCTCCTGGGCTTTGCCTTTCCCAGCCCTGCTGTCTTCGCTCCCACTTGACTGGGGCCTGCAACTTGCTATGCCTGCCCTACTGCTGCAAACTTGTGCTGCTCCGCTGCAATTTCTCATGCTTCTTCCTCCTTCCTGTTGTTGCCTTTCGGCAGATGAGGTCCATTCCCAAAGCTTTGTTTCTTTTGGGGTCAGATAGCCTCTTTCCCTGACATTGCTCCTTAAAGGGATGCAGCAGGCTTTGCTGGAACCATATTCCTCTGTTGAGGCTAGGAGAGCATTGAGAATAAGCATGGGGACAGCAGAGTGCAAGAATCTTTTAGACAGCTCTAAACGTCCTTGACAGTCAATGTTTTGGTTCTCTTCAGTCCCCTTCTTCCAGTTTCCAGTTCCATGTGTCCCTTATGTGTTTCTCCGTTTGCTTCTCCTATTTTCCCTTGTTCTCCCCACCCATGCCACCCTGTCTGCAGTTTAAGAGTCTTGAGGTCTCCTATGATCCAGATATGTCAGAGTCTTCTACTTCTGTGATTTTTAAAAAATCCTAGAGCCCAGAAAAGTCAGTATCATGCCAAAGTCAGTTATAAAATGGCCATTCTTTTCATGTTACCAGCCTTTCCTCAACTTGATCCCTCACTGTTTTATCCTCTTAGGAGCTACTGCAGAGATGTAAATCTCACCTAACTTTGATGTTGTGAATACAAATGCTGTTTTTATTATTAATATTCCAAAAGGGTGCTGTATCATGGCAGATCCTGCTTTCAGCGGTTAGTCAGCAATGGAAGTGGTGTTTCGGAGGGGTTTCTTGTTTTCCAGATGCTCAATTTGCTTTGATATCATTTTTTGAATGTGGTCTTACTTTTGTGTGCCTTTTTGATTAGTTGTTCACTTAATTATTATTCCCCTTCACTGATAATTTCTATACCTGTACTGTGTATTTTCCTGTACTTGGTAAAATATGAAACATGGAGAAGAACCATTAAGCATAACCCAATATAATGCAATGCACTTTAAGAAGCAGTTGTACTTGTTCATTTGCATTCTTTATTGCTTACTTTTCTTATAAAGCATTAGGAATTRTGTATATTACTATTTGATTTTATTACTTAAGAGTTCCAGCCATTCTTATTGAAGATTAAGTCACTGCCTTCCACTTCACAGAAGAGAATTCAGCTTTCAGAGAAACAARTTCAGTATAAATGGGTTCTGCTGGATTTCCAAGTCTCTTGCCTAGATTGGAGCAGGATTTTAAGTTGGGAAATGACATATCTGAGCTGTGATCAGTTGTGCTATCTAGGCAAGTCTATTTAAAACCACTTTCCATTTTAAATATAGCAATAAAATACCAGACTAGCAAACCTTCTTGATAAGGGTAAAAGCAATACATCCAAATCCAATCTAAATTTGACATTGCCTAGAACAAGAATTCACATTGATAAGTCAGGACTCATTTACAGGGCCATAAATGGGCGGGTAGCTATAATTTGGGTATTAAACTTGTAAAATATATTGATGGCATGCAAAGGCTAAATAAATAATTTACTACAAGAAAATTGGAAATCTTTACACAGTACTTAATTGGCCAGCCACTCGCCCCTGTTCTTGACAGCTTCCTATTTTGCGTTCTTTTTTATTTTTCACACACTGAAATTTCCCCCATGTATATTTTTCTTCCAACTGAATGTTCTTAAGTTGCTATATATATGCAAGCAACCCGTTTGCATCTTTGTTTAGTCAGTCAGTTACATGTTTTTGACATTTTCATTTTTTTAAGCATGAATGAATTAAATGCCTTTTCTGTGTGTGGTTCAGCTGATATTGTTCCTAAAACTAAAGAGAAATTGCCTCAGTGACCAGCCTGACTTTGAATGTTGGTTAAATCCTCTTTCCAGGGCAAAGCTGATTGAGACACCGTACGGCATGATAGGAGCAGCTGAGAACTTTATATGAGCACTGAAAAGTTCTCATGGCCATCTCATTGGCCAGGGTAAGTCAGGGTTGTTGCAATACAGCCAATGAATTTTGGTTTTAAAGGAGTTCTGCCATCCACAGATATTGCAAATCTGGTTTGGAGATTCCCGATAGGTTTTCGATGGGCCCTGCCCTTCAAGGCACCAAATGAGACATAAAMCAGACTTACAAAAATAATAAGATCTTATTTTTAAATCATCATATTTGCTTTTTGTTACATTTCTCCTCTGAAACCAGACTACAACCATATCATTTTTTTTTGCAGTCTGGAGAAGCAAAGCACGCACCTCCCAGCCCACTAGCTACTGTCGTTTCCTTGGGGATCATCTCACACATAAACACACTYGTGTTCCTGTGAGGGTCTTGGGCTGGCTCTCAGTCTCCATATTGGAGTAGTGAGAGGACAAAAGTGTTTTTTTCTTTTCCCTGTTATAGGTGCTATGGTGCAGCTGTGGTGCTACTATGGGTAGAGGAAGTGCACTCAAATTCAGGTTCCTCCCGTCTTACCTTTTGGTTCATTCTTATCTCTAGCACTTCACAGAAACTACTGTGAATAAAGAACTATGATCTAGAACACCAGAGACGGTGCTTTTTCATGCACACGTCTCTGAAGAACTTCCCAGAGAAGCTACACCTTATGCCAGCAGAAGAGTTATTTTTTTGGTATAGTCGGTACAAGCTTCTCAGCAAGTATAATGACAGAAGGATTTTGTATTTTTGATAGGACTAAATACCACAAGGATGCCATGGAACCCTAACTTATACATTGGGCCTAAATCTAGCACCAGAAAATATGAAGGAGCAGATGAGGACGGAGTGCAGGGGACTGAGGGCAGCCGGAGCAAGAGCTCTGTTCAGCTGCCCTGGGCCGCTGCCTTCAGCTTCCCTGTCGTTACAAGCACTCCGAGACTCCCATCTTATTCCACTTTCCACCTGCCCTCTGGAATAAATTCCTTCAAAAATAGTGGTTATTTTTTTCCCCTCAAAATATATCCATTATTTCCTCAGGAATGTCACCTTCTCTACCCAGCTGGGACCCAGCTCCTTCGGCCAGGCTGATTCCAGCTCTATGGCCACCGGGAGTCTGGACTTAGCTTCAGGATGAAATACTGGATGAAATACTGAGGAGAAGAAGTCCTCAAGTTCCTTGGGTGGTGATAGAGTGGGGTGTGAGTGAGGGGCTTCAAGAAAGAGTTGCTGGACCCAGGGTGAGATGTAAAGGCCTCTCGGATGGAGGAGGGAGGGTATAAGCTGGGTGAGGGAGCCAAGCCAAGGCGCAAACGCAATGCTCTGCTTTGCATGTGTGCAGTTTGCTGCTGCCGGAGGGAGCAAGAGCCCCCTTACAGCCCCGCACGGATTGCCCAGGCCTTGTCCAGGTGCAYGAAACAAGCCAGGCCACACATCTGCTCACTTCCTCCCTGGGGAGCAGAAACTGGAGGGTGGGAAATGAGTAGAGCCCGGGGTCCATTCTCACCAGCCAGCTCAGCTGAGCTAGCGCGTGCATGAAAGGCTTGGGGAAGGAAGGGGGAGGATTATTTCATTTCTGGCTTCGGCCAGAGGTAAATGCCCGCCTGGGGGAACCGCAGAGGAGAGGTGTGTCTTGCAGCTACGGCGCCTCCCRGGGCTGCTTTGGCAGTGGTGAGTTATGCAGCACGCTCCCTTGGGGATCGCATCTGAAATAACAGCGTCGCCTCTCGCTTGTTGGCATTAACGTTCACTTACTGACATCTTTTACTGCTTAATTCTGGCTTTTTGGCACCTGGGTAACTGCTTAGACTCTTTYCAGCTCACTGCGCCCAGTTCAGAGATCGCATATGCAGAGATCTACGCAAAGTTCACAACTGGTAACTGTGATTCCAGTGTGGAATAAAAGGGATAACTATAAAAAAGTCTAGAGAGGGTCGAAATTAATATAAGGAACATAATAGGTACAAGCCCTCCTCCTGCCAATTTACTTTGAGTCAGTTTATCTTGACGTGCATCTCCCTGGCTCCTTTAAGTAATATAAACTGCTTTTTTCATCGGAGGTGTATTCCAGTGAAAGGGGATGCTGACTCAGAGCCAGGGGATACTCACGTACTCCTAGCACACTCAAGAAACCTTTGCACAATACTGGTAATATAACATGGAGATATTATCTCTCCGGTAAATATAAAGGTCACAGGCAAAACAACTTTGTGATGACCTTATGTGAAGCTTTCCATAAACTGTCCCACCTTTAAACCTGTTCTGAACATGAAAAGAACCTAGGTCCTTGAAAGGCTAAGTACTGTTTTGCCAGAATCCAACCTCTACCCTCAATTTCCTTATTTAATCACTGTCGTCACCCTGGCTACAACCATAACTAGCCCATAACTCAGGCACTACGTTTCTTTTACTAGTTTCTCTGTAAGTTTCTCTAGGACCTTATATCCTACCTAGGGGTAGAGAGAAGAAGCTGAGGGACAACTTTCCTCACCCAGTGTGACAACCATTTGACAACTAAAACATTGGCACTGGCTCAACCTCAAATACTCCCTCTGCACAGTGGAAGTCCATACACTGGGGATGACTGTCTTTTTTTCTGTCCTTGACTAAAAGTCTCACACTCCTGGCCAGTTATTTACCACCCAGAAGGCTGCTGTCAGATTACATTATATAGCCCACCACTTTGATCCCATCTCTCCCATATTCATTTTCAGTGTTTTCTTCCATTCCCATCCCTTTCTGGCACTTCCAGCTCCTACTTCCAGTCTGCGTCCCTTCCCCACAAGTATTTCATGCTTGCTAACCTGTTTTCCTTCATATACGGAAGACACATCCCTAAGCCCTCACTGAACTACCTTGCTGTCTGCAGTCAAGCAGTGTCTTGAAGCTCTGCCTTGCCATGTGGTCCCCAGGAAGACAGGTAGCAGTTTGCCTGCTGTCGTGTCATTGCTCAGTACAGGTGCCTGTGCTCCCCTACTTGTGTGCATCCATTGTGTGCCTTCTATCTTACAAGAAAGAATAAATGCTTTTATTTATTTATTATTTATTTTACTGTTCATCCACCTCCTAGCACCATAGGACTGCCCCGATTGCTCTGGCTGTGCAAGACAAGATGGTAGCAGAGTCTTCCTCAGGAGCCAAGGCTCTCTTCCACAAAGTTTGAAATTGCATTCCAGCCCCTGGGTCCTCTCCTTCCTAACCCTCCCATGCCACCGAACCACTGCACAGCTGCTGGGAAGCAGAGGGAGGGAGAGAGAGGGGTCTATACAAAGTTCCTCAGTAAAGCAGGGAGGGGAGAAGAACCAGCTCTGTGTATTTAGTTACAGTTAATTATAAGTTTATGACCTTATGATGCAATTGTTGTATGCCTTGCTCAATATACTTTTCAGGCACAGCATGCTCAGTATACAGAGGGGGTGTATTTTATGGCTGCAGTGTTTGCTTGAGCTCTGCAGATAAGGGAGCTGTAGCGCGCTCCCCGTGCTCCAAGAAGGGGAGCCATTTTGGCAAGGAAGAGCTGCTGGAGGCTGCGGGTCTCTGCCAGAAGAGCTTAYGAAGGGCAGGCACCAGCCACCAGCGCTGACCTGCGCCCTCTGCGCTCGCCGTCGGCGGGGCTGAATTCTGCGCCTGCACCTCCAGAGATGAGGAAAGCCGAGCAAGGCTGGCGGTGTCTTTAGTGTGCTGAGGAAACCAGAATGGGGCTTTTTAAGAGAGAGGGCTTATCTTTGGAATTTGACATTTGTTTCACCCAAAGATTTCCAAATGCTGCACGATTTTTTTTTTTTTAAACACAGTTCATAAATATTATGCCCATTTTATGGATAAGTTAACTGATTCACAAAGTCACTAAGAATTTACCCTAGTAAATAACAGAGAGTCATTTGCAGGTCTATGAATAGATTCAAAGACCCTTGAAACCTTAATCCACTTGATCCCACTTAATGCTTTCAAGATGCATTAACAGGACAAAAAGAAGTTTAATCAAAGAGCATCAAACTCAATTTGGGCACAATAACCCTTCTGCTTATAGCCACATAAAGAAAAATAAGGAAGCATTAGCTTGTATTTCCCTGGAAAAGAAGTAAGCAGGAATGTATGCCACATCCTGGCTGGCATTTTAATCTCATCAAAGTGGAGCTTTAAAAAATGGCGTTTCTTTCCCTACTGTGCTTTCTGAGATGCACAGCACAAATGTGCTCCGAACACAGCAGAACTAATTGAACAATCACAGCAAAGGAGGTCAAAACCCAACAAACAGTGTAGCATCTAAAATGACTCTGGAGGATTTTAACAGATGGACACTTGTAAATCTAACAGGATTTCCTACTGGTGAGAATGCCTTAGGTAAAATTCAGAATGTCTCATTAAATTGTCAGCCAGCTATGAGGCATTGCTCATGTGAATATGAACAGCTCTGCAGCTTTACTGTAAATACACGTAGCCATCTATTAACATAGGCCCGCAAAGCAACGTTTGGATCCGAGTTCAGCTAGAAAGCCCTTTCAAAATTGAAGGAGGATCAGATGCACTGCTTCTGGCTGCTATCCATTAGAGATGCAGAAGGGAAATTAAGCCAGGGTCAGGCTTTGTCTCTCTTCATTCTCAAAGTTGTAAGATTTTGCTTGGGTGTGCAATTCCATGCAAATTTGCAGGTCAGCTTGGTTTAGATTTCTATAATCCCTAAGCTAATTGCTTTTCTACTCAATTTTGTTACAGCTTTCTTGTAACCTTAAATGTTCATAAGTTGTTGATCAAATGTATCAACAGACTGGATGCAGGTAAAACAGTGCTCAGGGTCTCCCAGTTCAGATGCCCTTGTGCCAAGGGTTGAACGTGGGCTAGCACAATGCAAGGACACTGTGTTTGCTCATTTTCATTTTTACATGTTCGTTTTACATAGTAAAATGAGCAATTAGTCTGGTTTTCCCCAGAGTGCCACGTACCTCCTGAAGTCACCCTAGTGCGTATGGGAGCCTGGGGTTCAGATCCGCATTCCTGTACAGTCCCACTTTCTGGGCAAGAAATAGTCTCTGCTGGGTTTATTGGCATTTCTCACAGTATCTGAGTTCAAAGAAAATGATTACAAGTTAAGACAGAGCTCTGTTCTTTAAAGCACCACAGCGTATAGATCTGTTGAGTGATATATAACATGGAACAACTTCCAACTGAGGAAAGCTTAACGCAGCCCCGGCTCGCTTGCTGATAGCTGCTCGGCTCCTAGAATTACTGCTTACAAACCATAAAGGTCCCAGCTTGAGTTTCGGGGGGGTGAGGGGTGCAGTGTGCGCTGCGCACACCGCAAGCGCAGCCGCCAGCTCCCTAACCCGAGCCAAAGAAGCCGTCTTGCTGCCTGGCAGCGGCAGCACCGCGGCCTCGGGTCCAGAACGCATTGCGTGAATCCGCCGGGCTCAGCCCGGGGAGTATCCGCGCGCGCCAGCTTGACGGGCTCGGCATCTGATAAAACTGCCCTTCATTTGTGCGATGCTTCTGGCAAGGAAACGGCCCTGTAAACACAACCAGATCCTTCCCTTCCTTGCAGAAAAGCAGGCACCTCGGCAGGAGGAAGCACAGCGCTTGTTTATCAGAGCCATAAATTCCCCACGAGGTTTCAGAGCAGGCGCAGAGGGGTAAATTTCATGATCGAGCTAAGAGATCTGAGGCAGGACAAGCTAACTAGGAGAGAGGAACACACGCAGCGTATCCCGCAGCCAGAGGATACACCTCCGCTGGGAGCTGTTTGCACGGCTGTGAGTCGGGACACGGTGCCAGGACAGGACTCACTGATCCCCTGCTTGTCACCCGAATCCTGCAGCAGAGAATAGGCACCGCCATCCCGGGCTGGGATGGTGACGGAGGTGCTGCCGTCCCGCTCGGCATCCTACCAGGGAGCCTTCACCGCCTGACTCCACTCGCCTGTTCCCGCGTGAGCAAGTTTAAAAAAGTCTTTTGTTAAAGTCTGAAAAGGTTGTCATTTCCGGTTTAAATTTCCAACTCTTTTATTTTTTTTTTCCCCCAATTTTTGCCTAACTAAACTTCCCACCTCAGGTTGACGTGTGTCATCATCAAGCATTCATCAGCACATCAGTGTTTTATCAGAAACTCCTTAAGTTCAGATGAACCCATTGCACACACATCTTTTCTCTCTCTGCACTCTCCTCMTTTCTTCACATTTAACACTATTTTTACTGGTTCCTAAATAAARCTTGAAGGACAGAAGAAGGAAAATCATTACAGTATTAATGAYAGAAGATTTATGAAGCTTTCAAAACAAGAAGACCCTGAAAGCAGACATAAACATGGAGTTCCTGTRTTCACTTGTGTATGCACAATGAGTTTTGAAAGTTCTTCAGCAAAAATCCATGAACCTTTTCATCTCTTGCTTTGGAGGAATCCTGGTTGCTGTTAGGAGGTTRCAATGGCAGAGCAAAACAGAATCAGGCCCTAAATCAGTGCAATGGGAGAAACTTCTTCCACACTACAAGAGCTGCGGTCATACCCTGCTCTCCTGTGCAGCCGTCCTCATGATGCTTGGCAGGAGCCTGAGGAATGGGTCCCATCGTTTGGCATCCAGAATATTTGTGAGACATGACTTTCTTCCATGAACTTTTCTGTATTATGCCCTGTTACAACACACTTATCCACATAACTGCTATTTTTTTCCTTGTTATAATGTCTACTAGTGTGCATAATGGAGAATTCAGACTTACTGAGCTGTAATTCCCATGATCACTCTTTTGTTATCACATTTGCTTCATTATATTCATCTGGCATTAAGGCATATTTGATCAGTAAGTTACCCATAGGACAATTAATAAAGCAATTTCCTACTTAAGTTCATCTAGAACTCTTGGGTGAATATTGCCTGACCCTGGCAATGTCTTACTCCTCAGTTTATTGAGTAGCTCTAAAGCTGGTGTTATTACCACCAAAATTTAAAAATGCTTGGGCTCATCCCMTTTAAAGAGCAGCTCTATTGCCCTTGCTGTCCTTAGCAAGCACAAATGCAGARGATTCATGCAGATTATTAGTGGTAGTTTTATCTTTCTTAACTGTTCTTTTTATATTGGGTTGGGTATTTGCCGTGCCAGGTCTCTGGCAGACATCCTGTTTCCAATGAGTTTGTTATTATTAGTTTTTATTGCTGTAGCATAAAATSTGAATCCAGATTTGGACTTTTCCCAGATTTTAGAGATTCAGATTTGGACTTTTATGAAAATAGGATCAAGATGTGGGGCCTGAGGCACAATCTTGAGCCTAACGTGACCTATGGATATATCTGTGCCTGACAAGGTGACTTGTTAAAATGTGATGGGAGACTTCCAGGTAGTATGSCTTTCAACTCATTTATTTTGCATGAGAGTATTGCAGGATGTATAACACACTGTTGATGCTTTGCAGATGAAGCACAGGAACTGGGTTATTTTCTCTTTGGGTATGAACACCACAAGAGTGTGTGTAAAAAAATAGAGAGTACAATGTATTCTGGAAGCTCTTTAATGCTGCAGGTCACGCAGGAGAAGAAAAGGACCAACCTCTGAGATACAGAAGGCTGTAGGTAGTGCTTGCCAGCGTGCCTCTCCGTTGCAGTGCCGTTGGCCTCAAGGCCACCAGGCAGACATCGTCTCGTCTGGGGCGTGTTGGACGTTCGCTCAGTCGTGTTTTGAGTCACCGCCAGCTGCTCCAGACGATTCCTGTGCCGACGACCAACCACACAGTCTGAGAGAGCGTAGTGCCCTCGCTAACGGAACCTTTCTGAGACACACACGGATTACCACTAACCTGGTGACCCAGCTCTCAGTCATCTTGTAGGCTTACAGCTACCGGAGTATGCTGCTTAGCGTGCTCTGCAGAGAGATGGATGGGCCCACCAGGAGCAACATGGCTGGTTGACGGAGAGCAGCCTCTCCTTTGGTAYGCTGCAGGCTGCTAGGAGGAACAAACAACCTCTCAGAGAAGTTCCCATCTGAGCTGTTTGCCATCTTCTCCTTTGCACTGGTGTATCCCATTCTTTCGCTACCCATCAGCCCACATTGTAACTCCATATTCTGTCACTAGAGCAAGACACATAGGTGACAAAAGATGATAAAATCACTGCTCTGTATCTGGGATACATCACAGTGCTCTTTTCTGTTGCACTATTTCACAYAGGGCATAGAGGAAAGGAGAAATTAAATGTGTCTCTAGGACGCAGGCTTAGCAAAATAAAATGGGTGGGGAGRGTTAAATTGTGATGACCTGTTTTTTCCTTCCTAACCACACATTTCAGCTGTGTAAACAGTAAATAGACTCAACAACAAATTCTCACTGTGTGATTTTTCCCTTGATTGACAGAAAGATAAGAAAGAAAAAGTGAAGAAAGGAAAAGGAGAGAAACTAGGCCAAGAGGCTTACTTGAGGAGAGAAACTGCTTTTTTTTCAACTTCTGCTCATGCTTTCCATTTTTTTCCCTGAAAACTAATGGATTAACTTTAAGTAGAGCAGTACAAAAACCCTGATTTACTCTGCACATGAAATACAKCAAATAACCCTCCTATGTAAAGAAGGGAATCCTTCTGTAATTGAACTCTCACCAAGAAGCAAGTGGAGAGCAGATGGAAAGATACAACTCTTGAAATTATTCACTTGGTATGTCAAAATTGTAAAAGATTATCCAGACAGTTAAAGAACCATGAAGTTTTTTTTTGCTTTTGTATTTATAGGAATAAAAAAAACATTCTTTTGGTGGAAAAGATTCATGTGCAAACCCTGAACAAATCTGTTGTACTCTTTAGTGATTATCTTTTTGGTAATTTATTAAAAACAGAAAGTGTTGTCTTTTAAGAGAAACAGAACATGCAAGCAATACTTTGAAGCAAAAGTATTGAAGGAGAAGAATACATGGATTTTACTGAGGAAGAGAGTGGGAGGGGGGTATCAAAAATCACATGCACCTGAGTGCATACAACTATTTGCATTGCAAATCACATGCAAATATTAAAAGACATAATACTCCAATAGCTTTCCTTGCCTTTGTCTTTCCCTTTCCTCCTAGGCAAGCTGCATTTTGCTGTTCTCTCTGCTCATGCAGTGCTCTGCCAGGAAGACAGAAAAGAACTCAGGGTCTGTTTCTAACACGAAAGCAGTTGCAAGGGATGCAGAGCGCACTCACAAAGCAGAGCCGTCTCCTTGGCCCTCCCTGGTTAGGTGAGCGTTCTCCTGGAGAGGGCTAATCCGTACAGAGCGAAAAGCCAAGCGCAGCGCTAGGCATCCTGAACAGCCCCCTCCATGTGTGTCAAGTGTGCAGAGAAAATGTCAGAGCAGGGAGGAGCTGAATCTCCCTGCTCCACTTCTCAGTCGGCAAACGGTTCCAGCTGCTGTCAACCGCTGTTACCGTGTATGTTAAGTAGGTCTTACAAGGTGACAGCATTCTTTATCTC